>CM068745.1:75791842-76225068 GCA_035084275.1 Hydrolagus colliei
CCACACACAGATCCACAACCCCCCCCACAAACACTCAGCCCCACACACAGCCCCACAGACCCCCCCACAAACACACACTCTCACACACAGCCCCCCAAAAACACCCACACACAGCCCCACACACACATCCACACACAGCCCCCCCAACAAACACACACTCACGCACAGCCCCCCCACACACCCACACACAGTCCCACACAAACACACAGCCCCACAGCTCCCCCCCACAAACACACACAGCCCCACACCCCCCCCACACAGCCCCACACCCACAGCAACCCCCCAAAACAAACACACACACACAGCCCCACACACAGACCCACAGCCCCCCCCACAAACACACACTCACACACAGCCCCCCAAACACACCCACACACAACCCCCCCCCCACAAACACACAGCCCCACACACAGCCACCCCCCCCACAAACACACACAGCCCCCCCACACCCCTCACACAGCCCCACACCCACAGCACCCTCCCAAAACACACACTCACACACACAGCCCCACACACAGACCCACAGGTTACAGCTCGATAGTCCGAAGGTTCGTTAGTCCGAAGGTTCGTTAGTCCGAAGCTTCCCCTAACCCTAAACCTAACCCAAAGGATGGAAATGTTCGGATTAACAAACCTTATTTCATTGTTGGTTCGGACTATCGAGCGGTAACCACGGTAACCCTCCCGGCTGTAGAAAATTTGTGTGTTCGGACTATCGAACCTTCAGACTATCGAACTTTCGGACTATCGTGTGCTCCCCAGACCCACACACAAACACACACAGCCCCCCTCCCCACACACCCACAGAACCCCACACACACAGCCCCCCTCCACACACACACCTCCTCCACACACACACACACACCCATCGACCCCACACACACCCACAGCCCCCCACACCCACCCGCACACAGCACGCACACCCCCCCCACACACAGCACGCCACCATAACTCCCCTCACCCCCCACCCACACAGCCCCACTGCCCTCACTCCCCCCACATAGACCCACTCCCCTCACCCCCCCCCCCCCCCCACACACAGCCCCGTTCCCCTCACCGCCTCCACACATCTCCATTCCCTTCAACCCCCCTCGCCCACATAGGCCCACTCCCCTCACCCCCCACACAGCTCCACTCCCCTTAACCCCCCATACTTGCCACACAGCCCCACTCCCCTTAACCCCTCCACCCTGCCACACAGCCACACTCTCCTTACCCCTTCACCCGACCCCACACAGCCCCAGTCCCCTCAACCCCCACTGTAGCTCTACTACCCTCATGCCCCCCCAAACATCCCCATGCCCCTCAACCCCCCCCCACATAGCCCAACTCCCCTCACTCCCCACCCCCACACACAGCTCCACTCCCCTCACCCCCCCCACACAGCCACTCCCCTCACCCCCCCCACACAGCCACTCCCCTCACCCCCCCCCACACAGCCACTCCCCTCACCCCCCACCCACACAGCCCCACTCCCCTCACCCCCCACCCACACAGCCCCACTCCCCTCACCCCCCACCCACACAGCCACTCCCCTCACCCCCCACCCACACAGCCCCATTCCCATCACCCCCCACCCACACAGCTCCATTCCCATCACCCCCCACCCACACAGCTCCATTCCCATCACCCCCCACCCACACAGCTCCATTCCCATCACCCCCCCACACATAGCCCCACTCCTCTCACCCCCCCTCCTCCACATATCCCCATACCCCTCACCCACCCTGAACATACAGTCCTACTCCCCTTACCCTCCCCACCCCCACAGCCTCACTCCCATCACCCCTCCCACACAGCTCTGCTCCCCTCACACCCCCACACCCCCCCCCCATTCTCCTCACCCCACCCAACACAGCCCTCTCACACACCCCCACACAACCCCGCTCCTCTCTCCCCGCCCCACACAGCCCTGCTCCTCCCTCCCCGCCCCACACAGTCCCACCCACCTCCCCCACACATCCCCACTCCCCTCACCCCCCCCACACAGCCCCACTCCCCTCACTCCCCCACCCATGCAGCCCACTGCCCTCACCCCACTCACACACCACCCCACTCACACACAGCCCCACTCCACTCACCCTCCACCCACACAGCCCCACTCCCCTCACCGCCTCCCCCAAACAGACCCACTCCCCTCATTGTCTGACTTCTGTATTGTTGCTGTCAGCCTTTGGGTCCTCTACAGCAGTTGTCCACATCAGCCGTGCTGATTTGATGATTATTTGTTTATTAAATGATAATAATCCTTGTATTTGATGCAGCACTTTTCACGTCTTCCAGGTGTCTCAAAGCACTTCGTAGAATATACTGTAAATTGCATTAGCTGAATATTGCTGAATATTTGTGGGCGAAATATCTCTTTCTGGATCCCTCATTCACTGCCAGTTGATGTTATGAGAGCTAACAAGAAACCATTAGTGCAGTGGCTTCCAAATTTTGACTAGCGGCGCCCACTCTAACTCAGCAACGTTTTTGTTCCGCCCCCCCCGCCCCTCCTTCACACTCGGCTCCCCACACTCAGGTCCTCAGCTCCACCTCGGTGACCGTCCGGTTGGGAGGCCTGTGGGCAGGGGTGGAGCCAGGACTTGACCGACCGACTCCAAAAAACAAAACTTGCACAATAGTTTTAACACCAATTTTTTTTGTTGTTTAGCAAACAAGCTCCACCTCTGTACTTTTTAAAAAACAAATATATAATTTTTAATAAAAAACATATGTTTATATTTTTAAAAATCATACCTGTAACAACACATGCCAAAAAGTACACATTCCCCATCATGACAAGTGCGCAACAACCCTGTCTTTCTTCCCCCACAAGAAACCCCCCACCCAAAAAAAAACTTCCACCTGCTTTGTGGAAACAAACCCTGCTCTCGTCAGAACATAAACACCTATTGCACCATTACCAACCGCAGTGTCTGTTGGAACTTGGTGCTGGACGTTACAGTCACCCACATTCCCCTTATAGGACCAGGGCCTCCTAGCTTCTCTACGCTGTTGCCTTTATTTACAGGGAGCAGATACAATCGGGCTAATCTCAGCTCTGCCATCCTTCACTTACTGGATGGCAGGCCAAATAAACCCCTACTCCAATGCTCCTACCTTTATGGGGAGAGATTTTTCCCCCCACCTAAACAAATACACCACGAATTTCGGGACGCTCTCTGATTACAAGTTGAACGTCCCTTTACAAACACTGAGTACAGGTACCCTGCCATGTTGTGGTGGCACTACCCTAAGCGCACATCAAGGAGTTGGCTGGGGTGAGGCCCCATCTATCCTTGGCCTCGGCCCAGCCCAACTCCAGTGCGTCACTGGTGACGTACTCTCTGACTCTTGTCAGCACCAACCTGTAGCAGGCCTACACTGACCTATCACCATGCCTGAAGACCTCCTGGTTCCAGAAGACCCAAAGGCCTTCCTTTACTGAGTTGATGACCCTCAAGGTGCATTGGATGTCAGTGCGTCCCTGGGAAGAGGCCGTACAGCACAGTGCGAGAGTAGCCTCTCCATCCTTTTCCACACCTCCTTGGCATAGATATAATGTAGGAACAGGTGTTCCTCATCCTCCCTGCCTCCCCAACCCTCCCGAGGGCAGCGTTCGGATGGCCCCGAGCCTCTGTAATGCATAAAGGTCCGGAGGGGCAAAGCTTGTTTGACTGCCATCCAGGCCACATCCTGGTGTTTGTTAGTCAAAGCTGGGGACGAGACGAACGATACCCCACCAATGATTCCCTCTCCTCTCTTTCTCGGATGGTGTCTACCACCGTCCGCGCTAACCACCTGGGAATCCCAGAGTTCTCGGCCAGAAATGTCTCTTTTTTTCAAATACCTAGGGATACTCCAACTCAGAGGGGTGTTCTGTGTTAGTTTGGCTATCCCTATCCTTCTTAGTCCTGGGTACAGATAGAAATCTAGTATATATCTGCATGCAGTACCCTCATATCGGGGCTCCTGGCATATTCTCACACAGCCACACAAAAAGGTGACCATGAAAGGCTGGGCTACGTCAGGAACAACCTTCGCTCCCTTTTCTGGAGCCTTGTGCATTGTGACTCTGTGGACACGATCCATCTTAGAACTCCAAATAAACCTGAAGAAGGCTCTGGTGACTGTGGCAGCACTATTTCTGGTCAAAGGCCAAACTTGGGCCACGTACAGTAACCCAGATATCACCTCACACTGGATCACCAGATTTTTTCCGGTGAATGTCAGTGGCAACAATTACTGTTGCCACCACCGTAATTGATTCCTGACCCATGTTATCCACTCTTCCCAAGTTTTCCTATGTGCCCTGGTGGCCCCAAACCAGATGCCTAATATTTTAATATAGTCTGGTTTGACCGCGAAAGGTACATATTTGCGATCTTGCCAGTTATCAAAGTAGATCACATCACTTTTTTAGCTATTTACCCTGGCACCCGAAGCTCGTTCAAAAAGATCACAGTTGCTCTCGATCAATCAGCGGTCAGAGCAGAAGACTGTGACATCATCCATATATTGGGAAACCTTGGCTTGCAAGCCTCGGCTGCCAAGGATGGTGACACCTCTGATGCTCTCTTCCCTTCTGATTGCCTGTGCAAAGGCTCTTTGCAGCAGACAAACAGAGTTGGGGAGAGGGGACACCCCTGCCTGACTCCAGATCTGATGGGAAAAGTCAGTGTTTCATTTCCATTTATCGCCACTGCGCTACAGATATCTCTGTAGAGCAGGTGGACCAATCCAGAATTCTCTGTCCAAAATCCATTTTGGCAAGAACCTCAAACATGTAGTCATGAGATACTCGGTCAAAGGCTTTCTCTTGGTCCAGACTGATGAGGCAAGTCTCCACCCCTCTCTCGCGCACATAGGCGATGGTATCCCTGAGCACCGCAGGGTTGTCAGAGATCCTCTGGCCTTGAACTGTGCAAGTCTGATTGGGGTGTATTACCTGCTGCATCACAGTCTTCATCCTTTCTGAGACCACTTTGGCCAAGATCTTATAATCTACATTAAGTAGAGATATTGCTTCCAATTCCTTATCTCCTCTTTCTCCCCTTTCTGTTTGAAGATCAAGGTGATGTTACCTTTCCGCATTGAGTCAGTCATAATTCCCTCAAGAAGCATACTCTTCCAGCAGGTCCAATCTCATCCCACAAGACTAAGTAGAGCTCCACCAGGAGGCCATCACTCCCTGGGGTCCTACCAGTCCGAAGGGATTCAACCGTCTTGGTCAACTCTTCTATAGAGGGTGGCCGGTCCAGATGTTCTCTTCAGTGATGGCAGACAGAAATTCCTGAATGGCTGTGCTCTCGGTGACTTTCTCGCAATACAGGTCCTCATAGAAGGATGTTGCGATCCTCCACATGCCTTCCTGTTCCGTGCACACTGAGCCATTTTCATTCTTCAATCCAGAAATCACAGAGCTGTCTCTGTTCGCTTTCTGGAAGAAGAAGCTTGTACATTTCTCGTCTTGTTCTATTGTGCGTACTCTGGAGCGGAAAATGATCTTGGAGGCTTCAGAGGCAAGGAACACAAACTGTGTTCTCTCACCTCTTCAATTTCCTCTCTAACGCCTGCACCTTCTAGCTGCTGCTTTACGAGTTTTTGTAACTTCTTCTGTAGCCTAACTATTGCCCTATTCCTGGACTTTGCCAATAGTACCCCCTTTTGGACAAATAATTATTTAATTCTTAGCTTTACCATTTCCCACCATTCTGTCGAGGAGTCGCAGAAGTCTTTCAAGGATTTCCACCCTTGATACTCCTTCCGCAACTCCTCAACATTTTTCCAGGTCATTAAGTTCAAGTTCAGCTTCCACGTCGCCCGACCCGTCCTCCTGCTTTCCCGCACTTGCAAGTTCATCAGCAGGAGACGATGGTCAGTAAAAAATGTTGGCTAAACATCGGTACTTTTCACTTCTAGGCCTCTCGAATAGAATAGAAAGTCTATCCGTGAGAAGACCGTCTAGACCATCGGGTCTAGATAAGATGAATTTCTTGGGGGCCCCATCTGCCGGAGCCTTGAAAATGTCTCACATCTGCCCATCCGCAACCACTCTTGGGAGCAGCTTGGACGAAGCGTTAACTTTCCCATCAGATCTATTTGATCTCCTATCTCTCTCCAATATACAATTAAAATCTCCTCCTTAGATGACTGGTTGAATGTGACAAGCCAAGGAGGCATCATCTGGAATAGGGCCTCTCGTTCATACCTCCCTAAGAGCGTACGTTGATTAACCTGTAGCTTCATTGTAGATGACGTACACCGTGACGTTCCCCCCCCCCTCCCCCCACCACCTCCTTATGGCTAGTGATGGTGAGTTTCTTTCCTCGCAGTAGGACTGCTACACCAGAGGTGTAGCTGTCATTACCCACGGACCACACAGAGGGTCCATAGGATCCCACCATCTGGACCAGGTTCTGTAACTGTTGGAGTGCGGGATCCAGCACTCCTGCAGGAACAGAAATATTGGCCTTGACCCTAGACAGGTACTGAAGCTTCGCCACACAGGCCTTGTTTTTTTTATGCTGTGCAAGTTCAGGGTACCTATCTTCAGTGACATTTACATTATTTACATTGCGTGGTTTCCCTTGTCTTTCAGCTGTTCCAGTCTTCTCCCAACTACTTTGGGCTTGCTGACTGGACTCACTGTCTTCACTCCTTTCTGTTCCCGTGTTCTCAATGTTGGAATATCCCCAAACTTCTGGATTCCCTTAGTCTATATTGGAGGGCCTGACAGCTACCTCCTTTAATAGTCTCTTTTTTGGGGGGGGTTTCCGCCTTGTCACTTCCTGTCTCCCTCCCCTTCTCTCCGTCGCTGTCTGAGTCTTGTTTTTTAGACTGCACCCACTTGGGATGTACAGGGGCTCTCTTTTTTCTTTCTTCTTTTGGTTTCCTCCACACCCGTTTTCCAACCACCTGCCACTGTCCCTCTTTCCCCTCTGACATTTCCATCTCCTCCTCACTGGTGAGGCCCACTCTATATAGTTCTTGTCCAAGTGGAACTCATCACTACCCGATTCTGTTTCCAATTTTTCGGGTGCTTTTCGCTCCTCCTCCCTTTGCTTTCTTTTCTCTTTGGGTGCAGCCTCTTGTCTCTTTCCTGCCCCCTGTTTTTTCTCCTGGTTCCTGGAGTGCTGGCCCTGGGCTGTTTTCTGCCCATTTCGGTACAGGTGCCCCGTTTCCCCACACAGGTCACACCTCTTACCCGTCGGGCAATCCTTTGCTAAGTGTCCGAAACTCTTACAGTTCCAGCACACCATTTGTGTGCAGGCTGCCACATAGTGACATATTGGCCACATCTCAGGCACACTCGGGGCTGCCCAGGGTAATATATCATGCCCCTGAAGCTCTTAATGGTGAATCGAGAAGGGATATGCACCATGTTCCCCTCGCCTCTCCTATACAGCTTCATCCTCTCCTCTCACTCGGACGTCCAAATGCCGGCCTCCCTTACCTCGCTGATGGACTGGACCTGCTCACAGTGTCTCGCCAGATATAGTCTGATGTCTGACTCGGGCACTTGAGGGTCAGTCATTCTCATGATGTCTTTCATCTCCTGTCTCTGTCTCTCCTGGAAAGCCGATGTGACTTCATAGGGGCCCATAATCTCGTCCCCTTGGCTGTGGAGGGCGATTTATTTTAAATTAATCGCCTCTTTATACGAGACACACATGACCGCATATCTCCTCTTATCCTTAACTGAGTACACACACCGCAGATTGTCTTTGGTGACTACGCAGACCTCTATATGGACTTTCCTGATGAACGTTGTTATGTCCATACTGTATATATTCTTCTCTCTAACGCTGAACAGCACCGTGTCCTTTATATACACCTCCTCTTCTTTCCTTACTCTTTTCAGTTCTTTCTCTTTCTGGCCCTCCTTTGGACACCCTTTTGGCCCCCATACTGCAGATGCATATGATATGGAGGTGGGGGCGGGGCTGGGGCTCCCCTGGCTGGTGGACGTCTCCTCAACACTAGGGAGAGCTGCAACTTCCGGAGCTCCCCTCTCCTGCCTTCTCCTGTCACTCCTCCGTTCACAGTCAGTTTCTCTCCCTCAGCAGCAGCTCCTCGGCCGCTCCCAGACATTGGCTCCTCCCCTCTGCTAGGCTCGGTGCTGGGGTTCCCACCTCCCTAAAAGCAGCTGGCATCACCCCATCCTGAAAAAACCTTTCCTGGACCCATCCCTACTCTCCTACTGCCACCCCACCTGCAACCTCCCATTCCTCTAATGCCCTGGAACAAGTTGTTGCGTCCCAGCTTTGCTCCTTTCTCTCTCACCATTCCCTCTTTGAACTCCTACAACCCGGTTTCCATGCTGCCCATAGCACAGAGACAGCCTTGGTCAAAATCTCTAACAACATTTTAAACATCTGTGACCAGGGCTCTCTCAGCCTCCTTGTCCTCCTTGATTTCGCTGCTGTATTCAATACTGTCGACCACTCCGTCCTCCTACACCACCTTTCCTCTCAGCTCAATCTTCATGGACTTGCCCTCACCTAGTTTGATTGCTACCTTTCTCACCTTCTCCACTTTGTCGCTACCAATTACTTCTTCTGCAGCCCCCGCAGTGTCACCTGTGGCGTCCCCCAGGGCTCTGTCCTTGGCTCCCTACTTTTCAATATCTACATGCTCCCTCTTGGTGACATCATCCGCAGACATGAGGTCAACTCCACACGTACGCGGATGACATCCACCTCTATCTTTCTGCCTCTACTATCAATTCTAGGACCACTGCTGTTCTGACAGACTACCTGTCAGACATCAAGTCCTGGATGGAAGCTAACTTTCTACAGTTGAACGTGAGCAAGACCAAAGCCCTCCTGATTAGCTCATGCCAGCGCCTTCATACCTTAGGCACTGGCAGCATTAAGCTCCATGGTTACACACTCAACCTCATCAAGCTAGTCAGGAACCCAACTGTCTTGTTCGACGTTCAACTGTCATTCCTCCCACACACTCAAGTCATGACCCACTCTGCCTTTCCTCACCTTTGCAATATTGCACGACTCCGCCACAACCGATGAACCCTTAGGCCAATGAAACCCTCATTCATGCCTTCATTACATCCAGGTTCGACTACGCCAATGCCTTGTCAGCCTTCCCAATTCCTCCCTTCATAGGCTGTAGATAATCCAGAACTCTGTGGCCCATGTCCTCTATCGCTGCAAGCTCCGTGACCCCATCTCCCCCAATCTCACCCGACACCATTGGCTCCCCTTCACCCAGGGGATTCAAGATCCTGGTCCTCATGTTCCAAGCCCTCCATGGCCTCTCCACACCCTACCTCTGTGACTTCTTAACCCCGTACCAACCTGCCCGCTCCCTCCACTCAGCAGACTCTGGCTTGCTCCACATCCCCCGACCTAATCGCCCCACCATCGGCGGGTGAGCCTTCAGCCAATCTTGAATCTACGTAAAAGACCAAACTCAGACATAAATATGCCTGAGTCTTCCATTACCTAGACAAAAGCAACAAATTATATCTCAGTCATTTAATGGAAGCTGCTTGCTGTAGTTTGTCAGAAATTCTTCGCCTAGTGCATTAGTGAGATGAAACATGGAGGCATTAAGATTTCTATTTATTCCCTGCTGCACTATTTCATTGCATTTACAGTCCAGGGCTCCCTCTGCCTCCTCGTCCTCCTCAACCTATCTGCTGCCTTTGATACCCTGGACTACTCAATCCTCCTCCACCGCCTCTCCTCCCACCTTAACCTTCAAGGTTCTGTCCTTGACTGAAAGATAATCTTGGTTCTGGTCTTATATAAATGACCTACCCTCCTCTCTATCCTTCCTCCACACTTCCTTTTCCTCTATCCTCGAGTCCCTTGCCCCCCTCACCTCCCAAACTGCCTGTTATTCCCGTAAATCCCCCTAGTACACCAGCCACCTTGAAATCCTTAAGACAAGTGTGTGAGCTGCTGAACGAGCCTGGAACAAATCAAAATTAACGGTCCATTGGCAAATATGGCAAGTTCACACCAAGGCCTACCTCTCCGCCCTAGCCTCCGCCAAGTCCTCCTATTACTCCAAATTACTCTTGGAGGCAAAGGACAATCACAGGCGCCTTTTCTTCACCACTAACTGCCTCCTCCACCCACCCTCCCGTGGTTCACCTATTCTATCCTCCAACTCCAATTGCGAGGAAATGCTGGATTTTCTCAAATCAAAAATTGAGGGGATTCATCCAGCCACCTCTACCCCATTCTCCACTGCCTCCACACTACCTCCCCCACAGGATCCACCTCCCTCCCACCCCACACTACTATCATTCTATAAATGATACACACCACCTGCTACCTTGACCCCATCTCCACTTCTTTCCTCAACTCCCAGCTCCATCTCCTAGCTCCCCCTGCTAACTGATGTCATCAACCTCTCCCTATTCACCAGCACTGTTCCCACCCCTCTAAAAACTGCTGTTATCACCCTCATCTTGAAAAAATCTTCTCTGGATCCTTCCCTACTCTTCAGCTATCTGTCAGCCATCAAGTCCTGGATCAATCAATCCATCAATCCATCAATCAAAACTTACACTTATATAGCACCTTTCACGTTGAGAGGACGTCCCAAGGCGCTGTACAGTTAGGTAGGGATAAGAGCAGGGGGGAGGGGTCAGGGCAGGATGAAGAAGAGCAGGAAAATTGACTGTATATTTGTGGGCGAAATGCGGCAGCTAAATTGCACACAGCAGTGTCCCACAAACCATCATGAATGAGAGCTAACTTTCTACAGTTGAATGTCAACAAGATGGAGGCCCTACTGATTGGCTCGCGCCAATGCCATGCAGCAGGCACTGGCAGCATCAATCTTCATGGTTGCTCACTTGACCTCACCAAGGGAGTCAGGAACCTTGGTGTCTTGTTAGACCCTCAACTGTCTTTCCTCCCCCACATTGAAGCAATGACTCACTCTGCCTTTCCTCATCTCTGCAATATTGCCTGACTCCGCCAATACCTCACCTCCTAAGCCTCTGAAACGCTCATTCATGCCTTCATTACATCCCGGCTCGACTATGCAAATACCCTGTTTGTTGGCCTTCCCAATTCCTCCCTCCACAGGCTGCAGATGATCCAGAACTCTGCACCCCATGTCCTCTACCGTTCCAATCTCCGTGACCCCATTTGCCCCATCCTTGCCCTACTCCACTGGCTGCCCATCATCCAGAGGATCCAATTCAAGATCCTGGTCCTCACATTTAAGCCCTCCATAACCTCGCGCCACTCTACATCCGTGACCTTCTAACTCCTTACTAACCTGCCCACCCCCTCCGCTCAGTAGGTTCTGACCTACTCCATATCCCCCAACCCACCCGCCCCACCATTAACGCGCAAGCCTTTAGCCACTCTGCCTCCAACCACTGGAACTCCATCCCGCAGTCGCTTCACCTGGCCTCCCTCAAGTCCCGCCTTAAGACTCTCCTCTTTGATGGTCCCATTGGCAACTCTGAATCCCCCACTTCCCTTCCCCCACCCTGTCCCCAGCTCGGGTCGGAAACAGTGACTGTCCAGCACCTTGTAATGCCCTCCTCACATGAAAGGCTGTATATAAGTGCGATTTTGTTGTTTTAGTTGTTGTTATTTTTCACACCGCCTCCACTTTGTGTCCACCAATGGCTTTTCCTCCAGCTCCCACACCAGTTTGCGTGGCGTTTCTCAGGGCTTTGTCCTTGGTCCCTTCCTCTTTACCCTCTACATGCTCCCCCTTGGTGACCTCATCCACAGACACGGGGTAAATTTCCACATGTATATATGCATGACAACCACCTCTATCTTTCTGTTTTCACTCTCAAATCCAAAGCTACTGGCGTCCTGACTGCCTGCCCATCTGACATTGAGTCCTAGACAAGAGACAACTTCCTCCAGTTAAATGTCCGTAAGACTGAGGCCCTCTTGATTGACTCACACCAGCGTCCTCCTCACCTCAGCTGCTGACAGCATCAGCATTCCAAGTCTGCACTCTCCACCTATCAAAGCCAGTCAGGAAACTGGGCATCTTGTTTAATCCAGAACTATCCTTCCTCCCTCACATCCGCACCATGACCAGTACTGTCTTCCACCATCTCCACAACAGACTCCACTACTGCCTCACCCCTCAGGCTGCCAAAACCCTTGTCTGTGCATTTGTCACATCTAGGAAACTCTCCTCATCGGCCGTCCAGGCTCTTCCCTTCACAAGTGCAGATCATCCATACCTCTGCAGCTCTTGTCCTCTCCCACATCAAGCTCCGTGACGAAATCACTCCCACCCTCACCCGGCTCCATTGGCTCCTCACCAGATCGAATTGAAGATCCTCGTCCTCACTTTCAAGGCAATTTATGGCTTTACCCCCTCCTATCTTTCCGACTTGCTGATTCCCTATGAACTTACCCACCCCCTCAGCTCAATCTCCACGGACCTGACCTTGTCTGGTTCGATTCCTATCTTTCTCATCATCTCCACTTTGTTGTCACCAATGGCTTGTCTTCCACCCCCCACACTGTCATCTGTGGCATCACCCAGGGCTCTGTCCTTGGCCATAACTACATATGGTCGATTTCCACATGTATGTGGATGACACCCATCTCTATCTTTCTGCCTGTCCCCTCGACTTGAGGACCATTACTGTCCTGACAGACTGCCTGTCCTGGATGAGAGCTAACATTTTACAATTGAATGTCAGCAAAACCGAGGCCTTACTGATTGGCTTGCGCCAGCGCCTTCATGTATCTGGCAGCATCAACCTCCATGGTTGCTCACTCAACTTCACAAAGCCAAGTAACCTAGTTGTCTTGTTCGACCCTCAACTGTCTTTCCTCCCCCCTGGCCAAGCAATGATTCGCTGTGCCTTCCATCAGCACCGTAATATTGCCCGAAACCTGCATTCATGCCTTCATCACATCCCGGCTCGACTACGCGAATGCCCTGTTTGTTGGCCTTCCCAATTCCTCCCTCTATAGGTTGCAGTTAATCCAGAACTCTTAATCTATGTCCTCTATCGTTCAAAACTTTGTGACCCCCATCTCACCCAGCCTCGTCCAACTCCATTAGTTCCCCATCACCCAGAGGATCCAATTCAAGATCCTGGTCTTCACATTTCATTCACAGCCCTCCAAGGCCTCAGCCCACCCTACATTTGCGACCTCCTAACACCGTAACAACTTACCCGCCCCTTCTGCTCGGCAGGCTCCGGCCTGCTCCTCATCCCACTTGAATCAATTTAAAAGGTAGACAAAGGTGCAAAAAAGACTTACAAAAAAATGGTGTACCTCAAATGGTATTGTAAGGTGTGTGTGGAGTCCCGTGGCTCAGTGGTTAGAGGACTGGCCTTACAAGCATGAGACCTGTATTTGAATCCAGGCAGGTCAGGTCAAACCATGGGCAAGTTTCTTAACTCCACACGCCTGATAACGATACCTAAAAAAAAGATAATTAATTGTGCACGTCACTCCACGACTGTTTGTGGGACATTGCTGTGCGCAATTGGCTGCCATGTTTCGCCCACAAATAAACAGTCATTTCACTTTACAGTATTTTCTGTGAAGCGCTTTGAGATGTCTAGAGTCTCTAGACAACTTGAAAAGCACTATATTAAATGCATGGGTTGTTATTATTATTATTATTATTCCCCAACCAACCCGCCCCACCACTGCCCCCAATTTCTGGAACTCCATCCCGCAGTCCCTCCACCCGCCCCCTCCCTAGCCTCCCCAAATCCCCTCCTTTCTCTCCACTCAACCTGTCCCCAACCCCAGCTTGGGTCCAAACAATGACTATCCAGCGCCTTGGGATGTCCAACTGACGTGAAAAGTGCTATACAGTAGTGTGCTTTTGTTGTTGTTTATTAGGGGCTGTGTGTGGGGGGTGGGGCTTGTGTGGGGGAGGGGCTGTGTGTGGGGGTGAGTGTGAAGGTGGGATTGTGTGTGGAGGTGGGGCTGTGTTTGGGGATGGGGGGGCTGTGTGGAGGGTGGGGCTGTGTGAGTGGGGTTGTGTGTGTGGGGGTGGCTGTGTGTGCAGGTGGGGCTATATGAAGGTGGGGCTGTGTGGGGGTGGAGCTGTGTGAGCGGTGTGGGGCTGTGTGTAGGGATGTGTGTGGGGCAGGGGCTATGTGTGGGGGTGGGGGGAGGGGCTGTGTGTGGGGGTGGTGCTGTATCTGTGGGGGGAGGGGCTATGTGTGTGGGGGTGGGGCTGTGTGTGGGGGGAGGGGCTGTGTGTCAGGGGGGAGGGGCTGTGTGTGAGGGGGTGGGGCTGTGTGTGGGGGGGAGGGGCTGTGTGTCAGGGGGGGAGGGGCTGTGTGTGGGTAGGAGGGGCTGTGTGTGGGTGGGAGGGGCTGTGTGTGGGGGAGGGGCTGTGTGTGAGGGGGAGGGGCTGTGTGTAGGTGGGAGGGGCTGTGTGTGGGGAGAGGGGCTGTGTGTGGGTGGGAGGGGCTGTGTATGGGGTTGGGGGGAGGGGCTGTGTGGGGGGGGGTAGGGTTGTATCTGTGGGGGGAGGGGCTATGTGTGTGGGGGTGGGGCTGTGTGTGGGGGGAGGGGCTGTGTGTGAGGGGGGAGGGGCTGTGTGTGACGGGGGTGGGGCTGTGTGGGTGTGAGGGGGTGGGGATGTGTGTGGGGGGAGGGGCTGTGCGTGGGAGAGGGGCTGTGTGTGCGTGGGAGGGGCTGTGTGTGGGGGAGGGGCTGTGTTTGTGGGGGAGGGGCTGTGTGTGGGTGGGAGGGGCTGTGTGTGAGGGGGTGGGGCTTTGTGTGAGGGCGGGTGGGGCTTTGTGTGAGGGCGGGTGGGTCTGTGTGTGGGGGTGGGTCTGTGTGTGGGGGTGGGGCTGTGTGTGGGTGGGAGGGGCTGTGTGTGGGGGGAGGGGCTGTGTGTGAGAGGGGAGGGGCTGTGTGTGGGGGAGGGGCTGTGTTTGTGGGGGCGGGGCTGTGTGTGGGTGGGAGGGGCTGTGTGTGAGGGGGTGGGGCTTTGTGTGAGGGCGGGTGGGGCTTTGTGTGAGGGCGGGTGGGTCTGTGTGTGGGGGTGGGTCTGTGTGTGGGGGTGGGGCTGTGTGTGGGTGGGAGGGGCTGTGTGTGGGGGGAGGGGCTGTGTGTGAGAGGGGAGGGGCTGTGTGTGTGTGGGTGGGTCTGTGTGTTGGGGAGGGGCTGTTTGTGGGGGGGTGGGGCTGTGTGTGTGGGGGGAGGGGCTGTGTGTGTGGGGGGGTGGGGCTGTGTGTGGGGGGGGGGGGCTGTGTGTGTGGGGGGTTGGGCTGTGTGTGTGGGGGGGTGGGGCTGTGTGTGGGTGGGAGGGGCTGTGTGTGGGTGGGAGGGGCTGTGTGTGTGGGGGGGTGGGGCTGTGTGTGGGGGAGGGGCTGTGTGTGGGGGAGGGGCTGTGTGTGGGGGAGGGGCTGTGTGTGGGGGTGGGGCTGTGGATACAAATCTGCGCAGGCGGTTGATACGCATGCGCATTTCAATCTCGGCACAGGCCGCCGCAAGTGTTCGCCGGTGACACCCTCCCCACCCCCCACACCCGGCCCCGAGTCAGCCTTCTTCCCGGCCCCGAGACACCCTTCCCCCGGCACAAGGACAGCTCAACGGTGGGAAGGACGAGTGGTTGGAGCTGATGGAGGTCGGGGCCTCGCTGCTCACGTGGCTGCTCTGCGGATTGCTGCTGAGACAGATCGGTGCGGCCTTGGAGGAGGCCGCGGTGTCAGGTAGGGGAGTGAGGGCTGTGGAGGGCAGGGCAGGGTGGCCTCTCATTGCCACAGGCAGTTGCTGATCTGTTTATGTCCCGGGTACTGACTGAGCCAGAGAGTTAATAATAATAATCCTTGCATTTAATATAGCGTTTTCACGTCTTCTAGACGTCTCAAAGCGCTTCACAGAATGTACTTTAAAGTGAATTAACTGTATATTTGTGGTGAAACGTGGCAACCAATTGTGCACAAACACCAGATCTCATTTGCCCCAGCCCGTCCCAGGATAGCCTCTCATTCCCCCTCTCCCCAGGATAGCCTCTCATTCCCTCTCTCCCCAGGATAGCCTCTCATTCCCTCTCTCCCCAGGATAGCCTCTCATTCCCTCTCCCCAGGATAGCCTTTCATTCCCTCTCTCCCCAGGATAGCCTCTCATTCCCCCTCTCCCCAGGATAGCCTCTCATTCCCTCTCTCCCCAGGATAGCCTCTCATTCCCTCTCCCCAGGATAGCCTTTCATTCCCTCTCTCCCCAGGATAGCCTCTCATTCCCCCTCTCCCCAGGATAGCCTCTCATTCCCTCTGTTCAGCGGGCACTGGCAAGCTCCATGTCCCTGCAACCCATGGGTAGACCGTCAGGCTCGTCCTCTGGGACTCCATCCTTGAATCACTTTGCCTTACCCCCTCCCTTCAACGCCCTTCTCAAAATTTTCCACTTTAGATGGTGCTTTCAGTCATCTTCCAACATCCTTTTTACATTTCACCCCTCTGGACTCCAACCCCCCAGTTTGGGTGCAAATCCTAGATTGTCCAGTGCCTTGGGACGATCTTCTGGGCTGGTGGGGGCTGTGTGCAGGCCAATTTGGCCTTTGGTCACCTTTGTACCCCTGCCCCTGGCTCTGTCCTGGAACCGTAGTTATGAGGCGCGTTGAGACGCTGTCCGGCGTGAAGGGCACTATATAAATCAAAGTTGCTGTTGTTGTACAGGTCAATTTGATTTTGCTGCGCAGAAGGGTTGTGGAAAACTGCAATTGATTTTCACTTGTGTATAATAATAATAATCCTTGCATTTGATATAGCGCTTTTCACATCTTATCAATGTCTCAAAGTAGATATTTGCCACCCAAAACGCTGGAACACTCTTCCTTTATCCTTCTGCTTGGCTCCATCCTTCTCCCTCATCAGGTCACACCTGATCTTCCTGTTCGACCATGGCTAGAGTCAAACACTCCCCAGCTTGGCGTTGTACTCTGTCACTGGCAAGAATTCTGGGAGGCAAAGCTGTGCTGTATAAATGCAAGCTATAGTTATGGAAGGAGATTGCTGATGGAGCAATGGCATTGGAAGGAGGAATTGTGATAGGAGTTAGTGCTTTTTTTATTCCAAAACTGAAGATGTGTTAAAGCGCTGACAGTTTTGGCTGATCATGTTCGCTGCTGTGTTTAAAAAAAAAATTCCTCCAGCGACTGCACATAACAACCAGTAGAAATAGACCGCATCAGCTCCATGATGGAAGATGTTTGTGTTTGTTAGAGGGTCAGCTTGTGAGCAGGAGCTGGCTTTGGCTGTTCTCTTTAATGCCATTTAATGTATTCTACTGAGGAGAGTGAGTATTGCTTCCTGCAGGTCCCTCACATGCACAGTGTAACCGTGCTGAGCTCACTATGGGAGGCTCTAATCGTTTTGCCAGATGGAATAATAAATGTGCTGCAGAGCAAGGGACATAATAATAATAATACTACTTGCATTTTATATCGTGTCTTCAAGACGCCTCAAAGTGCTTTACACAATATACTGTAAAGTGAATTGATTGTGTATCTTGTGGTGAATAACACACCCAACCAATTGTGCACAGCAGTGTCCCGAAGTCATGGATTGTTATTATTATTGTTTTAAACGGATTATACCCAGAAATTGATCCACCAATCGACTTAACAACCAGGTTCCTACTTACTGCTAAGTCATCAGAGACGTGCAGAGGAATGAAGCTTGCTGAACGTTTTGTCCTACCTAGGAATCTAACCCAGGTCCCAACTACTACACAACTCCCGGCCCTACAAAAACATGTACTGTATTTGTAGACAGTGTTCTTCAAAGGGCCGTGTCTTGGAGTGCTTAATCATAGCTTGACAGCAATTGGGGGAGAGAAGAGATCACAAGATCATCAGACTTACCCAACCAGTATCAGGTTCGACCTACAGTTGTTCTGACCACCTCACATCTGGCCTCTAACCAGGAATGCTTGTTAGTTTGATCTAGTAAGATCACTGTGGGAGATTTACAGGTTTGGCACAAAGCAAAGGGATTGAAGCAGAGAGTTCCAGAATTTTAGAGCGTAGTAGGTGAAGACACAATTACTGGTGGTGGAGTAGAAGGGTCAAGGAGTGTGGGTAGAATGCTGGAGCCAGCTGAGCAAAGATGTGTCTTGTAAGCAGTTTTGGCGGTGCCAGGGTGCAAATTGATTGGTATGTCAGTGTGAGGATATTGAAATTGATTAGTTCTGCAATAAGGAGAAGTAGAGACTGGCAAGGACCGGGATGATGGGTGTATGGGTTTGGGGCCTGGTATGTGTGAGAATATGTGTGACGGGTTTTGGATCAGTTGGATTTTGTGAGTGTTGGAGCTGGGAGACCGGTCAGGAGGACATGGGACAATGAAAAGACGAGGTAACAAAAGCATGAATGAGGGATTTGGCTGTGTTGTGTGTGAGGTACAGTTGCTGGCGGGAATGTGGTGGAAGTGGAGGAAGGCATTCCTGGTCAGGAACCGGATGTGAGGTGGTCAGGACAGCTGTGAGTCGAATGTGTCACCCATATTACATACAGGTTCAGTAGGTCTAAGGGATAGGTCAGGGAAATTGAGGAGCTCACAGCTGCAGGACAGAAGACGTTGACGGGAGCCCAGGAGGATGGTTTTCGTCTTGTCAACATTCACCTGCCATTGAGTTGTCGGTCATCCAGTTCCTGATGTCTGACAAGGATAGGAATGAAGTATGCTGCAAGTGACTGTGCGGTGGGCGGAGGAGAAACCCGGAGATGTAGTAGTGGTCAAGTAGGACTCTGCTGGAGGGTATGGCCCACTGAGGTGGATGAGGGAAGAGAGCTGTCAGGGAAGTGGATGAGGGAGAAGAGGTGGTCAAAAAAGGAAGGGGTATAAAGGTATATAGGGTAAGGGTGGGCAATTGGAGTTGGGGTACAGGTTCACCATGATCTTATAGAATGGTGGTTCAGGCTTGAGGGGCTGAATGGTCCACTCCTGATCCCATAATGTGGTAACCTGCTTTGCTTTCAGAACTGCCCTGCTTGACCGTGTCTGTTTGAAGCTAATGGCTTTCCTTTATACAGTAAAAACCCATTTATCCGGCACCCTCAGGATCTGGCCAATGCCAGTTAAACTGCATGCCGATATTCAGGCGCCAGCTGCTGAAAACTCAACATAAAAAAAATGAACTTTTTTTAAACATACCATATTAATAATATTCTAAATAAGAATAGAATATTGTATGGATACTTACCAATAAAGTGATAAATATCGATTACAGTCTATAAACACAGCACATAATCGCAAAGCAAATTTCTACAATGGCGGACGGAAGAGTTTTTTCTTCTTAAAGGGGTACTGTATTGTTAGTTTTTCCCCTTTTTTTCTTTCTCTTTCTCTCCCTCCTTGCTCCGCGCTCTCTTTCACACTCAGTCAGTCTGGCATCTCAATGAACCCAACCCCCCTCCAATCTTTCTCTTCCCTTCCTCCCCCCGCTTTCCCTCTCTCTCCCTGCCTCTGTCCTTCTCACACCCCACCAAAACAGTGCATAAACCAACCATACCGTCAGGCTACACAGGCAATACGTATTATCCGTCAGAGAGAGGGAAAGAAAGAAAAGGAAAGAGATAGAAAGAGAGAGGGAGAAATAGAAAGGAAGGAAAGGGAGACTGAGAAAGAAAAAGAGCGAGAGAGAGAAAAAGAAGAGAGAGAAAAAATAGTGCCCCTTTAAGGAGAAAAACTGGAAATTACACTACCAGCAGCCTTCAGAACTATCGTAAATCTCCGCGTATAAGGCGCACTTTTTATCATGTCGTAAAGTCTCGAAAGAGGGGGGTGCGCCGTATACGCAGATACAAGGAAAAGACGACCAGCCCCCAGAGGTACGTCATCAAACTGCGCTGCCAGTACGACCACCCGCTCTCCAGGATCGGCAACGCAGACCAGGCGCCACTCACCTTCGATGTCCGGTAATTCTTACTTCACGGTACTGCTGGGCTGCACCGCCGATGGATTTTTTTTGGTGGAAATTTTTTTTCCGATGATATTGTCAGTGGAAATTTTTTTTCCATCGGCAATATCATCGAAAATGCTTCAATTTGTTTTTGCCACGGGGTGGTCAAAAGTGTGGGGTGCACCTTATACGTGAGTGCGCCTTATACGTGAGTATTTATGGTAATCGTACTGTATTCTTGTGCAACAATCAACTAAATGCGCCATCGTGATTGTGCTGGATGAGATCCAGTTAATCGAATGGGGACCTTTTTTTTGAGGTGCCGGTTGTAGGGAAGTTACGGTTAATTGGGTCACGGATAAACGGGCTTTTACTGTACGTCATTTATTTAAACCATTTTCTGAGCTGCTTGTGTACACAGTTTGACAAGTCTGCACATACATCAAGGCCATCTTTTACTTTTACTACATCATCATTCTTCCACTTCCTCATCCGATTTTAACAGTTTTAACCACAGAGGCTTTCAGAACTGTTTCAACGATTTTTCCACCCATTTCTGATCGGCACATAATCAAGGTAACCACATTTTTCAGGCAGATGGTGGTTGAGTATAGGAAGCTGAGAGGGTTAGGGTTACAGCGGGCTCTGGCCTGCTCCATGTCCCCCGCCCTGCTCCATGTCCCCCGCCCTGCTCCATGTCCCCCGCCCAAACCGTCCTACCATCGGTGGACGGGCTTTCAGCCTCTCTGCCCCCCCACTCTGGAACTCCATCCTGCAATCCCTTTGCCTTGCTTCCTACCTTTTCTCCTTTAAGGCCGGTCTCAAGACCATCCTCTTCGACTGTGCTTTCTGGTCCCCTCCTAACGCTCCCCTCTTTCCTACTGTCCTTCCCCCTACCCCAACCCTCCCCACACCTGCTTGGGTCCCAACCTAACTGTTCAGCACCTTGGGACGTCCTCCTGACGTGAAAGGCGCTCTATAAATGTAATTTTGTTGTTGTTGTATGCCAGAATCCTGCATACCATTGTCATTCTGTGGGAACTCCCAAAGTATACCCTGACGTATGATCAACCATTACCCAAATATATGAATTCCCCTTTTTTGTTTGGGGCATAGGCCCTACAAAGTCCATGTATGTTCACTACCATTCAGGTAGGTCCCATTTAAACTTTTTCATCTGCAGTATTTTTTATTTGGCAGTTTCGATTTACTCAAGTTGACACGTAAGTATCCACCTCGGTGTTCATTTTATTCCATCAATATTCCCATAAATCCTTCTGACGTGAAGGATGCAATACAAATGTAATTTTGTTGTTGTTGTTAAATTGTTTACTGTCCCCTGTGTTCCATTATGTAATGCCCGGAGGTCTCATACATTTTGATTGGATAACCCGATCTCTGTTGTCTCTTATCCATAGTAATGTATGCTGCTGAATTTCCAATTCACCCTGCGTCCAAATTGGGAGGTTACCCCTGATGTCCAAAGTGAGGAGGCTCAGCAGTTGTACCAGTGCCTTATCATTACTTATACTACAGTCTAACTTTCATCACTTTATCTTCGATTAGCAAGCTGCTATTGCTAGGTTATCTGTTTGCTCTCTCTCATTCCCTCAAGCATGTTTCCTCTCTTTCTGATGTCCCTCGGTGTGCCATACACTAATAGCTTTAGTTGTTTTAGTTCCCAGAGTTCCTTCCATCTTTCTTTACGTACTTGTGGCTTACTCCAGTGGTCTATCCAATCTTTTTCATGCCATCGTTGTACC
Source organism: Hydrolagus colliei (assembly GCA_035084275.1). NCBI lineage: Eukaryota > Metazoa > Chordata > Chondrichthyes > Chimaeriformes > Chimaeridae > Hydrolagus > Hydrolagus colliei. Next base: position 75,813,447 of record CM068745.1, read on the forward strand.
CCTAGACTGCATATACTGGGTCTCCAATTAACTTTGGGGATGTGATCTTGAAAAGTGCGACTTTAATTGAAACAACGTATAGCGAAACCTAAATTACCATTGCACTAATGCTATCAATAGGGGTTACATTCCTTTGGTACATTTTTGGTCTAAATTTTGTTACACTAATATTAAATAAGGACCCCAAACAACACTACTACTATTGAAAATTAAAATAAATGTTTAATAAGTATATAAATAAGATAAAAATACAATTAAGAGAACACTTACAGGAGATGGTTGATGTGTGAGTGGGTGGGCACGGAGTGGCAGGAGGGGGCAGAGTTATTCAGATGAAGGGGTGGGATTACTTATCATGTCTTTGAGATGTCTCATAGTGCCTCACAGAACACACTCAAAGTAAACCGATTGCACACCCTGTGAGTGAAAGCCGGCAGCCAATTGTGCACAGTAGTTTTCCACCACTAGTCAGGACTGAGTGACCAATTTGCCACTATTTATTCTCTTTGAAGGGATTGTTAATCCCAGAAAATTATGTAGCAATCGATTAACCAGGTTCTTACTTATTGGTAAGCAAGCAGTGATTGGTAACACACCCTTCTAAAGAGATACTTCTATACAGTAAAAGCTTGTTTATCCAGTACCCTTGGGCCCTGATCGGTTCTGGTTAATTAAATATGCTGGATATTCAAGCAGTAAGTTGCCGAAAATCCTACACAAAAAATTAACTTATCTTAAAACATACCATATTAATAATAGACTAAATAATAACAGAATATTGTATGGATATTACCAATAAAGCATTCCAGCACGGTAAAATGATCGGTAAAATAAACGAAATAACGAAAGTGTTTGTTAAGTTTAACAAGTGCGCACGCATTTGCAAGTGAGCATACTTGCGAGTGTCCCTGATGGCTCCAATATGAGATCTATTTGCTGGAATGGTGAATCGTATTGGGAGATACCGGTTCGTTGAGTGTTCCGGTTGATTGGGTACCGTATAAACAAGCTTTTACTGTACTAACAAAAAACAAATGTCTTTGTCTTTGTGTCTGTTTATAACTGTTTGATGTAGAGACATGACTATACCTCACAGGAAAGTCTTGCACAACGAGTGTTATCGGCATATTTTTTTTCGGGGAGCTTCTATCATGATCTAAACAAGCTCATCACAATTATGAACCCCCAACCAGGACTCCTCCCAACCAATCCTCCTCCAAAAATATGTGTGCAAATATGTGAACAAGGGATGCTAACACGTTTGATAGCATTTTCTTAATCTTAAGGGATAAAGATGTCTAAGAAGTGAAGATCAAGCCTTTCATGGGAAAATAAAAATGCCAGTTGAAAGAGAGAAGGCTGATTAATGGAAACTGGATGCAAGCCTATCTGAAATGGGTATGACCCCCATAAGGGTTAATGTTTCAAGTCGGTGACCAGAACTGGGGGATGTTAGAAGCGACCACTTTATACAGACATCATGAGATCAGATGTGTTGATGGTTGATCTCATCTCTGCTCATCATTTCCTGTCCTCCACCAACTAATGTTTTTAAAACTTTTTCTTTCCCTGCCGTGTTCTGTTTCTCCGTATAAACTGCTTTCCTGCTGAGTGTTCACAGCGACTTGTGTTTTTCTATTGTAAAGTAAATGGCTATTTTTTTTGGACACAAGGAGAAGTTCCTTTTTTAAAAAAAAATGTACAGTGAGATTCTTGTCCACCTGCACAGGCTAGCAGAATCTCTTCCGAAAGAGATGAGAGTGTAAGACTGGTTGGAAAGCAAGATTCTTTGAGGAAGTGACATAATTGACTATGAAGGGTGCATGTCTCAGAGTTGGGTTTGGTCATTCTTTTCCTCCAGGCATTTACAAACTAAATGTTGGTGTCTAACTTTATCAGCCAATTTGCGCCAACCCAGTCGATACCACTGGGGCTGCTTTAGATGTGCAGGTGTGGCAGCTGAGCTGAGGATTCCGATTGCTTGTTATTAGCTGGAACAGTTGCAACGCAATGTTCAAATGTTGGCTGTCACATTGTGCGAGTTACCCCTGCTCTCAGGAAAATATTAGCAGAGTAGGGCTGTGGGCAGGGAGGGTGTGATTTAAAAAAAATTATTATTATTTGTGAAAGGAGTAAAAAGATAGCTGAGATGACTAGATCTAGGTTTCTCAAATGCTTCATACAGATCTCTATGTGAAGTGATTTTTGCTAACTAAGCCACGTGGATTCTGAGCAGTGTGAACCAATGACCTTTGTAGACATCTCTCGTAGTATTGTATGTCCCTGATCAGTTACAGTGCTGAGTGCTGGCTTCCTGAAGCTCAACAACCTCTCCTGCAGGCTGGCAAGTGGCTTCTTCTGAACTCAGTGTTTGGGAGATCTAAACCTTCATTAACCCATGAACAACAACAAAAACTTAAACTTATAAAGCGCCTTTCACGTCGGGAGGACGTCCCAAGGCGCTGCACAGGAGGCGTGTGACCCGAGCTGGGAGGGGAGTGTTCGGGAAGGGGTGAAACACGTAGGGGAGGTCGAAAAATTCGGGGGGGAACAAAAGGCACGGTCGAAGAGGAAAGTCTTCAAACCGGCCTTGAAAGAGGAAAGGGAAGAAACAAGGCGGAGGGATTGGGGAATGGAATTCCACAGGGTGGGAGCGGAGAAACTGAAGGCCCGGCCTCCGATGGTGGGGCGGTTCGGGCGGGGGGCTTGGAGCAGGCCAATTCCTGCTGAACGGAGGGTCCAGGTGGGCTTATAGGGGGAGAGTAAATCGGTTAAATAGGGCGGGGCAAGGCCGTGTAAGGCCTTGAAGGTGAGGACGAGGATCTTGAACTCGATCCTCTGGAGGATGGGGAGCCAGTGGAGACGGGCGAGGGTGGGGGCTATGTGGTCGCGGAGGCGGGTGCAGGATAGCACACGGGCTGCAGAGTTTTGGATGACCTGCAGTCTGAATGGAGGAGCTGGGGAGGCCGACGAGGAGAGAGTTTCCGTAGTCCAGCCGTGAGGTGATGTATGCCTGCACGAGTGTTTTGGCAGTGTGGGGGGTGAGGTAGTTGCGGAGCCTGGCATGAATATAATAAGAACATAACAATTTGTTGGTGACAGAAGACCAATCTCCATCTAGTTCACCTTCCACCATTCTGACAGTCGCTTGACATGTCATGTCCCACACTACTGTATATAGTATATCCCCAGATAATAGTCTGTTCCATACATATGAGAGCCTCCCCATAATGATCTATGCCAGCCCAGTGCGCTAATCATGCCCTGCTAACCAACCATCCCACCCCCCCCCCCACCCCCCGTCTGCTCCTAGTCTCGGCGGGCACACTTTGGCTGCTGCCACCAAGCTGAGCTGCAACCATTCCTGTCCACTACCCTCAACTACTCACAGTCAACCCTTCTCTCCCTCTGCCTGCCCCAATTCCTATCTTTGCTCGAACGTCCCACAGCCCCCCTCTGCTTCAGTCGACAAATTCTTGAGGCAGATGCCTCTGGCTGTCCAACAGCAGCCAGCCTGACTGCCCTATCCCCCCACTCTTGCCACAATGCCCATTGGACCCCAACCCTGGGGGCCAACCCCTCCTCTCTCATCCACATCACCCTCCCTGTTAATTGATCCCCCTCCCCACTCCTCATCTCCCATAGGCCTCCTCTAGCAACTGTCCCCTCCGGTCCTCAAAATGCCCACTTACTTCAACAAATCACTCCCAATCCACAACCTCACCATCGAGGAACTAGGGAATGGCAATATATCAGTATATCGCTAAAACCCGATATGATTTTCATATCGATATGCCGATATAGACATTTTAAAAATATTGGTATATCGAAAAACGATATATCGAGGTAAAAAATCGGGATGCGAGCACAATCAACTACAAGACCCAGAATGCTCATCTCTATACACAATGCACAGACCGAGGTGCAAAGCCGCCATCTTGTATTCATAGTCCTCGAATACAATATACAGGTATGCAAGGGCTGGGGGGAGAGAGACGGCTGTGGGTGGGGGGGTTGAGGGGGAGAGAGACTGCTGGGGGGTGGGGGTGAGGGGGAGAGAGATGGCTGGGGGGGGGGTGAGGGGGAGAGAGACGGCTGGGGGGAGGGGGAGATAGATGGCTGGGGGGGGGGAGAGGGGGAGAGAGAAGGCTGGGGGGGGGAGAGGGGGAGAGAGACGGCTGGGGGGGGGGGAGGAGAGGGGGAGAGACGGCTGGGGGGACGACGAGAGAGGGAGAGAGACGGCTGGGGGGAGGAGGAGAGGGTGAGAGAGATGGCTGGGGGGAGGGGGAGATAGACGGCTGAGGGGGGGGGAGAGGGAAGAGAGACGGCTGGGGGGGGGAGAGGGTGAGAGAGACGGCTGGGGGGGGGGGAGAGGGGGAGAGAGACGGCTGTGGGGAAGAGGGGGAGAGAAATGGCTGGGGGGGAGAGGGGGAGAGAGACGGCTGGGGGGGGGGGGAGGAGAGGGAGAGAGAGATGGCGGTGGGGGGGGAGGAGAGGGGGAGAGAGACGGCGGGGGGGTGGGGAGAAGAGGGGGAGAGAGATGGCGGGGGAGGGAGAAAGAGATGGCTGGGGGGGTGATGGGGGAGAGAGACGACGGGGGTGGGGGGTGCGAGAGAGGGACGGCGGGGGGGGCGGGGGGGGGGAGGATGTGATAATATACAAATCGATAGAGATGGGGGGGGATGTGAGAGAGGAGAGGGAGAGAGACACAGACAGAAAAACACAGAGATGGAGAGAGTGAGAGACACAGAGAGAGAAATTTATTTACCTCCTAAGAAGATAGGCCCCGAATGCGCGCGCACCCGGAATGCGCGCGTACCCGGAATGTGCGCGCACTCCGATGCACTCGCGCATGCGCAGTACGAAAAAACAAAAATATCGATATTTCGGTATATCTCGATATGAGCCAACCGATATATCCATAACCGGAAAATTCCCATATCGCCGTTCCCTACGAGGAACATATTTATATCCTTGCCATGATTGAAACCTGAGTCACCCCAGGTGACACCTTCTCATCTTCCGGTCCCTCCTTGGCCTATCCCCTTACTCCCACAGAACCTTCCCTTCCTATGAGCACCTTACACTCTACCTTCCCTCTAGTCTTTCCCTCAAAATCCTTCTTGTTTTATCAACCCCCGAAACCTTCCCCCACCTTCCTCTCAGACACCTCCATGCTCCTCATCTTAGGCGACTTCAAACTCCATTTCATACCCTCAGCTCTACCTTTGCTGATTTCTCCTCCCTTTGTCATCCTCTTCCTCCATAACTACTCCGCCACCCATGTCTATGGCCATCCCCTTGACTTGGTGATCACCCGGGCCCTCACCGTCTCGGACATCACCATCACCGATAAAGCCATTTCGGAACACCACTTAATCTCCCATAACACCTCCGTACCACTTAACCCTTCTCAACCCTCTACCACCACCTACTGCTCCTGTAAAAAATAAATTCCCTTTCCCTCTCCATTACACTGGAGTCATCTGAACTCCTGCCCCTTTGGCCCTCACAGACCGATCTACCCTCTTTGCTGTCTTCTCCATAACTCCCTCTCCTCCATACTTGTCTCCCTTGTTGCGCGTAAATCCCCCTAGAACACCAGTCATTTCCGATCCCTCAAGGCACAAGTGTGGGCTGCCGAACACACCTGGAACAAATCCAAACTAACTATTCATTAGCAGATTTGGCTTGATCATGCCAAGATCTACCGCTCTGCCCTCCCCTCTGCCAAATCTTCCTTCTACTCCCAAGATAAATTTGGAGGCCAAGGATAACCCCAGGCTCTTCTTCTTCTTCACCACTGCCTTCCTCCTCTGTCCATCTTCCCATGCCTCTATCCTCTCCTCCAATTCCAACTGCGAGGAGCTGCTGGACTTCCTCAAATCCAAAATCATGGGGATACATTCAGCTACTTCTACCCCATCCACCTCTACCCCGTCATCACATCCCCCTCATGATGCATCTATCACTGATACACCTTTGACCCTATCTCTCCCTCCTCCCTCACCTCATTCATCTCCAAAATGAAGCCCACTACCTGCTGCCTTGACTCCATCCCCACGTCTCTGTTCACCTCCCAGGTCCATCTCCTGGCTCCTCTCCCAACCAACATCATGAACCTCTCCTTATCCACTACTGTCCTGTCGCACAGCGAGTCCTGGATGAGAGCAGTTGAATGTCAACAAAACCAAGGATCTCCTAATCGGCTCGTGCAAGCGCCTCCACACCTCAGGCACTGGCAGCATTAACCTCCATGGATGCATGCTCCGCCTCACCAAGCCAGTCAGAAACCTACGCATAACTTTGTTCTATCCTCAACTGTCTTTTCTCTCCCACATCCATTCCATGACCTGCTCTGCCTCCCCTCACGTCTGCAACATTGCCTGACTCCACCACCTCCTCACCGCTCAGGCCACTGAGACTCATTCATCACATCCAGGCTCAACTATGCCAACACCCTGCTTATCGGCCTCCCCAACTCCTCCCTCCATAGGCTGCAGATTGTCCAGAACTCTGCAGCCCATATCTTCTCCCGATATACCAAGCTCCGCGACCCTATCACCCACTCTCGCCTGACTCCACTGACTTCCCATCCCTCAGAGGATTCAATTCAAGATCCTGGTCCTCACCTTTAAAGCCCTCCATGGACTTGACCATCCTACCTTTGCAACCTCCTAATCCCCTACCAACCTGTCCGCTCCCTCCGCTCAACAGGCTCCAGCCTGCACCATGTCCCCTGACCCACCTGCCCCACCATCAGCGGGCGAGCGTTCAGCCACTCTGCCCCAACCTTTGGAATTCCTCTGCCTCGCCCCCTCCCTCGCGTCCTTCAAATCCCACCCCACAATGGTGCTATCAGTCACCTTCCCTTGCTTTCCCTGCCCTCCACCCTACCCTATCCCGACCCCAACTCAGGCCCAAAACACTGACTGTCCAGTGTCTTGGGACATCCTCTTGACATGAAAGGTGCTGTACAAATGCAATTTTGTTATTATTGTTGTTCACTGTTTGCTCATTGAAGTTGTGGTTTCCGCAAGTTTGTTCTGAATTTACCCCCCTTCAATTGCAATGCATGTTCTCTGGTTCTACTATTTGGTACAGCTTATCATACTCTACATTATCTATTACCTTGTTTCCCTTCTCAAAGACAATAATCATATTGCCCCTCATCTTTCTCTTCTGTGTGAACATGCCCTATTTATTTACCTTATTCCTCCACATAGTCCAGTCCTTGAATTGTAGTTGCCCTCTCTGTGTCAACTTAATTGCTGCAATATCCTTTTTTTTTAATGCAGTGAGCAGAACGGCACACAGTATTCCAAGTGCTGTCACACCAGGAATTTATAAATATTGATTGTAATACCTCCTGAAGTTTTACTTCCCAGAATTTCAGCACTGCTGTTTTTCTTCCTATTGATATCTGCCTTTCTGTTCCTGGTCTGTTGCTCTCTGCTGGTAATACAGTCAATCGTTCCCCTTCCAGCAATATCCCTCTCCCTTTCAAATTGCTGTCAAATCCGTCACCAACCTTTTTTTAAAAAAAATCACCTATCGCCAACCTTACTATTGCTATGAAAGCAATGCATTGTTGCCACCCAGCTTCCCTCCACTCCCTGCTCGAGCCCCTGCAGTCAGTTGAACAGCAACAACTTGGATTTATTCATATGGGCTGAAGTCTTGGATTGATTAACTGTGGAGGAGCATGACAACAAGTCAAGGTGAAAGAGCAGCAGCCCAGTTTCCACCCTGCCCACTGAGACGGTGCTAAGAACATAGGAATTTGTTCAGCGGAAGAAGACTCTAATACACCTTCCATCATTCAGGCAGTCACTTAACATGTGTCCCAAACTATATACTGTACCCTGAGATTATTTTCTAGCACACCTTTACAACTCACTGAAGTAGCATTTCCACAGATTTGTTCTGAATTTACTTCCTTCAATTGCTGGGCAAGTCCTCTGGTTCAGTACAAGATAAGACAACCTATCATGATTTACATTATCTAGTCCCTTCAGAAACTTAAAGACATCAAATCACCCCGCAACCTTCAAAATAAGAATACCCAATTAAGAGTTATGTACAGTTCTGCTTGTAGTATAAGAAAAAAAACTTTAGAAAGGATGTTAATTCATTGGAAAGGGTGCAGAGAAGATTTACTAGGATGATACCAGGAATGTGGGACTTCAGTTATGAGGAAAGGCTAGAGAGGCTAGGTTTATTCTAGTCACAATGTGGGTAGAAGTAAGGTACAGGAAAGGAAGTAAGACTCTGTGGGGAATAGTCTAGACATCCAGAGAGTTGTGATTTAGTGGAGAAATGTATAAATACGGAGATCAGGAAAGCATGTAGCAAAAGCAACTTGGTTATAATGGGAGATTTTAATTTTCCCATAGACTGGGAGAAGCAGAGCACCTCATGCAGTAAAGGCAATGGATTTCTAGAATGTATTCAGGATAGATTTTTGGAACAACATGTGTAAGGGAACAAGCCATGCTGGATTTGGTGATGAGTAATGAGCGCTCTGAGCCGCCATCCGGTGTGGTGGGCGCTATATAAATCAAAGTTGTTGTTGTTGAGTAATGAGCTAGAACTGGTTAACAATCTGACAGTAAGGGAACATCTTGCAAATAGTAATCATAATAAGATTGAATTTTACATTAGATTTGAGAGGGAGAAGAGATCCCAACTAAAGTTTTAAAGTTAAGTTAGGCAAATTTCAATAGGATGAGAAATATATTGACAACAGTAAACTGGGCTGAATTGTTTGTGGGTAAACCTAGAGATGAACAGTGGAAAGTATTCAAAAAATATTTGATACTTTACAGAACAATTACATACCCCAAAAATGCAAAAGCTCAAATCATGCAGTTAAGCAACCATGGTGGATAAATGGGTTACAGCTCGATAGTCCGAAGGTTCGTTTGTTCAAAAGGTTCGTTTGTTCAAAAGGTTCATTAGTCCGAAGGTTCGTTAGTCCGAAGTTTCCCCTAACCCTAACCGTAACGCTAACCCTAACACTAACCCTAAACTTAACCCTAACCCTAAGGATGGAAATGTTTGGATTAACAAACCTTATTTTCAGACTATCAAGTGGTAACCACGGTAATCGCGCTGGGTAAAGGAAATTTGTGTGTTCGGACTGTCGAACCTTCGGACTATCGAACCTTCGGACTATCGAACCTTCGGACTATCGAGTGCCCCCCTGGACAAATAAAGTTAGAGATTCTATCAAGCTAAAAGAAAAAGCTACTCAAATGCAAGTGAAAAAGGGAATGCAGAGACCTAGGAGAACTAGAAAAGGCAACAAAGGGATATACCTTGCAAGGTATATTAAAACCAATAGTAAGATGTTTTATAAATATATTAAGAGAAAGAGATTGGTAAAGGTAAATGTGGGTCCATTAAAGACAGATGTAGATAAGACTATAAACAACAACAAAATTACACTTGTATAACACCTTACATGTAGGAAAATAAAGACATGGCTGACTTGCTAAATAACCAATTTGCTACTGTTTTTACAGTAGAGGATGAGGAAAAAATACAAGTGAACCTAAAAATACGTCAAAGAGAAATGCTTAAAATATATATATAAATTTAAATAATGGTAATGGAGAAAATAATGAGACTCAAAATAGACAAATATCCAGGACCTCATAGTTTCCACCCCAGGGTGTTGAAAGAAATAGGAGAGAAAATTTCAGATGTATTCGTCAAAATTTTCCAAAGCTAGTCAAAGAGAGTCAGTATGGGTTTGTGAAGGGTAGGTCGTGTCTGACTAATCTAGTTGAATTTTTTGAGGAGGTCACTAAAATGCTGGATAAGAGCGTGTATATGAATGTCGTTTATATGGACCTTTGGAAGCCATTTGGTAAGGTTCCACACAAAAGGTCATTAGTGAAAATGGAAACACATGGAATTGGAGATAACCTTGTGACATCCTGGTTCGCCCTCCGAACAAAAATGGCGGGATGTGATAAATGATGTCCCCCCAGGAGTCTGTACTGAGACCTCAAGAATTTGCATATGCTGTATGACTTGGACTTCGACCTCCAAACTGACTCCAGGATGGCATGCCTGGCAACGGAATATCAGAATCGAATCAACCCTGTTTACCAGTTTCTATTCCAGTTCCTGAGAAAAGCAGGGTTGCAATATTCCAGTATCCTGGAATATTGCAACCCTGGAATATTGCAATCGCTTAGCCTAACCTGACTCAGCGGCAGGACTGGGGCAGAGTTTTTTTTGCCAGACAGCGATATCAGTACAGTCAATTCACTTTACAGTATATTCTGTGAAGTGCTTTGAGACGTCTAGAAGATGCGAAAAGCACTATATCAAATGCAAGGATTATTATTATTATCAATGGTAACCTATCTGGTTTTTGCTGGTTAAGACTCCCAGCAGTTACCCCATTGCACATTCTGGGATCCCCAAGTCTTGGCTTTTGCCAATCTGCGCTTAATATTTTTCAGAATTAGGTAAGCAGGATGTATAAATGTAAGTTTGGATTGATTGATTGATTGATTGGTCGATCCCTCCCTCCCTCCCTCCCTCCCTCCCTCCAGGGAGAGATTGCAAATTTCATTCCAACAATCATATCTGTGTAGTGGAATGTGTAGAATTCTATTATCCTTGCATTTGAATCCTTGAATTCCACACTTAGGCTAGCTTCTGTGTGTAGGTATTCTATTCACTTTCCCTTTTTCTGTTCTATTGGGATGCAATGTTGGGATGTATTTGTGGGCAAATGCAACAGTGTCCCACAAATAGTTATAGATTGAGTGACCAAATTATTTTTTGAAGGGATTATTAACCCCAGAAAAGGGATCTACCAATTGTCAATGGTTCCTACTTACTGCTAGGTAAACTGAAGCCTGTGCAGTAAGGAAACTTGCCCAACATTTTACCCTGCCAAGAATAGAACTCAGATCTCTCGCTTGTGAGGCAATTTGCTCTAATCACTGAGCTACAGGACATGTAGTTTGGGAATGGGACGTTGGGAGTGATTGGTAAAGAAGCAGATACATTTTTATGTATATGGTGTAGCCACAAGCACAAACAATTGGAAAATTTAAAGTTGCAGGATGTTGCAGCAACTCATTTGTTATGATGCGTGTATTCTATGGCATTCTGTAGTGTAGTGGTTAGAGCACTTGCCTCGCAAGCAAGGGGACCTGAGTTTGACTCCTGGGTGGGGTGAGGTGAAATGTTGGGCAAGTTCTTTACTCCTGGCTACCGGGTACATGGTTGAGTCGGCTTTGCCTCTGATTGGCCAATGGGTCTGCCAGTCAAGCCAACAACCCACCAATCGGACCCCTCAACCTTAAATTTTGTCACTTTCTTCCTCTGTTTATTTTTTCCCTTTTTATTTCATTTTGTGTTTTATATTGTGTTATTTTGTAATTTGGGAAAACATAAGGGTTTAGCCATATCCCACTGACAGCCATGCATCGCTCCAGTCCTGTAGTTTATTGATTAGAGTACTCGTCTCGGAAGCAAGAGGACACGGGTTTGATTCCTGGGCAAGATGAAACATTAGTCAAGTGTTCTTACTCCACTCACCTCTGTTTTATAATTATAAAGTTAGATTAGAAGATCAGCCATGATCTTATTGAATGGCGGGGCAGGCTTGAAGGGTCGAATGGCCTACTACTGCTCCTTATTCTTATGTTATTATAATAAATCTTGGATTTGATGTAGCATTCTCTCATATATTCTAGACATCTCAGAGTGCTTCACAAGTTTATACTGTAAAGTGAATTGAATTGACTGTATATTTGCGGGTGAAATGTGGCAGCCAATTGCACACAGCAGTGTCCTACAAACAGTCATGGATTGAAGTGCACAGTTATCGTTTTTTTTGAGAGATCATTATCAGGCGTGTGGAGTTAGGAAACTACCTCATTGTTTTTGTCCTGCTGGGAATCAAACTCAATCGCCTGTGCTTTAACTATTGAGCTACAGGAATCTACTCTTGTTTACCTAGCACTAAGTAGGACCCGGTTGTAAGTTGATTGATGGATTGCTTTCCCAGGCATAATAATCCCTTCAACAACAAACAAATTTACTCACTCAATCCAGAACCACTTGTGGGACATTGCTGTGTTTCGCTGACAAAATATAAGGTTAATTGATTTTACAGTATACTCTGAAGTGTTTTGAGACATCTCAATATCGTGATAAGGCGCTATATCAAATGCAAGGATTATTATTATGACTAATTTCATCTGGGGATTGTTGACCAGGACAACAGGAGTTTGCTTGTTGTAGTGCCATAGGATCTTTAATATCTACCTAAACAGACAGACAACCATTTGACTGGAAAGCAGAATTGTTACTAACTGACCAGGCTGACAGTCAGTTAACATCCTTTGCCAACTGTGCTGTTATGTGCTAGTTAGTTTCAGGTCACAATAACCTGAGTTTAATTGTACTATAGTTCTATTTTTTCAGCAACCAGGCTACACGATTGTTGCACTCCTTTATACCATATAAAGAAGATGTCTATTTATAATATATCTAGAAGACATTAAAAGCGCCTTATCAAATGCAAGGATTATTATTATAATAATAATCAACAGCTAGGAGAGGATACCAGATATTGTGGTGACTGTCTGGACTTTGGTTCTGCTGTAAAAGAAAGGGTGCAAGGATAAATAAAATAAAAGCCTTTCATTTTTGTTACCCACCCATTGTCACTCACCCTGTTCATCAGGAACTGACTGTATATTTTGTGGGTGAAACATGGCAGCCAATTATGCACAGCAGTGTCCCACAAACAGTCATGGTTTGAGTGACCAAATTGCTATTATTTTTTGAAGGGATTATTATCCCAGAAAAGTGATCCGCCAGTCAACTAACAACCATGTTCCAACTTACTGCTAGATAAACTGGGGTGTGTGGAGTAAGGATATTTGCCTACGGCTTCACCCTTTCTAGGAATCAAGGCCAGGGCCTTTCATTTATGAGGCGAGCACATGAACCACTGCACTACAGGACTCCACTCCCTTAATGGGTAGCAAATCAGAACGCTTCATAAATGGTGATGAACCAAATAAACAGTGCTTGAGCCTGTGACTGAGTTGATTTTTGTTGTGCAGATTTCTGCAAGATTGATGAAACCTCGTGTCACAATGAGGGAGAAGTGCTGCGCTTCGAGGCCATCATGAGTATTCATGAACAGATGGACGATGATGCTAACGGCAATGTTGATGTGGAGGAGAGTGATGAGGTCAGTGTAACACAACACGTCCCTGAGAGCTTGGTGTCCCAGCCAGGTTAGTGTAAGACAGTATAAGACTGTCTAAATACAAGGAGATCAAAGCTGAACTGCTGCTTTGTTTCTCTCCCTTTGCCCCTTCAAAACGTGAGATTAATAGCAAAAGAACCAAAGAAATTTATAGCACAAAAATGTCCACTAATATTTATAGCCATTCGGACATCTTGTCTGTACCTGCTCCTTTAAGAGCATTCCTTTCAGTCCTGCTTTCCTGTCCTTTCTCCGTATTCCTGTTTCTAATTCTATTTAGATATTTTCTAGTTCGCTTTTGAAACCTGTTATGGATTCTGCCTCAGTCACTGTTCCCAGCTGCGCATCCCATATCCAAATTCTGTGTGAGAAAATGTTTTGCAGCCTCACCATTTACTCATTTACTAACAAGAACAACAACAAAATTACATTTGTGTAGCGCCTTTCATGTCGAGAGTACATCCCAAGGCGCTGGACAGTCAATGATCCAGACCCGAGGCTGGATCAGGATTGGAGAGGGTGGAGGGACATTGATGCCCTTCAGTTACTGACTTACTGACTAGTCGACATGATGTCTCCCTATTGACAATCAAAAGTTTGGCTCCCCATCCCCTAGAGGATAACGTTAAAAATTCTGGTCTTTGCCTTCAAGGCCCGCCATCCTCCTACCCTACCCCCCTGCCCTCCACCCCTCTTGATCCCAACCAGCAGCTCAAGTCCAAATTTCTGGCTGAAGCACCTTCTCCGAACGTGAAAGGTGCTTTAAATGTAATTTTGTATTGTAGTTTTATGTTATATTTTGTATTGTAAAACTAATCATCATTTTAAAGTCTTTGGTTGGTCCACCTCTCAACCATAACAACAAAAAAGTCATATCATGTCCTATAAATGTCCTTCTGCCAGGCTAAAGGTTGGTGCCTGTCTTATAGCTGACGAGGAAACAAAGGCTTGAGGTGACAGCTGCTGGAAGGTACTACCTGGAGTCCGAGTTTGTGACACACGTTCTTACATCCAACGCCTGTAATAATAATAATCCCTAATCCAAATAATTGTGCCTTTTCGCAAGAGATATCTCAAAGCGCTTCACAGCGTGTATCAACAACAACAAAATTACATTTATAGAGTGCCTTTCACGTTGGGAGGATGTCCCAAGTCACTGATCAGTCAGGGATCCGGACCCGAGCATGGGAGAGGAGCAGGGTAGGGTGGAGGGTATAGAGAGAGGTGAAAGGGCAACAGAAGGCATGATCGAAAAGGAGGATCTTCAGTCTGGCCTTATTGGAGGCAAGGGATTGGGATGGAATTCCAGAGTGTGGGGCCAGAGAAGCTGAAAGCCCGGCCACTGATGATAGGGCGGGTCACGCGGGAGACATGGAGTAGACTGGAGCCTGCTGAATGGACGGGATGGGCAGGTTAGTAGGGAGGCAGCAGGTTGGAGAGGTAGGAAGGAGCAAGGCCTTGAAAGCGGGTGGCCTTGAAAATGAGGATAAGGATTTTGAATTTGATTCTCTGGGGGATAGAGAGTCAATGGAGCGGGCAAGGGTGGGAGTGATAGGGTCGCGGAGCCTGCAGCCCGTGTACTATCCCGCACCCGCCTCCGTGACCACATAACCCCCACCCTCACCCGTCTCCACTGGCTCCCCATCCCCCAGAGGATCGAGTTCAAGATCCTTGTCCTCGTTTTCATGGCCTTACACGGCCTTGCCCCGCCCTATCTATCCAATTTACTCTCCCCCTACAAGCCCACTCGGACCCTCCATTCAGCAGGACTTGGTTTGCTCCAAGCCCCCTGCCTGAACCGCCCCACCATCGGAGGCTGGGCCTTCAGTTTCTCCGCTCCCACCCTATGGAATTCTATCCCACAATCCCTCCGACTCGTTTCCTCCCTTTCCTCTTTCAAGGCCGGTTTGAAGACTTACCTTTTCAACCGTGCCTTCTGTTTCCCCCCTAATTTTTTGACCTCCCCCACGTTTTTTACCCCTTCCCGTACACCCCCCGCCCAGCTCGTGTCACACGCCTCCTGTGCAGCGCCTTGGGACGTCCTCCCGACGTGAAAGGCGCTCTATAAGTCTAATTTGTTGTTGTTGTTAGTGGTGGTGGTGCAGGAGATGACACGAATTTTGGATAATCTTCAGCTTGTGAAGAGAAGTAGGCAGAGGTTTGAGGGGATAATTGAATGCCTTGTTCTGAGAGCTGGTGCAGACTCAATGGGCCAAATGGCAACCGTCTGTGCTTTATATTTCTGCTCAGGAGCTGGATGAGCACGAATTTCCTTCAACTCAATGTTGACAAGACAGAATCCATACTCTTTGGCTCTCTTTGGGATCTTCAATCCCATGGCTCTCACCTCCTCCACCTATCCGACCTGCCCCTAAAACTCTCTGAACTCGTATGCAACTTAAGCGTCAGATTCAACCTTCAATTATCCTTCCACTTCCACATCTGGTCCCTTACCACCACCACCTTCCATCTCGCAACGCATCGCCCATCTCCGCCAATATCTCACTCCCAAAAGCTGCTGAAACACAGTTCCATGCCTTTGTCACCTCTCGGCTGGACTATTCCAATGCCCTCCTCGTCAGTCTCCCCTTCGCCACCATTAACAAAATCCAGGTTATCCAATAGTCTGCAGCCCGTACCAAACTTCGCTCCCCGATTACCCCAGTCCTCACCAGACTTCACTGTCTCCCTGGCTCAGAGCGGATCAATTTCAAAATCCTCACTCTTTTTTCAAATCCCTCCACTCCTCTGCACCCCCCCTACCTCTCTGACCTCCTCTCTCCTCACAATAGCACCCGTTTCCTTCGCTCCACTGGCTCTGGCCTCCTCCTTATTCCCGAATCCTCCATTCCACCATCGGTGGCCATACCTTCAGCCACTACACCCGGAGGATCTGGAACTCTTCCTTACTCCCTTCACCTTGCCCCCTCTTTTCCTATTTTCAGATCATGGCTAAAGACCTTTCTTTTCGACTGCACTTTTGGACACCTTTTTCCCCCTCCCTCTGGCTCTACCCCAGGATCCGTTATTGTGATGCACGTGAAATGCTGTCCAGTGTGGAGTGCGCTATATAAATTCAAGTTATTGTTGTTGATATATAAGCTCCTCCAATCGAGTTTTTAAACAGCTCTGGTTAAAGTCACTTATGACATTCTGTCCATCTGCAACCAGGGCTGTCTCTGCCTCCTTATCCTTGTCAAGCATTGTATCCTCCTCCATTGCCTCCTCAGATCAACCTTCATGGACCTGCCCTTGTCCTATTCAAATCCTACCTCTCCCACCGTCGCCACGTTGTCTCCTCAAACAATTTCTACCTGTATCACCTTTCAGGGATGCACACAACACCTCAACAAACCAATATGGAACCTCGCCGTCCTGTTAGATCCTCAACTGTCGTTCATCCCCCACATTGTGCCACGACACGCTCCACCTTTTGTCATTTCCGCAACATTGCATGGCTCTGCCATAGTCTCTCACTGCAGACTGCCGAAACCCTCATACACTCATTCATAACATTCAGGCTCAACTGCATGTCAGCCTCTCCAACAGCAACAACAAAACAAAAATTTGATGTGTAGAGCGCCTTTCACATCGGAAGGATGTTCCAAGGTACTGAACAGTCAGTACCCGAGCGTGGGGTGGGTGGGGGTGAAGAGTTAGGAAGTGGGAGGACACAAAGATAAGATAGTGGCTGAAGGCACGCTCAAAAAGGAGTGTCTTGATACCGGCCTCGAAGGAGGCAAGGAATGGACCAAGGCGAAGTGTTTGTGGGATGGAGTTCCAAAGCATGGGGCCAAAGAGGCTCAAAGCCCAGCCAACAAAGGGTCGGGAGGGAGCCATGGAGTATGTGAGAGCCTACTGAACGGAGGGAGTGGACAGGTTGATAGGGGGTCAGCAGATCAGAGAGGTAGGAAGGGCCAAGGCCGTGAAGGACGAGCATCTTGAATTCTATCCTCTGAGGGATGAGGACGCAATGGAGTCGGGCGAGGGTGGGGGTGATGGGGTCACAGTGTCTGGTACAGGAGAGGACACGAGCTGCAGAATTTGGGATGATCTGCAGCTTGCAGAGTGGAAGATTTGAGGAGGCCGACAAGGTTGCTGTAGTCAAGAGGTGATGGGTATCAGCGGACTGAGGGATGAGGCAGTGGCGGAAACTGGCATTTTTGCAGAGGTGGTGGAAGGCAGTGCTGGTTATGGCACAGATATAGGGGTCACAGATATAAGGGGAGAAAGACAGTTCAGGGTAAAACAAGGCACCCAGGCTCCTGACTGGCTTGGTTTGGTGGAGTGTCCACCCGTGGATGCCAGTGGTTGTGGTGTGGAGGCGCTGGTGCAAGCCAATCAGGAGGGCTTTGGTTTTGCTGTTGTTCAGCAGTAAAAAGTTGTCTCTCATCCTGGACTTGATGTCTGATGTCAGTTGTCCTGGAATCGAGGGTGGAGGCAGATAGATAGAGAGAGATAGTCATCCATGTACATGTGGAAATTTACCACGTGTCTGCAGATGATGTCACCAAGGGAGAGCATGTAGAGGTTGAACAGGGTGGGACTGAGCACAGAGCCCTGAGGACGAAGAACCATTGGCGGAAACAAAGTGGAGACAGAGTGAGAAGTAGGACCTGAACCAGTCGAGGACAGAACCTTGAAGGTTGAGGTGAGAGGAGAAGGATTGAGTGGTCCACGGTATCAAAGCTGCCAGAGTGGTGGAGGAGAACAAGGAGGCAGAGGGAACCCTGGTCACAGATGAATAGGATGTAATTTTTGACCTTGAGCAGAGCAGTTTCCGTGCCAAGAGCAGCACGGAAACCCGATTGGAGGGGCTCATGAAGGGAGGGAGAGGAGAGTGAAGCTGGCAAGTGACTCATTCTAGCACCTTGGAAAGAAAAGGGAGGTTGGAGATGGGCTGATAGAGGGTATATGGAGGAGAGTGAGTGAGGAGGAGGAGGATAAGTCAGTGCAGGAGGGTAGGCCAGAGGTTGCAGAGTTCAGATAACTTGTCTCAACTCCTCCCTCCACAAACTGCAGATCATCCAGAACTCTTTAGCCTGTGTCCTTTCCTGTACTAGGCATTGCCTCCATCCTCGCCCTACTTCATTGCTCCCCATCACACTACAGGATACAATTCAAGATCCTGGTCCTCACGTTTAAGCTCTCCATTGCCTTGCTTCCCCCTATTTCTATGACCGCCTAATCCACTACCAACCTGCCCTCCACTCAGCAGGCTCCATCCTGCTTCAGGTCCCCCGCCTTGCCTGTCCCAACATTGGCGGGTGGGCCTTCAGTCTCTGCCCCACTCTCTGGAACTCCACCCCAGAGTCGCTTAACCTCGCCCTTCCCTTCCTTGCTACCTTCAAGACCCATTTCAAGACCCTCCTCTTTGACCGCGCCTTCAGTCATCTTCCTACCCACGTTCCAGATCACTAATCACCAACTTGGTGCCTGACTGTCCGGTGCTCACGGATGTGCTTCTAACGTGAATGGCACAACACAAATGTAACTTGATTGTTAGTTATATTGTATTAACTGCCTGTTTTCCTCAATCAATAAGATGTAGGAGGGGTACCTGACTTCCCCTTTCCTCCTGTGCTGACTGAGCCCCGCCAGCCTAACCTCCTCACTGATGGACATTCCCTGTTAATTGCTCCTAGTTTTTGAGAGAAGACCTGAATTACCAGGACGCTGCAGCCAAGCATAGCACCTTCCATGGCGGCGACAAGCTGATCAGTGTGGAGGACCTGTGGAAATCGTGGAAAGCCTCCGAAGGTAAAGTGAGTCTACACCGAGCCCATCCCACACACAGTACATTTCTGAGGCCAGGTGTGAGGTACAGGATGTATGTCACATCGGGGAACGTCCCAAGCTGCATGGTTGAGGGTTTATACCCGAGCTGGGATTTGATTCGGATGGGGGAGGAGGCCTGAGAGTGCAATCAAAGAGGAAGGCTTCACACCGATTAAGGTCTATGTGAGACAAGGGAGTGTGTGTGACGGATGTCTCCGGGATGGAGTTCCAGCGAATGGGGGCAGAAAAGCTGAAGCCCCGCTACCAGTGGTCAGAGTGATGGACGCGAAGCAGGTTAGAACAACAACTTGCATTCTTTAGAGTGCTTCATACGGGGTAGCGTTCTGGAGGTTAGTGCTTGCCGAGCGGAAGGAGCCAGTGAGTCAATAGGGTTTTAACTTCCAAATGAATACAGATGACACCCAACTCTTATCCCTGCCTCCACCATCGATTCCAGAACCACTGCTGTTCTATGGATTGAGGTAACTTTCTCTAGTTGAATGTCAACAAGATCAAGGGGCTCATCCCGTCAAAGCCTCCACACCTTGGGCATTGATAGCATCAGCCTAGATGAAAATGCAAAATACTGAAGAGGCTCGAAATCTGAAACAACAACAGAAATTGCTTGGAACACTCAGCAGGTCAGGCAGCATCTACGGAGAAAGAAAAAGTGAGTCAATGAACTGAGTTCTGACGAGGGGTCGTGGACCTGACCTGCTGCTGAGTGTTCCCAGCAATTTCTGTTGTTCGTTGTCTAGATGGATGCACTCTCCACCTCGCAGAGCCTGTGTGCAACCTTGTTCAATACCTTGTTCTCAGCTCTCCATGCTCTGATTCGTTCAGCTTTTCTCCATCTCTGCAACATTGCCCCTAGGTTGTACACTGGATCAGTGAGTTTGCGAGAGGCTGGGAGGGGAAATATGCAGCGGAGGTGAGGAGATTAACAATCCTTCGGTCATCAGGAGCCTTTCCTTACAGGCTGAACATATTACCAGGAAGGATGTTTGAGGACAGGATACTGGAACTCAATGCTGTGATGGGAGGATGGTTGGGTTTGTGTTCTGGAGGGATGAGATCAGATGGGCTAAAGGGCTTTCTTCATGTAATAATCTTGAGTCTTATGATCTTGAGCAGTAAAACATGAAGTGATGTGGGAGAAAGTTTAATAACAAAGGTCAACTTAGAAAACAGCCGAAATTACCCAGGCGCGGTGGGATGAATGGTCTTCCTCCATGCTGAAACTGTCTGTTTATGTGGAGCCTATGGCCAGGTGTTAGGCGAGAGCTCTCATGCTCGTGGATAGAGTTGTGTTAGATCAGGGATATGGGGTAACTGCGGGTAATTGGAGGTGAGCTCCAAATCTTATAAAGTGGCGGAACAGGCTCAACGGCTGAATGGCCTCCTCAGTGATTGATGTTGACAGAGCATGCTGGGATCAGTGTGAATAATTATGCTGACTTTTCTGTATTTCTGACAGTGTATAACTGGACAGGAGAGGAGGTGATCGAGTGGCTCATTGCCTACGTGGAACTCCCGCAGTATGAAGAACATTTCCGAAAGCTGCACATCAGCGGCCATGACATGCCCAGGTCAGTGACTGCCCCCCACACCACTATCACCATGTGACATGCCCAGGTTAGTAATTGCCCCCACCCCCCACTACCACCATGTGACATGCCCAGGTCACTGACTGCCCTCCACTACCATGTGTCATGCCCACAGTTGCCCCCCGCCCTCGTGCCGTCCCTACATACATAATTCCTTGAACAACAACAAATTATATTTACACAGAGCCTTTCACTTGGAAAGACTTCCCAAAGCCTTTTGGATAAGGAGGTCTGTGAGAAGGTTGGACAAACCAACTCCATCAAGACCATTTTAATAGGAGATACAACTGTCCGAGGTATAGATAGGCGTTTTTGTGAACGGAAACGCAAATCTCGGAAGGTGTGTTGCCTACCAGGTGCCAGGGTTGAAGACTTGACTGAGCGGGTGCATGAAATTCTGCTAGGGGAAGGAGAAAATCCACTTGTGGTGGTCCATGTTGGGACCCATGAAGTTGAGAGGAAAAGACCTGAGATGCTCCAGGGAGAGTACCAGAGACTAGGGAGTAAACTGAAAAATGGAACTTCGAGAGTGGTGATCTCTGGGTTGCTTCCAGTGCCTCGAGCAAGCCAGTTCCAGAATGCTAGAATAAGGCACATCAATGCATGGCTGGAGAAGTGGTGTAGGAAGGAGGGTTTCTGGTTCCTAGACCATTGGGACCAATTCTGGGGTAGGTGGAACCTGTACAAAATGGATGGGTTACACCTGAACAGGGCTGGAACCAATCTCCTTGCAGGGAGGTTGTCGAGTTTTGTGGGGGGGGCTTTAAACTAATCCCGGGGGGTGAGGGTGGGAAACTGATCAGTAGTTCAAATACGGGAGGGGGGTAATAAAGAGGACAGGGGTAAAGGTAAGACGGGAGAAAAATGCAGAGGAAGTAATTTGTGCCTTAGAGTGCATGTATATAAATGCATGAAGTTTAAGAAATAAAATTGGTGAGCTGCAGGCTCAGGTTGCTGCGAGGCGATATGATGTTATAGCAGTAACAGAGACTTGACTCCAGCATGGGCAGGAATGGGAGTTGAACATTCCTGGTTATAATGTATTCAGGAGGGATAGAGAAGGGAGAAAAGGGGGCGGGGTGGCAATTTTAGTTAAGGACTCAGTGACTGCCTTAGAAAGGAACGAGGTGGAAGAAGGACTAAAAACCGAATCTATCTGGTTAGAAATGAGGAATAAAAAAGGTGCAGTTACACTGTTAGGGGTATACTATAGACCACCAAATAGTGGGGAGGAGATAGACAAGCAGATCTGCAAGCGTATCACGGAGAAATGCAGAACTAATAGAGTAGTGATAATGGGTGACTTCAACTATCCCAACATAGACTGGCAGAATAGTAGAGTAAAGGGCAAGGAGGGAGAAGAATTCCTGAAGTGTGTGCAGGACAACTTTCTTGATCAGTATGTTTCCAGTCCAACGAGGAAAGAAGCATTGCTGGATCTAGTTTTGGGAAATGAGGTAGGGCAAGTTCAACAGGTTTCTGTAGGTGAGCATCTAGGGGATAGTGACCACAATATCGTTAGATTCAGAATAATTATGGAAAGGGATAAGGAATGATCACAGGTGAGGACACTCAACTGGAAAAGGGCTAATTTCAATGAGTTGAGGTGGGACCTAGCCAAGGTGGATTGGAAAGAAAAATTGGCAGGTAAGACAACTAACGAGCAGTGGGCAGCGTTCAAAGAGGAGATAGTTCAGGCACAGGTCAAAAGCATCCCCACAAAGGTGAAATGTAAGGCATCCAAACCTCCCTGGATGACTAAGGAAATCGGGGCCAAAATAAAACAAAAAAAAGAGGCTTATGATAAGTGTCAGGCTCAAAATTCAGAAGGGAACAAAGCAGAATATAGGAAGTGTAGGATAGAACTAAAAAAGGAAGTTAGAGGGGCAAAGAGACTGCATGAAAAACAATTAGCGAGTAAGATTAAGGGGAACCCTAAGGTTTTTTACCAACATATTAAGAGTAAAAGGTTGGTCAAGGATAGGGTGGGGCCAATTAGGGACCTAGGAGGAAATCTCATTGTGGAGGCAGAGGGCATGGCTGATGTACTGAATGAGTACTTCGCCTCTGTCTTCACAAAATAAAATGATACAGCCAATGCCATGGTATTAGAGGAGAGGGTAGGAGAAATGGATAGAATAATTATAACCAGAGAGGAAGTTCTAAAAAGGTTGACGTCGCTCAAGGTGGATAAGTCACCTGGTCCGGATGGGATGCACCGTAGGTTACTAAGTGAGGCACGGGAGCAAATAGCAGGGACTCTGGCCACGATCTTTCAATCTTCCTTGGACACAGGGGTCGTGCCAGAGGACTGGAGGATAGCTAATGTTACTCCCTTGTATAAAAAGGGGCAGAAGGACAAGCCTGGTAACTACAGACCAGTCAGTCTAATGTCGGTAGTGGGCAAACTTCTAGAGTCCATAATCAGGGACAAGGTAGATCTTCACTTAGAAAGATATAGGCTAATAAAGGACAGTCAACATGGATTTGTTAAAGGCAAATCTTGCCTTACAAATCTGATAGAATTTTTTGATGAGGTAACGGAATGGGTGGATAATGGTAGCGCAGTTGATGTAGTTTACATGGACTTTCAAAAGGCATTTGACAAAGTGCCACATGAGAGACTTATTATGAAATTAAAGGCCCATGGCGTAAAAGGGACAGTGGCAGCGTGGATCCACAACTGGCTGCGAGACAGAAAGCAGAGAGTTGTAGTGAGCGGCTGTTTTTCAGATTGGAGGGAAGTGAGCAGTGGTGTGCCACAGGGATCAGTTTTGGGACCATTGCTGTTTGTAATCTACATCAATGATCTGGACTTGGGTGTACGGAGTACAGTTTCCAAGTTTGCAGATGACACTAAGTTAGGGAGAATAGTAAACAGTGAGGAGGATAGTAGCCATCTGCAAGAGGATATAGACAAATTGGTAAAGTGGGCAGACACATGGCAGATGAAGTTTAATGCAGAGAAGTGTGAGGTGATGCATTTTGGGAGAAGAAATGAAGGGAGGCAATATAGGCTAGATAGTATAATTTTAAATGGTGTAAAGGAACAGAGAGACCTGGGGATTTGTGTTAGTGACTCGTTGAAGGTGGCAGGACAGGTAGACAAGGCTGTTAAGAAGGCATATGGGATACTAGGCTTTATAAATAGGGGTATAGAGTACAAAAGTCAGGAAGTGCTGACTAACCTCTATAGGACTTTGGTGAGGCCTCAGCTGGAATACTGTGTTCAATTCTGGTCACCACACTACAGAAAGGATGTGAAGGCATTGGAAAGGGTACAACGAAGATTTACTAGGATGGTGCCAGGATTGAGGGACTTCAGCTATGAGGAGAGGCTAGATAGGCTAGGGTTATTCTCTCTGGAGCAGAGAAGATTGAGGGGAGACCTAATAGAGGTTTATAAGATCATGAGAGGTTTCGACAGGGCAAATAGAGAAAAACTATTTGCCCTGTCGAAACCTGTCGAATCTGGAATGCATTGCCTGAAAAGGTGGTGGAGGCTGATTCGATAACAACTTTTAAAAGGGAATTAGATCTTTATTTAGGGAGAACGGGTCTATTAGGCTATGGGGAGCGGGCAGGGCAGTGGGATTGAATCGCTCTTTTCAAAGAGCCGGCACAGACTAGATGGGCCGAATGGCCTCCTTTTGTGCCGTAAAATTCTATGATTCTATGATTCTATGATTCTAAAGCACTGGACAGTGAAGGATTTTCTCCCGCGATGGGGGTTGGAATGGAAAGAGGTTAGGACATAGTAATCAGGATGTTAACTCTGCACTGATTCTCCAGATTGGCTGTGAATAACATCACCTTGGCGTGCTCGCTGCTGAAAGTAAATGACCGCAGTCATCGCCAGAAGCTACACCTCAAAGCCTTGGACACAGTACTTTTTGGACCGCCTCTGTGTAAGTTCCACTTTCCGAGACTGCCCTTTAATTGTTCGATGAGTATGACTATCACATTCTCCTTCCCCATGACCCATGCCAGTAGGCCGACCTTGCCTCGCTGACCCCTTTGGCTGCCGCCACCGAGGTCACCACCCGTTCCCTGTCCTCCACTGCTCCCACTCGACCGTTCTCTCTCACCACCCTCCTGCCTCCTATTCTTGCTCGACCCTCCCACAGCCTCCCTCTGCTCCAGCCTGCAAATTCTCCATCACGCCGACTGTGGCAAGTGTTGCTTGCTGACCAATAGCAGCCATGCTGATTGCCCCATCTCTCATCTCTGGCGCAAAACCCCAAAGTCCCTGACCCCAGGGGCCAATCTTTCCTCTCTGATCCACATCCCTAACCTCCCTGTTAATCATCTCCCTTCTATCCTCGTTTCGCCTTACTCCACCACCAGCTGTCCCATCCATATCGGCCTAAAAAATGTCCGCTCCATCACCAGGAAAACACTCACTATTTAAGACCTAATAGTTGACAAGATAATGGACATTCTTGCTTTCACTGAAACCTGGGTCACTCCTTCTAGCTGACCGAAGCTATACCATCTGGGTACACCTTCCACCATACCCCACAGCCTGAACGCAGTGGTGGTGGTGTGGCTCTCATCTCCCAGTCCCCACTCAGCCTATCCCTTTACTCCTCCGGAATCTTCCCCTCCTTTGAGCACCTTACCCTCTACTATCCCTCCAAACTTTCCCTCAATATTCTCCTTATCTATCGGGCCGCAAACCTTCACCTTCCTCTCAAACATCTCCACCCTCCTATCTTCCTTTTTCCTCTGCTTCAAACACCTCATCCTAGCCTAGATTATTTGAACCTGCACCTCCTGCTGTACTTCTCCATTGACTTCTCCTCTCCACCTCCCCCTCCACATCCACTCCGCCATCCATGTACGTATGCAGTTACCCTATCGACTTGGTGATCATTCGGGGCCTCATCGTCTCGGACCTCACCATCAGCAGCAACAACAACAAAATTCCATTTGTACAGCGCCTTTCATCTCGGGATGATGTCCCAAGGCGCTGACTGTCCAAAGCCATCTCTGACTGTCACTTCATCTCCCTTATCTTCTCAATCCCTCTCCATAGCCCACCTCCATCTCCTACTGCCTGTGGAATAATATCTTCCCCCCCCCCCCCCACTCTCTCCACTGCCTCAGAGTCATCCAAACTCCTCCCCCTCTGGGCTTCTTCCCACAATGACTACCTTTTTCAGCACTCTCCTAAACTCACTCTCCCCACCACTCTCGATTCCCTTCAACACCCCCCACACTTCCCGTACTGTCTCCTAGGACACCACGGGAATACCATCCACCGCCACTCCCTTAAAGCACAGGTGAATGTCTCTGAACACACTTGCTCAAATCCAACTTAACGGTCCATCGGCAGCTCTGACTGGACCTTATCAAATCCAACGCTCCGTCCTCACCTCCGCCAATTGTCGTTCTACTCCAAGACAATTTTAGATGCCGAGGACAGAACTGCCAACCAGTACGTTGTTGCCGAATTTAGTACAGTAAATTGCAGTAAATACGGCAGTACTATTTTTCTTGTTAAAATAAGTTTTTTGGAAAATCCGAATTTTGGAACTTCCATGCTCTGTCTCTCTCTCTGTCTCAGTCTCCCTCTGTGTGTGTCTCTCTCTCTCTCTCTCTGTGTGTGTCTCTGTCTCTCTTTCCTTGTCTCTTTCCCTCTCTCTGTCGCGCTCTCTCTCTTTCTTTCTCTGTGTCTCTCTCTGTGTCTCTCTCTCTTTCTCTCTGTCTCTCTTTCTCTCTCTCTCTGTTTGAGTCTCTGGCTGTCACAATCTCACTCACAGTCTCTCTGTCTCTCTCTATCTCAGTCTCTTTCTCTCTAACTCTCTCTCCCTGCCTTCAATAGCAGTGCTACCTCCCTTCTGCCGTCCTGATACACTGTAAATGTTAGCGCTGGGCGCTAGACTAGGCTCAAGGCATTACTGGGAACAATTTTTTTCATATACGGAAACACAATAGGGACCTCCCTCTTAATGCAATTTTTGCCACACAGGATTTTGAAGTCCCATTTTACTTGGCATCTTTTCTCGCTGTAATTTTTTCATTAAGTACCGGTAAGTTCTGGGGAAAATACTTTTTTTTTTACTACAAAATACTGTTTTTCGCTTTCAGGAGTACTCTTTTTTTGTTAAAAAAGGTTGGCAGCTCTGCTAGGACAATCCCATCCTCTTCATTATCACCAACTGGCTCCTCCACCCAACCTCTCACTCCTCGCCCATCCTCACCTGCACTGCCAACTGAGAGGCGGTGCTGTCCACGGGCATTGTTCCCACCACATTAAAAATGGCTGTGATCACTCCTATAAAAATAAACCTCCCTGCACCCATTTCTGCCTCATCTTCAACCTCCCTTTCCTCTCCACCCCCCTCCCTACACACAGAGCCAGACCCCTCCCTACACACAGAGCCAGTGCCCCTCCCTACACACATACACATATCCTGACACCCTCCCACACACCCATTCCCTGATCCACACAACATACAATTTCACCTTTCACATTAGGATGGCATGCCAAGGTGCTGGATAGTCAGGTATTTGGACCTGACCTGGGTGTTGGGATCAAGTGGGATGGAGGGCAGCGAGATAGGGGTAGGTGAGTGGCCAAAGGCACAGTCGAAGAGGAAGGTCTTCAGATGGGCCTTGAAGGAAGCAAGAGGTGGAGTGAGGCAGAGGTACTGTGAAATCACACACTTGCTCACTGCTGCCTGATGCATGTGTGCCTGGTTACAGTGACAAGACATAACCACCTGAAGGACTTTATGCTGGTGGTGTCCATCGTGATTGGGGTGGGCGGGTGCTGGTTTGCATACATCCAGAACCGCTACTCCAAGGAGCACATGAAGAAAATGATGAAGGACCTGGAAGGGCTGCAGAACGCAGAGCAGAGTCTACACGACCTCCAGGAGAGGTGAGAGTGTTCAGCCATCAGACAACAGCAACATGCATTTACACAGCATCCCTCACTCAGGGTAGCATCCCAGATAACTTGACAGTGGCAGAGCATGACTGCGAGCCGTGGGAAGAGGGGAGGTGACCATAGGCACAATCGAAGAGGAAGGTCTTCAGGTTCAACCTATAGATGGGGAAGGAAGGCAAAGAAATTTGAGGAAGAATGTTCCAGACTTTTGGGATAGTGCAGCCACCAATGGTGGAAATGAGGGTATGGGAGACATGCAGTCGGGATGCTGTGCAGCGGTTTGCTCTCTCTGTGTTCTTCACAATCTGATCTGCCATTGTACATCCCCACAAGATATCTGCTAACTCCACTCACCTCACCCTCCGTGCTAGATGTGTGTGAGATGTCTTCCTCAAAGCCTGAGACTCCTACATGCTAATCACATGCTGGCCAGAACATGTTTCTCAGCGACAAACTGACACTGGTCGTCCTACGTACAACTTTGTGTCAAGATGACGTCACAAGGTGCTGGGCAGACTAGGAAGGGGTGGAGCCAGCGATAGGGACTGGGATTAAGGGGAGGGGTAGGAAGATAGCTGGATGTATAGTCAAAGAATGAAGGCCTTGAGGTGAACCTTGAAGTGGTGAGCTGCAGGAAATCTGGGAGGGAGTTCAGGAGAATGGAGGCAGACATCCTGACAGCCTGACCATCTACTGAGTAGGGTGGGATGAAACTGGGGCTGAAGGTAGAGGTTACATTTGGACAGATTAAACTGCAGTTTGGGATAAACTGCACATGTTCTCTTTAGGCTGCTAAAGGCTCAAGAGGAACATCGATCTGTTGAAGTGGAGAAGGTGAATCTGGAAGAGAAACTGAGAGATGAGATCAGCACAGCAAAGCAGGAGGCCCACCGTCTGCGAGAGCTGCGAGAAGGCACCGAGAATGAGCTGAGCCGACAGAAGTACGCGGAGGAGGAGCTGGAGCAGGTGACTGGTCGAATTTGAATTAATTTCTCTATTTTTATGGTTTATTGCAAAAGGTTTAGTGTACAAGAATAGAGAAGTCTTGCTGCAAAGTCTAGGCAAGTCTGGGCAAGTATGGGGCCTTGGTGAGACTGCACCTAGAGTATTGTGTGCAGTTTTGGTTTCCATATTTAAAAAAAGGACATACTTGCCTTAGAGCTGGTGCAGCGTAAATTCACTAAGTTAGTTCCTGGGATGAGGGGCTAACCTATGAGGATAGGTTGAATAAACAAGGGCTGTATTCTCTAGAGTACGGAAGAATTGGGGGAGATCTTATTGAAACATATAAGATTCTTAAAGGGCTGGATAAAGTAGACAACGGTACCCTGGTAGGAGAATCTATAACCAGGGGTCACAGTTTTAAAATCAAGTGTCAGCCTTTTAGAACAGAGTTGAGGAAACATTTCTTCACTCAGAGGATAGTGAATTTATGGAATTCACTACTCCAGAAGGCTGTAGATGCTCAATCCTTGAACATTTTCGAGGCTGAGACTGATATATTTTTTTAAATAGAGGGATTTGGGGAAATGGGGATGGGGCAGGTAATTAGAGTTAGGTCAGAAGATCAGCCATGATCTTATCAAATGGCGGGGCAGGCTCGAGGGGCTGAATGGCCTACTTCTCCTCTTAATCCTTATGTTCTTATGCTCTTATTAGGATCAGAGTCTGTCATTTCCACCGTATGTTTGTGTAACCAAAGTAACCGAAACCTACGTCCACACTGATAGGCATAATTTCCTCGAGGCAGGGACTGGGGTGATGGAGATACAGAGTTTAGTGTCATACATACAGTATTAAGTGATGTGGAGGAGTTGGAGGAAGGCGATCCTGGTCGGGAACCGGCTGTGTGATGGGAAGTAAGCAGTGGGTCCAATCTGACACTCGGGTTACGTATAGCTTCAGTAACTGAGGGACTGGCCTGGGAGTCTGAGGAACTCACAGGTGAGAAGATGTTGGCAGGAGATAAGGAGTCTGGCTCCTTTCTTGTCAAGTTAACAGCAGAAAGTTGCTGCTCATCCAGGCCTGATGTCTGACAGGCAAGTAGACAGAACATTATTGGACTTGGAATTACAACTGTAGGGGTCGTACATTTGGATGTTGTCTACATATGTGTAGATATTGATCCCATGTCTACGGATCAAATGATAGAGAGCAAGCTGTAAATGAGGAAGAGAAGGGGGCTAAGGATGAAGTCTTGTGTTACCCCGCAGATAACCAGTGGGGACAAAAGCTGCTTGTGGAGATCAAGTGATGGCGGTTGGTTAAGTAGGATACAAACCATGCAAGTGCAGTCCCACTGAGGTGGAGGAAGGAGAAGAGGCGGTGAAGGAGGGAGGTGGTGAAGCAGGGAGGAGAGGTCGTGGAGGACGGAGGCAGTGCAGGAAGGGAGGCAGTGCAGGGGGAGGGGTGGTGGAGGAGGATGGCGTGGAGCCTCACAGAGGTCCAGGAGTATGAAGAGACAAAGCCAGCCTGGTCACAGAGACGGGACGTCATTTGAGACGAGTGTTGTCTGCACTGTGGGCAGATGGAACCGGACTGGAGGGGCGTGAATTGTGAGTGGAGGGAGAGGTGTGGGCAGAGTTGATTGCTGACAAGTTTCAGGACGTAAACCGGAGCAGCATAGGCAGGGAAAGCAACAACACAAAAATGGCTGTTGTAAGGCAGCCTTTACAACTTAGTTCAACTTACTTCAAATGTGCTGCTGTGTGAGTCTGTGTGATTGCCTGTGCACACTCTCATTTCCCTGGTAAAGCTGTGCTGCTCTCACTGATCCTAATGTTGACTGAAGAGCAGTGTAGATATGTGTGAGAGATGAAGAGAGACCTATTGTGGGGATTAAAAACAACAATGAAATTATATCTGTAAAGCACCTTTCATGTCGGGAGGACATCCCAAGGCTCTGAGCAGTCATTGATCAGGACCGGAGCATGGGGTTAGGGTAAGGGAGAGCAGAGGGGGTAGCAGGGTGGCTGAAGGCACGGTTAAAAAGTAGGGTCTTGAATCGCGCCTTGAAGGAGGTAAGAGAAGGAAAAGAGCAGAGTGATTGTGGAGTGGAGTTGCAGAGGATAGGGGCAAAGAGGCTGAAAGGGTTGGGCGGGAGCCATGGAGCAGACCAGAGCCTACTGAATGGAGGGAGTGAACAGGTTGATATGGGGTCAGCAGATCAGAGAGGCAAGGAGAGGGCAAGGCCATGGAGGAAAGTGAGGAGGAGGAGGATCTTGAATTCTATCCTCTGAGGGATCGGGAGCCAGTGGAGCCGGGCAAGGGTGGGGATGATGGGGTCACGAAGACTGGTGCGGGACATGAGCTGCAGAGTTCTGGATGATCTGCAGCTTGTGAAAAGTTGGGGAGGCTGACAAGGAGGGAGTTTCCGTAGTCGAGCCTATTGATGAATGTGTGTATGAGAGTTTAAGCGGCTTCAGGGTTGAGGCAGTGGCAGAGATGGGCAATGTTGCGGAGTTGGTGCTGAGCACGGCACAGATATGGGGGAGAAAGCATGGTTGAGGGATATGGGGTGTGTACATTGTCAACATTGTGCATTATCCCAAACCCAATGGTACCAGGAATTAAGTTATCAGGAGTAGCTAGGATTATTCTCGTTGAAGTAAAGAATGTCTCACTATTTCCCTGCCCCCATGGCCAGGCTGATCTTCTGGCTGTCCTGTCTCTCTTCCCCACCCCCATCCCCTGGCCCACTCTTTCCTTGTCTCACTTTCCCTGATCCTCTCCCTGATCCTCCCTCTAAACCACTCCTTTGCCAGGGTCAGTGCTACAATAACACAAGATGCACTGGGTTTTCTTTCTCAGGTCCGCATGGCACTGAAGAAAGCAGAGAAGGAGTTGGAATCACGTGGGACCTGGTCCCCACCGGACACTCTGCAGAAATGGCTACAGCTGACGCATGAGGTGGAGGTTCAATACTACAACATCAAGAAGCAGAGCGCAGAGAGACAGCTCAACATTGCCAAGGAGGGGGTGAGAGAACCAGCACCGACAATCTGACTGAGTCACACAGCCTGGGTTGGTGGTGTTGGGGCTGGTGGGGGTGGGAAAGCGAGTTGAGCTTGGGGAGTGGGGGCTGAGGCTATGCGGGTGGGCCTGGAGGTTGGGGCTGGGAGTTGTGGGGGCTGGAGGTTGGGGCTGGGAGTTGTGGGGGCTGGAGGTTGGGGCTGGCCCCAGCTGGGCGGGACAGTCAGTTGGGGTAAGAGCTAGACCCACACTAACGTTTTGGTAGTTGAGGTACAGATCAGACATAAAATGGCAGAACAGACTGGAAGGGTTGAATGGTCCTATGTGTAGGCTAGGGTTTATTTAGACCTTGAGTGTCTGACCCTTGTCTCCTCACTTCACAGGCAGAGAAAATAAAGAAGAAAAGGAATACGTTATTTGGGACTTTTCAAGTAGCTCATAGCTCTTCACTGGACGATGTAGATCATAAAATATTGGCAGCCAAGTGAGTAACTAGCCACACACACAAGTGCATGCACAGTATTGCTACAATCACACCAAACACACTATTACTGTAAGCACACACAGTATTACTGTAATCACCACACAGTATTGCTGTAACCACAGACACAGTATTACCTTAATCACAGTTTTACTGTACCTACACATAGTATTGCTGTAATCACACGTTATTACTGTAATCATACCAGTATTACTGTAATCATACACACACACAGTATTGCTGTAACCACACACACTGAGTCTGACGTGAAAGGCGCTATACAAATGTAGTTTTGTTGTTGTAACCACACTCACTGACATAGTGTTATGAGAGCTGCCAACCAGTACGTTTTTGCCGTATTTAGTACAGTAAATTGCAGTAAGTATGGCAGTACAATTTTTGTTGTTAAAATACGTTTTTTGGAAAATCCAAATTTTGGAAATTCCATGCTCTGCCTGTCTGTCTCTCCTTCTCTCTGTCTCAGTCTCCCTCTTTGTGTCCCTCTGTGTGTCTCTTTCTCTCTCTCTTTCCGTGTCTCTTTCCTTTTCTGTCTGTCTGGGTCGCTCTCTCTTTCTCTCTCTCTGTATCTTTCTCTCTGTATCTCTCTCTCTCTCTCTCTGTGTCTTTCTCTCTCTGTTTGAGTCTCTCGCTGTCACAATCTCACTCACAGTCTCTGTCTCTCTCTGTCTCAGACTCTTTCTCTCTAACTCTCTCCCTGCCTTCAATAGCAGTGCTACCTCCCTTCTGCCGTCGCTGATACACTGTAAATGTTAGCGCTAGGCGAGGCTCAAGGCATTACTGGGAACAATTTTTTTCATACACGGAAACACAGTAGGGAACTCCCTCTTAACGCAATTTTTGCTTAACGAGGGGTTTTGAAGTCCCATTTTACTTGGCATCTTTTCGCGCTGCAATTTTTTCGATAAGTACCGGTAGGTTCCGGGGAAAATACTTTTTTTTACTACAAAATACTGTTTTTAGCTTTCAAGAGTACTTTTTTTTGTTTAAAAAAAGGTTGGCAGCTATGTGTTGTTGTAATCATAAACACACAGTATAATCACATAACACAGTGTTGCTGTAATCACACACACATACAGTTTTGCTATAATCAGCCCATATTGTTGCTGAGTAGTACATTGATTGACATTGCTGTGTGTGTGTGTATATTTACTGGTT
Source organism: Hydrolagus colliei (assembly GCA_035084275.1). Classification (NCBI taxonomy): domain Eukaryota; kingdom Metazoa; phylum Chordata; class Chondrichthyes; order Chimaeriformes; family Chimaeridae; genus Hydrolagus; species Hydrolagus colliei. The sequence continues at coordinate 75,846,614 of CM068745.1, forward strand.
GCCTGTTACTGTTGCTCAGTGTGTATGTGTGTATATATTTAGTGGTTGCCTGTTACTGTTGCTTAGTGTGTATGTGTATATATATTGGTTGCCTGTTACTCAGTGTGTGTGTATTTACTGGTTGCCTGTTATTGCTGCTCTGAGTGTGTGTTTATATATACTGGTTGCCTGTTGACTGTTGCTGATTTACATTGTATCCTGCAGACAATCACTGAGTGAGGTGACAGCTGCCTTGCGGGAGAGGCTTCACCGCTGGCAGCAGATCGAGATGCTGTTTGGCTTTCAGGTGGTAAACAACCCTGGGATCAATGTGCTGCACTCGATGCTCAATATGGAACCCAATTGGCTTGGTCAGGCCAGAACCACACCCACTCATTTAATACTCACTGATGACTTGGATGATCTGGAAGAGGAGCTGGTCACCCCACTCACTCTGCAGTGTAAGTCACACTCTCTTACCAGCTGGTCTCAGGTATGGACACACTTACCATCCCCCACAAATCTCACTCAGTGATGGCTCCAGTGAGATCCTCCAGTGGAGCCTGTAGCTCAGTGATTAGAGTACTCACAGGTGAGAGACATGGGTTCAATTTCCATCAGACTAATCGTTGGATAAGTTTCCTTACTCTGCTTACCTTGCAGTAAGTGGGAACCTGGTCACTAGTCGATTGGTGGATCGTAGGGTCCATCGATATATTGCTAAAACCCGATATAATTTTCATATCGATACGCCGATATAGGCATTTCGAAAATATCGATATACTGAAAAGTCGATATATCGAGGTAAAAAATCGGAATGCGAGCACACTGCACTACAAGACCCAGAATGCTCATCTCTATATACAATGCACAGACCGAGGTGCAAAGCCGCCATATTGTATTCATAGTCCTCGAATACAATATACAGGTATGCAAGGGGTGGGGGGGGGGAGGGGGAGAGAGATGGCTGGGGGGTGCAGAGGGGGAGAGAGACGGCTGGGGGGGGCGTGCAGAGGGAGAGTGAGACGGCGGGCGGGGGGAGGGGGAGAGAGATGGCTGGGGGGGAGGGAGAGAGAGACAGCGGGGGGTGGTGGGGGGGGAGAGAGATGGCTGGGGGGGGTAGGGAGAGAGAGACGGCGGGGGGTGGTGGGGGGGGAGAGAGACGGATGGGGGTGGGAGGGAGAGAGAGACGGCGGGCGGGGGGGAGGGGGAGAGACGGCGGGGGGGAGGGACACGGCGGCGGGTGGGGGTGGGACGAGAGAGGAACGGCGGCGGCGGGGGGGTGTCCGGAGAGACTGGGTGGATGTGATAATATACAGATAGATAGAGATGTGGGGGATGTGAGAGAGGAGAGAGACACAGAGAGAAAAACACAGAGATGGAGAGAGTGAGTGTGAGAGACACAGAGAGAGAAAGATAATTACCTCCTGAGGAGATAGGCCCCGAATGCACGCGCACCCGAATTCGCACGCATGCGCAGTACAAAAAACCCGAAAATATCGATATTTTGGTATATCTCGATATGAGCCCATCGATATATCTAAATCGGAAAATTTCCATATCGACGGACCCTAGTGGATCGCTTTTCCAGGGTAATAATCCTTCAAAATAAAAATAAGAATTTGGTCGCTCAATCCATGTTTGTGTAACACTGCTGTGCACAATTACAGTATATTCTGTGAATCACTTGGAGATGTCTCAAAGACATGATAATAATATTAATAATCCTTGCATTTGATATAACGCTTTTCACGTCTTCTAGACGTCTCAAAGCGCTTCACAGAATATATTGTAAAGTGCATTGATATTTTTTGTTGGCAAAACGCAGCAGCCAATTGCATACAGCAGTAGCCCATAAACAGTTGTGGATTGAAATGACCAATTAAAAAGAATTTTTTTGGAGGGATTATTATTAGGCGTGTGGAATAAGGAAACTTGCCCAAGGTTTTGCCCTGCCTGGAATCCAATCCAGGTCTCTCACCTGCAAGGCAAATGCTTCAACCACTGAGCTACAGGGTTTATAATATGCTATAAACCCTCCGATTGATGTCCATGTTTTGCTTTATGTGTTTGGACGATGTGGAGCCAGCCTTGGTTTGGGGAATGTAACAAAGGCTGTCCTATGGCTGATGGCGATAGGATAACACAAGGCACAGCTGGTTTGACATTTTATTATCATTGCCATTTTATCCACCTTGTTACACATTCACTGACCCTTATACTAACTCACACACTGACACACACACTGACCCTCACACTCACTGACCCACTGACTCACACCTTCACATACTCACTGACATTCACACACACTCACTGACCCTCATGCACACCAACCCTCACACTCACTCACTGGCCCTCCCACTCACTGACCCTCACACTCACTCACTGGCCCTCCCACTCACTGACCCTCACACACTAGCTGAACCCCACACACACTTACTGACCCTTGTTCACATTCACTGATCCTCACTGATTCACACACTCACCGAGTCACATACTCACTGACCCTCACACATTCAATGACTCTCACGCAGTCATTGAGTTACACACACTCCTGTAACCTCCCAGCTGTCCCTCCCCTACCCTTCTGAAACATTGGGTAAATTTCCTTATTCAGAACGCTGTTCACGAGTAGTAAGTACTCGTAAGTACCTGTTGTTAGTCAATTGACTGTTTATTTTTCTGGGAATAATAATCCCTTAAAAAAGATTATTTGATGATTCAATCCACAATCCTCTGCATGGGACACTGCTGAGCACGATTGGCTGCTTTGTTTCACCAACAAAATATTCAGTCACTTTACAGTATATTGTGTGAATTGCTTTGAGACGTATAGCACCTTTCATGTCAGGAAATGTAATAGTTATTACTATTCTGGTTGCACACCTTTGTATAGCTCGTTTCATGTCAGGAAATGTAATGATTATTATTGTATGCCTTTGTTATCTAATTTTGTTTTAAAGTAGACACTTGGATTGTTGTGGGACACATAATTGACAAATAGAGATTGCTGAATAGATGCACAAAAGTGAGAGCACAGATTGCGATTAGATGTTACTCGGTTCCCCACTGGAATTGTAATCTGTATTCCTTGTGCTTTGCCCATTCATTATTATCATCCTCTTCTGTTTATCCAATTCTATTTGAAGTGCCTTAGCCTCAATAGCCACTTGTGACCAAGCATTTCACGTTCTTATCACTGTTTTCTGTGAAGAAAAATCTCACTCTTAACCCTTGTTTCAACATGATAAATGAACTGCAGTGCCAATGACTCGATTTGCAGACTCCTACCCACATCAAGGTTCAATGTTGTTTCTCATTTTTACTTTTGCTTCTTCAATCCCTCATGGCAGTGGTGGGGGCGGAAACCATGTTTTAGTAATTTTTCCATGTATAGGCCAGTGATGCAGGCAGACAAATTGGATCTTGTGGAGTCCTGTAGCTCAGTGGTTAGAGCACTCGCCTTGCATGCAAGAGACCTGGGTTCGATTCCAGGCAGAGCAAAACCTTGAGCAAGTTTCCTTACTCCACACGCCTGATAATCCTCGGAAAAAAACAATTACAGTAAAGCCTGTTTATCTGTGATCCGATCAACCGTAATTTCCGTATAACTGGCACCTCAAAAAAAAAGGTCCCCATTCGAATAACTGGATCTTATCCGGCACAATCGCAGTGGTGCATTTAATGAGTCGATTGTTGCACAAGAGTACAGTACGATTAGTTCTGAATGCTGCTGGTAGTGGCACTTCAGTTTTATTCTCTTAAAGTAGCGCTGTTTTTCCTCTCCCTCTCCTTTTTCTCTCTCTCTCTCTCTCCCTCTCCTTCCTTCCCCTTTCTTTCCCTCTCTCCCTGAAGAATACAACATTGCCTGTGTAGCCTGACTGTATCGTGGGTTTATGCACTGTTTTGGTGGGGGGGTGGGAGAAGGAGAGAGAGGCAGGAAGAGAGAGGGTGGGGGGGAAAGAGAGGGAAAGAGGAGGGGTGGGGAGAAAGAGGAGGAGAGAGAAAGAGGGGGTGAATTGATTGATTTAGATGGAAAATGAAAGGAGTGGAGATGGTTGGGTTTGGAGCCATTGAGATGCCAGACTGACTGTGTGTGAAAGAGAAGGAAGGAGGGAGAGAAAGAAAAATAAGAGGAAAAAATGACACTACTACTTTAAGTGGAAAAAACTTTTCCGGCCGCCATTGTAGAAGTTTGCTTTGTGATTGTGTGCTGCGTTTATAGACTGTAATCAATATTTATTGCTTTATTGGTAAGTATCCATACAATATTTTGTTATTATTTATTCTATTATTAATATGGTATGTTTAAAAATAAGTTAATTTTTTTTGTATTGGGTTTTCGGCAACTTGCCGCCCAAATACCCAGCATGTTTAATCGGCATTGGCCAGATCCTAAGGGTGCCAGATAAACAGGCTTTTACTGTAATTGGTCATTTTAATTCATGACTTTTTGTGGGACACAATTGTGCACAATTGGCTGCTTGCTGCATTTTGCCCACAAATATAGTCAATTCACTTTACAGTATATTCTAGAAGACGTGAAAAGTGCTAAATCAAATGCAAGGATTATAATTATTATTATTATACACCCTAACAACCCTTTGTAGGAAGTTCCTCTCAACTCCTCCTTTTTATGTCACAATCATGCCCTCTTGTCCTCAACTTGCTACCAATGGAAAGGACAAATTATAATTATCATGTTTATTCCAACATGAGTTCCCTGTATTTGTTTCCTGCTCCTCCAATCATAGAATCTTACGGCACAAAAGGAGGCCATTCGCCCCATCAAGTCTGTGCCCACTCTTTGAAAAAAGCAACTCAATCCCACTCCCCAGCTCTATCTATCCCCATACTGGTGGGTATTCAAACCTGTCCTCCCCAAGTAAACGTCTACCTCTCTTTTAAAAGTTACTATTGAATCATCCTCCACCACCTTTTCAGGCAATGCATTGCAGATTCAAACAACTCGCTGAGTGAAAATAATTATCTCACCTCCCCTCTGCTTCTTTTAGAAACTATTTTAAATCTGTGACCTTGGGTCACTGACACACCCACCAGTAGAAACAGTTTTTCCCTGTTCACCCTATCAAATCCCCTCAAGATCTTGAAAACCTTTGTTAGCTCGACTCGTAACCTTCTCTGCTCTAATGAGAATAAACCTAGCCTCTCCAGTAGGGTCCGGCGATATATCGATATATCGCTAAAACCCGATATAATTTTCATATCGATATGCCGATATAGGCATTTCACAAATATCGATATATCGAAAAATCAATATATCGAGGGAAAAAATCGGAATGCGCGCACACTGAACTACAAGACCCAGAATATATACACATCTATACACAATGCACAGACCGAGGTGCAAAGCCGCCATATTGTATTCATAGTCCTCGAATATAATATACAGGTATGCAAGGGGTGGGGGGGGAGAGACGGCTGGCGGGGGAGGGGGAGAGAGACGGCTGGGGCGGGGAGGGGGAGAGAGAGACGGCTGGGGGGGGGAGGTGGAGAGAGACGGCTGGGGGGGGAGGGAGAGAGATGGTGGGGGGTGAGAAGGGGAAAGAGACGGCTGGGGGGTGTGGGGGGAGAGAGACGACGGGGTGGGGGTGGGTGGGAGAGAGGGACAGCGGCGGGGATGGGGTGGGGAGAGAGACGGGATGGATGTGATAATATACAGATAGATAGAGATGGGGGGGATGTGAGAGAGGAGAGAGACACAGAGACACAGACAGAAAAACACAAAGATGGAGAGAGTGAGAGACAGAGAGAGAGAAAGATATTTACCTCCCGAGGAGATAGGCCCCGAATGTGCGTGCACCCCGAACGAGCGCGCATGCGCAGTACGAAAAACCCAAAAATATAGATATTTCGGTATATCTCGATATGAGCCCATCGATATATCTAAATCGGAAAATTTCCATATCGACGGACCCTACTCTCCAGCTTTTCCTCATAACTGAAGTCCCTCATTCCTGGTAAATCTCCTCTGCACCCTTTCTAATACATTAACGTCCTTGTTAAGGCATTAGAAAGTGTGATGACCAGAACTGAACACAATACGCTAGCTAAGGCCTAACCAAAGTTTTATAAAGGTTAGTCAGAACTTCCTGCCTTTTGTACTCTATGTCCCTTTTTATAAAGCCTAATATCCCGTATGCTTTTTTAACAGCCTTCAGCCTTGCATTTGATAAGGCACGTTATCTATCACGTCTTTGAGAAGTCTCCAAACACTTATGTAAAGTGAAACAAAAACAGAAATCCCTGGAACCACACAGATGGTCAGGCAGCATTTATGCAGAAAGTGAGTCAACATTTTGGGTCCACGAACCATTGTCAGAACTGGAGCATGTTGAGAGGGAGAGGCTTTTAAGGACTAACTGAGAGTGGGGAGGGAGGCAGGGCAAGGAAGACAGGAGAAAATGTAGTGGAGGACAGGGGTTGATGAGTTAAATGGCGTTAATGGTGCAAAACACATTGCAACAAAATTCCCCCCCCCTTCCTCAACAATAACAACAACTACACTACACATGATTTTAGCTAAAAGCAGAGCTGCCAACCAGTACGTTTTTGCCGTATTTAGTACGGTAAATTGCAGTAAATACGGCAGTACGATTTTTCTTGTTAAAATACGTTTTTGGGAAAATCCGAATTTTGGAAATTCCATGCTCTGCCTGTCTGTCTCTCCTTCTCTCTGTCTCAGTCACCCTCTGTCTCTCTCTCTCTCTCTCTCTCTCTCTCTGTGTCTCTGTCTCTCTTTCCGTGTCTCTTTCCCTCTCTCTGTCTGTCTCGGTCGTGCTCTCTCTCTCTCTCTCTCTCTCTCTCTCTCTCTCTCTCTCTCTCTCTCTCTCTCTCTCTCTCTCTGTTTGAGTCTCTCATTGTCACTATCTCACTCACAGTCTCTCTGTCTCAGTCTCTTTCTCTCAACTCTCTCTCCCTGCCTTCAATAGCAGTGCTACCTCCCTTCTGCCGTCGCTGATATACTGTAAATGTTAGTGCTGGGCGCTAGGCTCGGTGCAAGGCATTACCGGGGGAAAAAAAATTCACATACAGAAACACAGTAGGTACCTCTTAATGCAATTTTTGCTTAACAAGGGGTTTTGAAGTCCCATTTTACTTGGCATCTTTTCTCGCTGTAATGTTTTCATTAAGTTCTGGGGAAAATACTTTTTTTTACTACAAAATACTGTTTTTAGCTTTCAGGAGTACTTTTTTTGTTGGCAGCTATGTAAAAGGTACTCACTCACTAATTGCTTTCTTCAATGACTCCCAATTGTCCTTTCTTGCAGCCCCTCTCAACATCCACCCAGCCCTCCGCCAGCGCCAGGTTGATCCCCAGCACTCTCTGGGCTCCCAGAGGTTGGTAGAAGGTTTTATTCCAGGCCAGAATGAATCTCTTCAGTGGAGCAGCAGGGCCACACTCAGGCGTATGCAAAGCCTTTCCTATGCCTGTCCCTGTTCTGATGTGTCTGGACATACCTTCCCCTCCTCCTGCACTCAATCTCACTGCTTCTATCACCCTGCCCATTATTCTCTGCTGGACTCAATGGCTGATCTCCCCCCTCCTGACATCACTGCTGGTATCCGGGTCCGAACTAGAAGTTATGGGTACTTTCCTTTCTCCTTCTGTGCCTGGCTCTCTGGCTGTGCTTCCCAGCTTGTGTCTGGCAGGGTCTGTGTGTGTGTGTGGGGGTGGGGGAGTGGGGGGGCTCTACTCCTTGTTCCATTCTCTACAGCAATGGAAGTCATGTTCATTTGTGGCTGAAGTCTCTCGCATGTGGTCGCTACATGGTGGCTGCTTGTGGGGCTCGTTAATCCTGGTGCTGATTGTGGGGATCCTACTCCGAGAGCGGCAGTGTCTGTTATTTCTGGGGGGGTGGGGGGGGTTGCCTCCCACTGCCTTTGGAGGACAGCAACACATTGCATTTACACACCTCCCTTCACAATGGCGGAGCACATGCCGAGTCTGGGAAGGTGACTGTAGGCAAGAAGCTAAAGAGGAAGGTCTTCAGGTGCGATCTGAAGATAGGGAAGGAAGGGGCAAGGCGGAGAAATAGAGGGAGAACCAATGGTGAATAGACGGTATGGAGGATGTTCTGTAGACTGGAGCCAGTCGAGCCGAGGCAGCGGGTAGTGGTTTGGAGAGTATTCAGGTTGGAGGTAGAATAGGGGGACAGAATTAAGGGATTTGAAAACAAGTGAAGATCTTGAAATCAGTCCATTCAGCAATAGGGTGTCAGTGGAGACCAACTAGAACTCCCAGCTCTATCTACTCGCCCCTCTACTCTCCTTGCCCCTCTATTCTCCGACACCATCTCCCTACCATATGGCACCATTCCTATCCCGCTCAAAACAGCTACATTCACCCCCATCCTGAAGAAACCTTCCCTAGACTCATCCCTGCTTTCTAGTTACCAGCCCATCTCAAACTTCCCTTTTCTCTCCCAAGGTCCTTGAAAGAGTTGTTGCTTCCCAGCTTCCTCCCCTACCACCCACTTCATGATCCCCTCTAATTAATTCTGGTCAAGATTACAAACGACATCCAGTCCATCTGTGACCAGGGCTCTTTTTGCCTCCTCGACCTCTGTGCTGCCTTTGATACTATGGAACATTCAATCGTCCATGCCTCTCCTCACCTCAATCTTCAAGGTTCTGTCCTTGACTGGTTCAGGTTCTACCTCTCACACCATCTCAAATTTGGCTCCGTTAATGGTTTCTTTTCCAGCCCCTGCACCGTCTTGTGCGGTGTTCCTCTGGGCTCAGTCCTCTTTCCCCTCCTCTTCAACCTCTACATGCGAGAGCTCTCCTTCCCCCTACCCCAACCCCTCCCCTTGCCATCTTTCCCCCCTTTTCCCCTGGTCCCACTTCCATGACTGTTTGTGGGACACTGCTGTGCGCAATTTAGCTGCCATGTTTTGTCCACAAATATACAGTCAATTTTCCTACTCTTCTTCATCCTGCCCCTCCCCCCTGCTCTTGTCCCTACCTAACTGTACAGCGCCTTGGGACGTCCTCTCGACGTGAAAGACGTTATATAAAAGCAAGTTTTCATTGATTGATTGATGATCCATTGATCGGTGATATGGGGGTCAACGTACATGAACTCTTATCTCTGTGCCTCCACCCTGGATTCTAGGGCGACTGTCATCCTGACGGATATAAAATCCTGGATGAGAGACAACTTTCTACAAGCTGAACATCATCAGCAAGACCGAGAATCCTCCTGATTGGCTTACCCCAGTGCCTCTGCACCTCACGGATGCACTCTCCATCTCACTAAGCCATTCAGGAACCTGGGTGTTTTGTTCGATCCTCAATTGTCCTATCTGTCATATCCATGCCAAGACCAGCACCATCTTCCATCACATGCTCAACACTGTCCATCTCCACCACTGCCTCACCCCTCAGGCCCCTGATACCCTTACACACGCATTTGTCACCTTAAGGCCTGACTATGGCAACTCTCTCCTTGTTGGCCTTCCCAAGTCTTCCCTCCACAAGCTGCAGATCATCCAGAACTCTGCAACTCGTGTCCTCTCCTGCACCAAGCTCCCCATCAGCCCCACCCTTGCCCGGGTGGGGCTGATGGGGAGCTTGGTGCAGGAGAGGACCTACTGACCCCCTATCAACCTGTCTGCTCCCTCTGTACAGCAGGCTCTGGCCTGCTCCATGGCTCTCCCCCTACCCTCCACCACCCCCTACCATCGGTGGCCAGGCTTTCAACCTCTGCCTACCCTTTGGCATTCCCCTTTTGCTCGGGTCCTGATCCCCTGACGGTTCAGCACCTTGGGACTTCCTCCCAACATAAAAAGCTTTCTACAGATGTAATTTTGTTGTTGTAGTTTGTGATGGGGAAGCCAGCGAGACCCGGGGTTACAGGGTTTACAGAGTTTACTGTGTGTGACAGGGACCCTGGGGATGAGGTGTGGGGTTTACTACAGGTGATCACTGTATTGTGGGGTCACTGTGAGTTTGAACGTGGACCTCAGTCCACATTGTTCTCACTCAGGGCAAGGGGTGGCGTCCAGCTCACACAATTCCCATCGGCCTGACTTTGGGTTCATTTAACCAGATGAGACACCTGACTGGGGGGTTCAGGGCATGGAGCCATTTGAAAATGGGAGTGCGAGGATCTTGAAATCAATCTGTTCAGCGATAAGGACAGAGAGTGTGGGGAGCCCTCCACCTCCCCCGCAGCCATTCCCCAGGTGTGATGTGTGTGGCTTTGTGTGTGTGTGTGTGCGGGGGGGTGGGGGGGGGGTGTTGCCTGGTTCTGGGTTTTTACTTGCAGTGAATTGAAGTGTTCTCCGCCTAAACCACACTACACACATGGCTAATCTTTGGCAACTAATCCTAATATTCAAAATTGCACGAGTAGAAATCTTCCTACAATGTCTTTCCAGCTTCAGGTGCTGCCCTCTGCTGGCTGCAGGTGCTGCCCTCTGCTGGCTAGTGATGGTGCTGCCCTCTACTGGCTAGTGCTGGTGCTGCCCCCTGCTGGCAAGTGCTGGTCGGAGGAGCTCACCCCTGTTGGCTGCAGGTGCTGCCCTCTGCTGGCTAGTGGTGGTGCTGCCTCCTGCTGGCTGGTGCTGCCCTCTGCTGGCTAGTGATGGTGCTGCAGTCTGCTGGCTAGTGATGGTGCTGCCGTCTGCTGGCTAGTGATGGTGCTGCCGTCTGCTGGCTAGTGATGGTGCTGCAGTCTGCTGGCTAGTGATGGTGCTGCCGTCTGCTGGCTAGTGATGGTGCTGCCGTCTGCTGGCTAGTGATGGTGCTGCAGTCTGCTGGCTAGTGATGGTGCTGCAAGTCTGCTGGCTCGTGTTGGTGCTGGCCGGAGGAGCTCACCCCTGCTGGCTGGAGGTGCTGCCCCCTGCTGGCTGGAGGTGCTGCCCCCTGCTGGCTGGAGGAGCCTTGTGCAGTGTAGACTTTCAGATCTCATGTATTTGTTCATCTCTTGTTATCTCAGGGAATTGAACCGTTCCGATTCTGATTCTTCCATTTCCCAGTCAAGTGATCAGCAGCGTCTCTCCAGCTCCCTGGGGTCTCCCAGCACCCTCCTCCACAGCTCGGGCTCCAAATCCCTGCCCGCCAAGCCCAGCTCACTGCTCAAACTAACCGAAGAGAAGATCCCGAGCCAGTCCACAGCATCCAATCCCAGCTACAGCGACAAGCAAACAGAGTCCTTGGGTGGCAGCGTCTGCTCTGAGAGCACCTCAGACAGTCCCCTGTCTGTCAGGAAAGCTTTTCTGAACCGCAGCTTGGAGAAGTCAGTCAGTCTGGGAGAGATACACCCAGGGCCCGAGGGCTCTGTGCTCACCCCCTCCGAGTCCTCCCGCTCTCTCAGCCCCGTCTCCACCGACCCCGAGTCCGCAGCCGCCGAAACCAAAAGCATCAGAGCCACCAAAATCCCTCAGCTGGCGTCCAAAAAGTCTCCTGTGGAGGAGGACAGCGCATCGACAGGCGAGGATACCGAGCCCAGCACAGCCAAGAAAAAGCCAGGCTTTAAACTCTTCAAGAAGAAAGTCAAGTAGAGGGAGCTGTGAGAGTCAGGACTAACTGGGGAAGGAGGGACCTTCAGGGACTTGCCTGGTATTTACTGTCTCTGCTGTTTATTTTGACGTCTTGGTTCTTGGGGAGTGGATTTATTTAATCTTATTTATTTGACAGACTGGTGTTCCTATTTCCGAGGCTTCCTGAATATTCCCAGACAAAAAAATCTCCCTTGGCTTTCCCCTCCCACTGCATGCCTTCCCGCTAAAGCCGCCAGCTCTGTTCTGCTCCGCATGCAAACCGGAAGCTTTGCCCAAATGCTGTTGGATCCGGAGCTGCGATAAATACGGTTCAAACTAACCTCTGTGGGAGGGTGAACGGAGAGGCTGTGTTTCGCGGCACGTTTACCAGGTGTCTTCATCCTCTTGAATATAACTGGATTTGCGCTTGTGTGGCTCAGCTCAGCAGCAAACCCGCCACCAGCTGACAATCTGACCTCCATCTGCATGGTACCCGTTAGGTTAATGTCTTTCACTCCTGTCACCATAATGCCTGTGTGTATGATTATTTTAGAGTTTGCTTTTGCACATGTGTTGACTACACATTGACAGTTAACATTGTTACCATGATATCCTATCGGTCTCCCTCCTTCCCATCCAGCTCCAGGTGTCATCACAGCCACAAGATCCTCCTCACTCAAAATGCATGAGTTTCCATCACAAACTCACCTTCTGTAGCAATCACAGCCTGTCTGCCTCACCTGTGTCATCGAACACACCTCATGAAGATAAATATCCTTTCTCCAGTATTGGCCATTTAGTCATTTGGATCTCAGCTTTGTTTCATTGATCAGGTGATCTGCCTTGTATAGCAACAATAATAATATTTGCATTTGATTACAGTTATTTAAATGTGTCAAAGCATTTTTACAAAATATCTATTATCTGGTCACTTTAGAATCTTAAAATCCTCATGTCAAGCTCTTAGCCTTCTCTGATGTGAACATGGCCAGTTTATCTAATCGCTCCTCATAGTGGAGGCCCTCCATCCCCTCAATCATTGTGGTTGCCCTCCTCTGTACCTCACTCGCTGCAGTATCCTTTTTATATTGCATATGTACACAGTATTCCTAGTGCAGTCGTCAGGCTTAACCCATTACTTTGGCTCAATATTGCCCTTTCAATACAGACCAGCTTCTGGTTTACATTACTCACTGATACTGAGCACTCATGTGATATTTTCAATTTATTTAGGATCTAGAGGGCCTTTTCATTTCCCTTAAAGATTATTTTCTTACCATTTAATAGTCATTTTCTGGATTTTTACCCCGTGTGAAGCACTTTACATTTCTGCAAATTCAATTTCATCTGCCATCGATCTGTCCAATTCTCAAGAATGTTCAGGTCCTGCTGTGACCTATCCTGTTCATGTTCCACCTTTATTAGGAGTCCTGTAACTCAGTAGTTAGAACACTCGCCTTAAAAGTGAGAGATCTGGGTTCAACTCCCAGCAGGGTGAAACCACGGGCAAGTTTCCTTACTCCACACGGCTGATAATCCCTCAAAAAAATTCAATAATAATTTGGTCACTCAATCCACAGCTGTTTGTGGGGACGCTGCTGTGCGCAATTGGCTGCCGCGTTTCGTCCACAAAGGTAGTCAATTCACTTTACCTGTGAAGTGCTTTGAGATGTCTAAAAAATGTGAAAAGCACTATATCAAATGCAAGGATTATTAGCTTTGTGTCATACAATCATACAATTTTACAGCACAGAAGGTAGCCATTTGGTCTATTTCTTTGTCGCTCTTTCAAAAGAGCTCGCAAATCAATGCCAGTCCCCTGCTCTCTCCCCACAGCCCCACACATCTGTCCTCCCCAAACAACTATCAATTTCTCTCTTCAACGTTATTAATGAATCAGCTTCAACCACCCTTTCAGGCATTCCATTCTAGATCCCCCCCAAAACTCTGTGTGAAACAATTTGCTCTCACGTTACCTCTCACATTGCAAGTTAGGGTTAGATTCCCGGGTAGAGTAAATGTTAACCAAGTTTCCTTACTCCACACACAGCAGTGTTTACCAGCAGTAAAAGGGAAGCCGATAAGTCAATTGGGGATCACTTTTCGGGGGTAATAATGCCTACAAAAACATAACAGAATATAAATTGTTTGTGGGACGCTGCTGAGCACAATTGGCTGGCATGTTTCGCTCACAAAATACAGTCAATTCACTTTACAGTATATTCTGTGAAGACCTTTTAGACGTCTAGAAGACGTGGTAAACCACTGTATCAAATACAAGGATTATTATGTGCAGAGGGATGTTTGCCCCATCACCTGCACTGATGAAGGGATCAGTGATACCCCCTCTCTCTCCCCCACCCCCACCCAGTGAGTTGGTAATCACAGGAAAGTTGGAGCTTGGAAGACTCATTTTTGATGCAGAATCCTCTCTCTCTCTCAAATTGGAGCATCTCATGTATAAATAACACTCGTCAGATTGTCAGCTTCTACTGTTATCTATGCTTTCAACTCCATAGTCTTAACACAGATGTCAACAATATGGCTTAGATTTTCTGCTGTGAAGCTGCTCTTTTTGCAGGGGAATGGAACCATGTTCTGTGTGTTTGTGTGTGTGCGCACGCTTGCTTTTCTTACTTTACCACATGTTATTGTCTCTTGAAAGTTAAACCATTCAAACTAACCGATGAAGTGCAGTGGTTGTCACTGGGCTCGTGGCTTCTCTTCCAACTATATCGCTCACTGGTTCATCAGAATCCGGTATATCAATAGAATAGTTCTTCTGAGTTTTATTTTATGGAATGATTCTGTGCAGCTTTCAGCACCAAATGAGCTTTCAGCGTAGTCCCTTTGTGTGTTTACCTTTCTCTCTGATGGTTTCAGTGTTTATTGTATTTGGGGGAATGTGTGCAATTAGTCTCAGTGACTGTTCCTCATGAATGTCTCGCAGTCAGCATTACCGTGTGATCATCAGTACCCGTGTGACTGTGTGATCATGGAGTACAGCTTTTGTTTACTATAGGGCTTTCAACAGAAGGGAAATGGAGTGGGGGCTTCCCACTGGTAACGCAACGGGCTCCAGCCGGCTTACAGTCAACTCTATTAGCAGCCATGTCCAGCGTAATAGGGTCAGAGATGTTATTTCTGCTTTTCACTATTTCAATAACTGTATTTTGCGTCTCTAGGAGCTGTCAGTCTCCTTGGCTGCTCAGTGCCAACAAGCTGGGTGTAAATGGGGCAGATATGGACTGAAGTGCAGATGAGACTCAGAATTGAAAGCCCTGGCCATTGATTCAGCAACTAAAGCACGACCACTGGTAATCAGAGGAATTCCCTTTAACAGAAATGCAGGGACGTGAGAAATACTTCATATTCTAACAAGTTTGAATCCAAAGCACTGCTCAAAGCCGTCAGCTACCACATGGAGTCCTCTCACCTGTCCCCAACCGGTGGGCAAGTGAAACAGCAATCAAGTGGATAGATAAGAACACATTAATATGCGTGTAGCCTCCCAGTGCCGGTACTATCCAGCCACCTTACATCACTCCTGACTGATCTACCAATTGTTGCTTTAATGGAGTTTTCTTTTCAGGTGTAGTTATGACTGTGGTAATGGTATGTCCACACTGGTTACCCAGGCAGCGCTGCTGTGGCCGACCAGGGTGTTCAGATAATTTTTTTTTAGTGATTCACTTTACTTAAGCAAAACATCAACTATTCGCCTCCAGCATGAAGAGCTGTTTAGCTGTTCAGGCAACTGTGACATTAAATACCAATTCATTCCCATGTAGTTTTGGGCAGTTTCTGGTTTGTGACAATTTGTCAATGTGAGGTACACCGCGTACAACTAGTGTGTAGATACACCATGTCTGGACACGCTGTATGTACATCAGCCCTTGGCTATTGTTGCCTGTGTTGCCTATTTCTGCAGGTGTGAAGGTGCCTTGTGCAGTGCTCTGTGAATGGCTGCTGACAAACAGTACACACTGCATGCCTCGCCCTCAGCTCTTGCCGTACCAGGAATCTCAGCTCTTCATCTTGTTATAATGCTGTGTTATGAAAAAAAACTATCTTTATAAAAGGACAAATGTAAAGTTGTTAAAACTACTGTACGGAACTTTCACTTTTACAGCAGCAATGCATGGAAGCAATAAATCAAATCAGATGTACAAGTGTTGTGGGTGTATAAGTCTCCGAGTACGTTGTTACTGATAATTCTTGCATTTGAAATAGTGATTTATCACATCTTCAAAATGTCACAAAGAGCTTCAGAATATTCTGTGAATTTAGCTGTGTATTTGTTCCTGAAACATGACAGCCAATTGCTTTTTGAGCCAGTGTCTCAAAAGGTCATGGATTGAATGAGTGACATTTTTTTTGTGTGGAGGATTATTTCTGGTAAGTGATTCAATTCATTTACGACTGGGTTCCTATTTACTGCTGGTAAACAGGTATGTGTAATAAGGAAACTTGCCCAAAATGTTGGCATGCCGGGGAATCAAACGCAAGGCTCTCAGTAGCGAGGCGAGTGCTCTAACCACTGAGCTACAGGATTCCACATTACCAGGTGGTATTAAGTGTTCATTTATCACACAAGCAAAGATCACCAGGTTGAGAATAGTCAGGTGGTACGGAACCAAAGTAAGGACTTGAGAATATAGCGATATAGTGGAACATTAACATAACATGCAGGGTAAATAATAACCCTCTATAAATGGCACATTGGTAAGAAGAGGCTAGGAGCCATGACTAAATGAATGTAATTTAGAAATCCTGTAGCTCACTGCTTAGAGCACTTGCCTCACAAGTGAGAGTTGGAGTACTGGCAGGGAGAAACCTTCATCAAGTTTCCTTACTCCACACACGACTTGATAACCCCTCAAGAAAAACCCCCCAATAATATTTTGTTGAGGTAAAATTGGTCACTTCAATCCACAACTGCTTGTGGCACATTCCTGTGTGTAATTAGTTGTTTCATTTTACACACAAATATAGTCAATACACTTTACAGTACATTCTATGAAGTGCTTTGAGATGTCTAGAAGACATGAAAATGCAATGATTATTATTATTGAACTCCTAGATGCTAGACCTTTCAGTTGAGGTACAAGTCATTTGGTTATTGAGATCATGGCTGATACTCAAGATACTTTTTTTGGTATAAGAGTATACATCAAAATATCACTGAATGACTGAGGCAGCCAAGCATGGGGAGGCTAGTAATGCAAAGTGTCAGCCAACATTATTTTCTGAAGGTGGAGTAGTCCTCATTACGTTAAACTAATTGCCCAAACCTATCTGCAGACATGACTGCACTTCTTGAAGTATGTCTTATGGGGAAGAAAATTCCAGATTTCTATACAATGAGTGAAAAAATGAGTTCTGATTTCACTCTTAAATGATCTGGTTCTAATTTTAAAACTGCCATTTTACAACACGCTTGTATAGCACCTTTCACGTCAGGAGGACGTCCCAAAGCACTGCATTCATTGATTCAGACACGAGCTGGAGGGAAAGGGAGATTTGGGGAGACTGATTGGTCGAAGAGGAGGGTCTTGAGGCGGGATTTGAAGGCCAGTGGGCGAGGCAGAGGGACTGCAGGATGGAGTTTCAGAGTAGTTGGAACAGAGGGCAGAGTAGTTGAAGGCTCATCGGCCAATGGTGGGGTGGGGGACATGGAGCAGGCTGGAGCCTGCTGACGGAGAGGGTGGGCAGGTTGGTAGGGGGTTAGGAGGTTGCAGAGATAGGGTGTGGTGAGGCCATGGAGGGCTTTGAAGGTGAGGACCAGAATCTTGATTTGAATCCTCTGGGTGACCATACACTGGGCTGTAGTTTCACGCTACAAAACCATTTGTATAAGTTTATTATTGGTACATACTTGACTGTACAAAGAAATATACATTAGATGGCTTCAGCTTGCAGTTATTGATAGCACCACATGATCCCAATCAAGTTTCTGGTTCTTCATTAAAACTATACCCAAACCTTAGTGAATCTGGCTGAGGCTGGCTGTTGCATACATCACCTCCTCTCCATTCACCCACAACATTACATCTACAGCACAATACACTACGGTAAAGGAAACTTACCCCAAGATTTTGCCCAGCCAGGTCTCTTGCTTGTGAGGCAAGTGCTCTAACCGCTGAGCTACACACTGCATATTGGATAATCTTATCTAATCCAGTAAATACAGAGGTCCTGGCATTTGCTCCCAGGTTACATTACAGTGTGTTCCATTCACACTGCTCTAGTTGAACAGGTTACTACAAAGCTGCCTTTGCTAATGGTTTGTGAGCAGACTGCAAGCCACTGTTTAAAGGGGACAAAAGGGATGTGGAAGCATTTAAGCGTGTAAGATAAGCTTGGCTTTAGGAGCCACACATCAGACAATCGTTGCGGTTTTCCAGCGAGCAGACCATGGCGGCTGTGTTCTTCTCCTTTTCATCCTGGAGTGACTTCACACTCTCTCTCAGCTTCTCCTTGTTGAGGGTGAATTGGATGGGATTGGCTGCTGGTCTGGTCCTTAAATAGTACATTCCTGTCTTCAACCCCTAAAACAAAGAGAACAGTGAGATGTCACCGTGCAGCATAAAACACAAGTAAATGATCATTCAGCCTATCCAGCCTGTTCCGTCGTGCCCTTCTTACAAATTTTCCAAGCAGTGGAATCAGACACTCATTGTATTCCAAACCCACCAGTCACTACACTTTATAGTATATGCTCTCAAGCGCTTTGAGATATCTCAAAGGCCTACATCAAATGCAAGGATTACTATTAAGTTACCTGCTTCCAGCCATAGAAGTGCATGCTGGTCAGTTTGCCATAGTTAGGTTCGGCGATGTGGATATTCATGGATTGACTCTGATCAATGTAGGCACCACGATCAGCTGCCATCTTAATAATAGTCTTCTGTGAGATTTCCCAGACTGTTTTGTACAATAATTTGAGATCATCGGGGATCCCATCGATGCCCTACAGAGAAACAGATGGAGGATTGTAAAGACGTCGGACATCACCACACTGGACTAGAGAAGCTCGAGGTGAAACGTTTCATACCTGAATAGATCCATTCTGAGAAATGATCTGATTTTTCATATCCTCGTCCCACAGTGCCCGCTCGGTCAGGTCCTTTAACAAGTGCGGGTTCACAATCTATAGAGACCACACAATTATAATCAACGCTAAATACTGCGCTTGCTGCTAGATAAACAACAACAACTTAAACTTATAAAGCGCCTTTCACGTCGGGAGGACATCCCAAGGCGCTGCACAGGAGGCGTGTGACCCGAGCTGGGAGGGGAGTGTTCGGGAAAGGGTGAAACACGTAGGGGAGGTCAAAAAATTCCGGGGGGAACAAAAGGCACGGTCGAAGAGGAAAGTCTTCAAACCAGCCTTGAAAGAGGAAAGGGAAGAAACAAGGCGGAGGGATTGGGGGATGGAATTCCACAGGGTGGGAGCGGAGAAACTGAAGGCCCGGCCTCCGATGGTGGGGCGGTTCGGGCGGGGGGCTTGGAGCAGGCCAAGTCCTGCTGAACTGAGGGTCCGGGTGGGCTTATAGGGGGAGAGTAGATCGGTTAAATAGGGCGGGGCAAGGCCGTGTAAGGCCTTGAAGGTGAGAACGAGGATCTTGAACTCGATCCTCTGGAGGGTGGGGAGCCAATGGAGACGGGCGAGGGTGGGGGCTATGTGGTCGCAGAGGCGGGTGCGTGATAGTACACGGGCTGCAGAGTTTTGGATGACCTGCAGCCTGTGAATGGAGGAACTGGGGAGGCCGACGAGGAGAGAGTTTCTGTAGTCCAGGCTTGAGGTGATGTACGCGTGCACGAGTGTTTCGGCAGCACGGGGGGTAAGATAGTTGCGGAGCCTGGCAATGTTGCGTAGGTGGAAATAAGCGGTGCCGGTCAAGGCACGGATGTGGGGGAGGAAGGAGAGTTTATGGTCGAACATGATGCCGAGGTTCCTGACTGGCTTTGTGAGGTGGAGAGTGCAGCCTTGGATGTTGAGGCTGGTAGCGCCCGATGTGCGGAGGCGCTGGCTTGAGCCAATCAGGAGGGCCTCGGTCTTGCTCACATTCAATTGGAGGAAGTTGTCCCTCGTCCAGGACTCGATGTCGGACAGACATACTGTCAGAACATCGATGGTCTGGGGGTTGAGGGATGAGGCAGAAAGGTACAGCTGGGTGTCGTCCGCATACATGTGGAAATTTACCCCATGTTTGCGAATGACATCGCCCAGAGGGAGCGTGTAAAGGGTGAAAAGGAGGGGGCCTAAAACAGGGTGTCGAGGGTAGTGGAGAGGGTGTTATGGAGGGTGGTGGCGGCGGAGGATAGGTCGGTACAGGAAGAATGCCACAGGGGGAGGAGGTCGGAGGTTTCGAGGGCAGAGGTGAAGGTTTGAGGGGGAATCTTCTTCCAGGGCCGGCAGAAGATGGTGGTGGGTTTGGAGGTGGAGGGGAATAAACCATTCCCGTTCACTTCCTCCCTAACAAGGTAGCAGTGTGAAGTAGCTCATCCATGGGAAAGTGGACATTGCTTACCTGGAACTCTCCTGAGAGCACTCTCCGTGTATAAATATTGCTGGTGTACGGCTCAATGGACTCATTGTTACCTAGGATCTGAGCTGTAGAGGCTGTTGGCATTGGAGAAATCAGGAGACTGTTTCGAACACCGTACCTAAGCACAAAGACAAGCAAAACAATAAAGGTCACAGGTTAGTGTCCCATAACCTTCAGTGGATTATGGGACACTGTAACTTCCCATAACACTGAATTAATAATGTTAGAAATAATGATAGAAAGCTACGACAGTCAAAGGCTAATCAATCAAGAAAAACCTAGAAACACACATCAGTTCAATTTACCCCCTCCCCGCCAACAAACCTCACTCCCATAGTAATCCCCCACCTCCAGCAAACCTCACTCCCTTGGTAATCCCCATCCTTCCCAGCAAACTGCCCTTGGTAATCCCCACCCCTCCAGCAAACCTCACTCCCTTGGTAATGCCCCCCCCACCACTGCCCCCTCCAGCAACCTCACTCCCATAGTAATCCCCCACCTCCAGCAAACCTCACTCCCTTGGTAATCACCATCCCTCCCAGCAAACCTCACTCCCTTGGTAATTCCACTCCCCACCATCCCACTCTCCAGCAAACCTCACTCACTTGGCAATCTTCTCCTTCAGTGCCTTCCAATCCCACAGATCTGTCGGGGTACGGTTCCACATATCATATTGCAGGATCTGAAACAGCAACAAGAGCAGCAAATGGATTTGCACTGTTGAAGGACCTTCTCACCGTTAACCTTATATACCACAACAGCGTGCATAAACACAGCGTCCCAGAGCACTTGTCATGACGCCGAGCCAGAGGGTGGTGAGGCAATCGAAGGTCACAATGAAAGGTGTACTCACCCCCTTGCTGACAGGGCTGCCCTCGTAAGTCTCATAGGGGCCCAGCTCCTTGGCCAGATCACAGCTGGCCTCCAGCGCTGCATAGTACATGGTCTCAAATATCTGGATGTTGAGTTTCTGAGCCTCTTCACTTTCAAAGGGGAAGCGCATTATAATGAAGGTGTCAGCCAGGCCCTGCACACCTATACCTATTGGTCTGTGCTTCTTGTTGGAAGTTTCTGCCTAAAGCAAATATTCAAACATAACCTGAGGTGAAAGGCGTTATACAAGTGTGATTTTGTTGTTGTTGTTAACACTGAAATGCAGAACAATAGTAATTCATAATAATCCTTGCATTTGATATAGCATCTTATCATATCTTCGAGACATTTCAAAGCGCGTCACAGAATATACTGTAAAGTGAATTGTGGGTGCCAATTGTGCATACCAGTGTCCCACAAACAGTTGTAGACTGAGTGAACTTTCTTGAAGGGATTATTACTCCAGGAAAGTGATCTGCCAATCAACTAACAACCGGGTTCCTAATTACTGCTAATTAGAGGTGTGTGGAGTAGGTAAACTTGCCCAACATTTCACCCTGTTCAGGAATTGAATTTGGTTTCTCTCGCTTGCGAGACGAGTGCTCTGACAACTACTAACTAAACTACAGGATTCCACAAGATTGATGTTTGAGACTGACGGTAACAAAGAAACATACCTCAGGCACAGGGTAGTAGTTGATTTCAATGATTTTATTTAAGTTTCGGACGATCACCCGTGTAACTTCTGCTAGCTTCTTGAAGTTATAAGTTCGATCTGGTGTGATATACATATTCAACGCGATTGAGGCCAAGTTACAAACAGCAACCTATCAATAGAAATCAATGATCCATAGGTTAAACATCATTATCAATCCTGTGGCAGAAATACTCAAGTTATTCAGTTAATGTTTAAGTTTATAATAATAACCCCTGCATTTGATATAAAGTGATAATAGAGCTATTACTTCAAAGTCAGAGCTGCCAATCTTTTTTAACAAAAAAAGTACTCCCGAAAGCTAAAAACAGTATTTTGTAGTAAAAAAAAGTATTTTCCCCAGAACCTACAGCGTGCAGCACTAGGACCCAGTTGCAATGTTGCAATTAACCAATGACAGCTCATCTCTCTTCGGATTAAGGTAAATACACTTAACATGCATTTATTCCCCGTGTGTCTCTATCTCTGTGTAAGTCCGTCAGACAGCCCCCCACCACCACCCCCGCCCCCACCACCCCATGTTACCCCCACCCCTCCCGTGTGTCTCCATCTCTGTGTAAGTCCGTCAGACAGCTCTCCCCCACTCTGTCCGTCTCTCTCACTCTCTCTGTAGATCCTGGCCCAAACTTACTCCCCCTGTCCCCAGGTATGTTTTATGTGTTTTTTCTGTGTTTCCCATAGGGCTCTGTGTGTAGAATGCATGTGCCCACGTACTGAGCTTTTTGTCGGGTCAAAAAACATATATTACCAAGAAAAATCGTACTACCGTATTTATTTCAATTTACCATACTAAATACGGCAAAAACGTACTGATTGGCAGCTCTGAAAAGTGCTTCACAGAATAAAATAATCCTTCTATTTGATATACAATAATAACCTGCATTTATATAGCGCCCTGCACACAGGGCAGTGTCCTGGAGCACTTGACTCAGGAATCTGATCCCAAGCGAGGAGGGGAGGGAGGTGACCGTAACCACGATCACAAAGGATGGTCTATATGTCAGATTTGAAAGTGGGGAGGGAGGGGGTAAGGCGGAGAGGACTGAGTCAGATTCCTGTGCATGGCCGCCAATAGTGGAGCGAAGGGGACGAGCAAGAAACAGGGTCAGCTGAGCAGAAGCAGCGGGTGGTAGGGAAAATCAGATAGGTAGGGAGGTGCAAGTATACAAAGTGATTTGAAAACAAATAAGGGAATCTTGAAATACAGGTAGACCTTGCTTAATGTTGCTTTGGTCCCCTCTGATACAGAGGGGAACATATATTAATTTGCTATTATGCTATTCATTTGAACATTTGTTCGCTATTACGTCGTTCACCAGTGGGTGGAAACAAACTACTTTGGGTAGCGTAGGTGTACATAGACGCTGAAATTCCGGTATTCTGGCGCAGGTTCGCTTAATTTTGTTTTGCTTAAAGTCACACTTTTCACGAACACAAGTGCGATGTTAAGTGAGGACTAAGTGTACATTCATTCATCACGTCTTCAAGACATCTCAAAGTGCTTCACACAATACATTGTAAAGTGAATTGACTGTATATTTTGTGCTAGTGCTGGAGCCCTGTAGCTCAGTGGGCGATACAAAGCTACGTGGGAAAGTAAACTGTGAGGGAAAGGGATATAGACAGGTTAAGTGAGTGGGAAAGAAAGTGACAGATGGGATTATAATTTGGGGAAATGTGAAGTTATTCATCTCGGTAGAAAAAAATAGAAAAGCAGATTATTTTCTGGGTAGTGTTAGAATTCAGAGGGATTTAGGTGTCCTTGTACACCAACCAGAAAGTTAGTATGCAGGTACAGCAAGCAATTGAAAAGGCAAACATCATGTTAGCGTTCATTGCAAGGGGGTTAGAGCACAAGAGTAGGGAAGTCTTGCTGCAGTTGTATAGGGCCTTGGTGAGATCACACCTAGAATATTGAGTGAAGTTTTGGTCTCCTTATCTAAGAAAGGACATGCTCGCCTTAGAGGGGGTACAACATAGATTCACTAGGTTGGTTCCTGGGATTTGACCTACGAGGATAGGTTGAGTAAACTAGAAAAAGTTTACTCAAGGTGGTCTTATAGAAACCTAAAGATTCTTTAGGGCCTTGATAAAGTAGATGTTGTGGTAGATGTTTGTTTCTCCTGGTTGGAGAATCTAAAACTAGGGGTCAGATTAAAGGTCAGTCTAAAAACATTTCTTCACTCAGGGTAGTGAATTTATGGAATTCTCTATCCCAGAAGGCTGTGGATGCTCATTCACTGAACTCCAGGACTACTACTGTCTTGACAGACATCAAGTTCCACTCCCTCACCATTGACAGGCGAGCCTTTAGCCACTCTGTTCCCAACCTCTGGAACACCATCCCGCAGCCTCGCCCCTTCTCTGGCCTCCTTCAAGTCTCACCTCAAGATTCTCCTCTTCGATGGACCCATCGGCAACTCAGTATCCCCACCTTCCCCACCGGATCTGAAGCAGTGACTGCCCAGCGCCTTGGGACGTCCTCCTGACATGAAAGTCGCTATGCAAGTGTAATTTTGTTGTTGTTCGACCTTCAACTGGCTTTCCTCCCACACATCCAAGCAATAACTCACTCTGCCTTTCCCCATCTCCACAACATTGCCTGCCTCCACCACTACCTCATTTCCAATACCTCTGAAACCCTCATTCATGGCTTCATTACATCCCGGCTCGACTATGCAAATGTCCTGCTTATCAGCCTTCCCAATTCTTCCCTCAACATGTTGCAGATGATCCAGAACTCTGTGGCCTCTACCGTTCTAAACTCCGTGACCCCATCTCCCCCATCCTCGTTGACTCCATTGGCTCACTTAGTTCGCAGGGTTGATCGTTTTTTTTTAATTTAGTAAACAGTGGTACCAGCTCGTTACCCCCCTGAAAAAGGCCGAATTACCTGCTGGTTAAATACCCCTGACACAGAGGATCCAATTCAAGATCCTGGTCCTCACATTCAAAGCCCTCCACAACCTCACCCCACCTTACATCCCTGACCTCCTATCCCCTTACCAACCTGCCTGCCCCCTCCACTCAGCAAGTTCTGGCCTCCTTTACGTCCCCTGAACCATCTGCCCCACCATTGGTGGGTGAGCCTTTAGTCACCTCTGGAACTCCACCCCACAGTCCCGCAGCCTCACCTCCTCCCTGGCCTCCTTCAAGTCCCACCTCAAAACTCTCCTCTTCGATGCATCAGCAACTCTTATTCCACACCCCTTCTCTCCCACCCGTCCCTAGCTCGGGTCTGACCGTGACTGGCCAGCGCCTTGGAATGTCCTCCTGACATGAAAGGCGCTATACTAGTGTAATTTTGTTGTTGTTATTCAAGACTGAGATTGATAGTTTTTTTTTAAAAAAACTAAAGGGATATGGCACGCTTTCTTATTGCTCAAGTAAAAGTAAATCAGCCTTATGTGCTGCAACGGCATCGAGAAGCTGCTGGCTATGAATTAGGGATGATCTGAGAATTATGATTTAATAATAATCCTTGCATTTGATTATAGCGCCTTATCACATATTCTAGATGTCTCAAATCACATCAGCGATTGGCTATATTTTGTGGTCAAAAGAAGCAAGTGTAAACTTCTAAATCTTTCACATTCACTATAAATTCCATTGGCAAATCATCCTCTCTCACACTCTCAGTTCTCCTTCTCACCTCTCCATCTATCCCCCCCACCCTTATTCCTCCCCAAACCATCTACAACAATCGATTCCCATTGCCATATCTATATTAATCAGATATGGCGAGTGAAGAATAACTCCTGTCATGTCTGCTTACCTCGTCCTTGCTTGTATACTCCACTATCTCTGTACACAGGTTACTGGACTTGATGGTTCCCAAATTCTGGTGGTTGGTCTTTCTGTTGCAGGCGTCTTTGTACATCATGTATGGGGTACCAGTCTCCGTCTGTGACTCAATAATGGCATACCACAGTTGTTGTGCTTTCACCACTTTCCGTGCATGGCCTTCTTGTTCATATCTGCAAGGAGAAAGGCTGCTTTAAACACAATATAGGAAAGTAATTTAATGTTAAATACAACACGTTAGAAAGTGCCTTTCAAGTCGGGAAGACATCCCACAGCGCTGAACAGTTGGGGATTAGGACCCAAGTGGAGGGTAGCAGTGAGGCAGAAGGCACATTCAAAAAGGGTCTTGGAACATGTCTTAAAGAAGGCTAGGGAGACAAAGTGCAGCTCACTGAGCAGAGAGAGTGAGTGGGCAGTTCCATAATCAGTGATCAGCAGCCTTGTCATAGGATTTTGGTTCATTTGAGTCCTGTTATAAAGCTGGATCTTGTTTGATAGGCTAAATGGCCTCTCCCTGGTCTGGTTTTCCTATATATCAAAAGTTGGTAGAAACTATTCAGAAAGAATCCTTGAATTTTAGTCTGTAACATCAAAATGTCTCAGAGCACTCTAGTTAACTGCAGTTGTGTAGTGTCTGCAAATCATCTAGTACTCAGCAGCCAGTGTCCCCTCCTACACTCGACTCCACGGGCTCTCCATCACTCAGAGGATACAGTTCAAGATCCTGGTGATCACCGTTAAAGCCCTTCACGGCCTTGCTTCAGTGACCTCCTAACCCCCAACTAACCTGTCTGCTCCAATCAGCGGGCTCCAGTCTGCTTCAAGTCCGTGTTTTGCCATTCCCCATTAGTGAGCGGCTCTTTAACCTCAGCAACTCCCTCTCACATTCCCTTCACCTTGCCCCTCCCTTGCCTTCTTCAAGATCCTCCTCTCTGAGTGAGCCTTTGGTCATACTCCTACTCCAACCACCGTGATCCTAACCAACTAATTGTTGTTGTTGACTGTATTGCAGCCAAGATGTGGCTGTCACAACAAAACTCCACAAAAATAAACTTATGGAATGAATGATCAGCCTCCACGATTTCCATTTTTTCCTGGTTTTACTTGAGTCTATCCCATGTCTTCTGCAATGGCCCCGCAGGACTCTAGCTGTGGTCATCTCCTTTTCTCCCGGTATCTGACACATGTGGAAACAACAACTTGCACTTACATAGCCCCCTCCACACAAGGTGGTGTCTCAGAGTACTTAAAACCCACCATCATGCATAACAGCAACCAAACAAGTTTATATTTATCTCATGTCAGGTACTATACGTCTAAGGTTTGCCCCTGAGCTTGAGGTAGGGTCCAGTCCAGTCAAAGAGGAAGATCTTCAAAGAGGCCAGGTGAAAGGACTCCAGAATGGAGATCCAGAGAACAGTGGCAGACACAATCATAATAATCCTTGTGGTTGATATAGGGCCTTACCATGCACGTCGTTGATACGACTTAAAGCACTTCACAGAATACACTGTAAAGTTAACTGACTATACTTTGTCGGTAAAACACGGCAGCCAATTGCACACAGTAGTGTCCCACAAACAGTCATGGATTGTGTCCAAATTATTATTTTTAAGGAATTATTACCCCCAGAAGAGTGATCCACTAATCAACTATCAACCAAGTTCCTACTTGGTAGAAAGAGGCGCGAGTAAGGAAACTTGCCTAAGGTTTTGCACTGCGGGGAATCGCACTTGTGAGGCGAGTGCTCCAATCACTACGCTACAGGACTCCATATACAGGTATCCCCCTATTTACGACAGAGTTGCTTGCATTCCTGAAAAATGTCACGCAAATCGAAATGTTGTAAATCGGAATGCGGTTTCCCATGTGGTCCCATTATATAACCAGAGATGCGTTCTTTTGACAAAATTTTCAGACCTTAAACCCACTAAATAACACACAAAGGCAAGATTTAGTATCCAAGTAATCGCTTTGTGTTTTTTTTAATAACACTTGCGGTATTACTGCTGCTCATTTCACTTACCGATCTCTTTTCTGACATTGTAGAAATGCGGTAGAGGCTGTAAATCACTCGAAATTGCGTGGTGTCGTTTCATAAGAAGCTGACTTTTAAAACGCTAGAAAAAAGCTTTTACAGCTAAAAAAAATGCGACACCACCGACAAATTTGTATAAAGAGCGTACTTACAAAAACAGACGTCCACAAGAGATAACATTGTGGTTGAGCGTCAATCGCGATAACGCCCTCTAGTGGTGGGAGGCTGATTTGGGTCGCAGCAAAAAAAGTTGGGAACCACTGACGTTGAGACATGCTATTAGCTAGTTCAAACGCTTGGATAATGTATACAACTGTGATTTTACCGTGAAATACACTATATACTGCGCATGCGCAAAATTGTTTGTCATTAAAACAAGTCATACATCTAAAAATTATGTTTGTTGAATCGAAACTGTGTAAATAGAACAGTCGTAAATCGGGGGATACCTGTAGCTGAAATTCTGACCATCAATGGTGCAGCAGGAGACATGAAGTAGGGCAATGCCACTGAGTAGTTGATCGGGTTTGAGGAGGTTGCAGTGGTTAGGGTGGGAAAAAGCCATGCAGTGATTCAAAGGTGGAGTCAGCACAGATGTGAGCAGAAACAATCAGTATTTTGGCACTGTGCAATCCTTCAGTTTGGTCCCATTAGTGAGGATAACCAGCTCCAGTGTACCCAGTGGCTCAACTGTTACATGTTGTGTACCTTTGCTGTACAACTAAACCTGAATAGAATACCTAATGCTTGTGTATGCAGGACATTTTACATTTCATAATAAAACCTTTAGCTTCACACTGACACGGTGTAGTATTCTACAGCAGTACATAATGCCTTCATCACATTGGTCTATACTGTTTATTATCCCTGACTCACTCACATCTTGACACTGTTTACTGTGAGTCAGCAGAGGTGGAGGGCAGGGGGTGGAATGGTGGCCAAAGGCACCTGAAGCAGGCAGGTGTTTACTATCCTTGACCCACCTCACATCTAACAAAATGTTCCTTTGCTCATGTTATACCTCTCATATAGTTTCTCAAATTCCTCTCCCCAGGTTTCATCAAGGCCAGGAGACTCGTGTGGACACATCAGGGACCATTCCTGTAATAATGGACATAACATGTGATACCCTCGAAACAACAATCATGACTTATACAGCACCTTTCTTATAGCCTGCCTGTCCCAAAATAACCATGTTTTAAAGGAGTTTTGACGGCAAATGGAGAGGCACCAGGTGAAACATTGCCATTCATAACAAGTTACACAATGACTACTGCAGATGCATTTAGTGGATTGAATAGGATATTCAATGGGAATTGGGCAGGTGTATGACATTCAGATCAGATTTTATTGAGTTATATACTTTTAAGGTTCTGGACCCTCCCCCACAATAACAACAACAACTTCGATTTATATAGCACCCTCCACGCCGGACGGCATCTCAGAGCCCTCCCCCACAATCCACCTGTACTGCAGTCCCTGCAATTGCACAACTCTGGTATTTACTGCGAGACTCTCCATATCCCAGAGATATCAGCCTCCAATTCACATTAGCACAAAGACGATCATAATGGAGCAAGGTTCCTTTGACCCCTTCACTTTAGCCTATCCACTCAGCTCCTACCTGGTTGTTCTCAACACGTTTCATAAAAAGATCAGGAATCCAAAGAGCGTAGAAGAGATCACGTGCTCTCTGCTCATCTTTCCCAGTGTTTTTTTTCAGCTCCAAGAAATCAAAGATATCCAGATGCCACGGCTCCAGGTAGATGGCAAAAGCACCTGGTCTCTGCATGAACCAGAGCATCGACAATTACATAACTTTCCACCATCTCATAATAATCCTTGCATTTGATACAGCACCTTATGCCTTCTAGATGTCTTAAAGCGCTCCACAGAATATACTATAAGTGAATTGACTGGATATTTAGTGGGAGGAAAGTGGCAACCCATTGCGCACATCAGTGTTGCACAAACAGTCGTGGATTGAATGATCAAATTATTTCTCTATCAATCAACAAACAACCAGAGTAAGGAAACTTGTCTAGTTTCGCTCTGCCCAGGAATTGAATCCAGGTCCCCTTGATTGCAACAACAAAGTTACATTTCTAGAGCGCCTTTCAAGTCGGGAGGACATTCCGAGGCACTGAACAATCACGTTGGGACCCAAGCAGTGGGGTGGTTGGAGTAGGGGGAAGAAGAGTAGGAACAGTTAAGAGGGAAGCACAAGGCACGGTCGAAGACGACGGTCTTGAGACTGGCCTTGACGGAGGAAAGGGGGGAGGTGAGGCGAAGGGATTGCAGGTTAGAGTTCCATAGTGTGGGAGCAGAGAGGCTGAAAGCCCGGCCACCGATGGCAAGGTGAGTGCTCTAACCCTGAGCTGCAGGAATCATAACCAGATTGTGAAGCCATTTGTTCTGATACTCAGTCCTGTGCAACTGCAGCTTTCCTAACCAGTGCACACTGACCTTATTTCCTCCCTGATCCACATAACGGGCTGTGTTGTTGTAAACTCGCAACATTGGGACAAGACCATTGGAGTTTCCATTAGTCTGGATGGAGAAATCAGGAATAATGTAGAATTAGTCATTTATAATCCAACATTGTATTACGTAGAACATTACAGCACAGAAACATTATGCGTTCATCATATCTAGGCTCAACTGCACCAATTTCCTGCTTGTCGGCCTTAAACTCTTCACTCAAGCAGAACTACATCCTACAACTTGTGCCCTCTCTGGCACCAGGCTCTGCGACCCAATTACTCCCACCAGTAGAGGTCACTCTACTGTCTCTCCATCACTCAAGAGCATAGTTTAAAATCCTCATCCTCAAGGCCTTGCTCCTACTTCTGTGACCTGCTGACCACATATGAACTTCTGGCTTGCTATGCATCCCACGCCCCACCATCGGTAGATAGGCTTCTCTGCTCCACCCTTTGGAACTCCATCCTACATTCCCTTGCCTCGCTCCCTCATCTCTTTCAAGGCACACCTCAAGATCCTCTTCTTCAAATGAACCATCGGCCACCCTCCTATCGTCCCTGCCCTCTACTCTCCTTGATCAGATCCAAATCCCTGACTGTCCAGACTTTGGGAAGTCCTCCCGATGTGAAGGGCGCTGTTGGGATATACCGATCCCGAGAGTTCAAAACATGACCCAACAATCCAAGTGTGATGAGTTTATTTAAAATACAAGTTATTTGAAATAACTGAAACATGTAAAGTGTACAAAACATACTACCAATGTCTTGGTGGATAATAGTTGACTTGGCACCGGCTTTGCAGATTGTAGTTGGCTGCTTGCTCTCTTTCAATTCAGGCTGTGACTTAGGTTCATTGATGGGTTGATGGTCCGCTTGCCGGTTGATCTAGGCTTCTCTGTGTCTCTTTGAGTCTTTCCTGAGATGCGTTTCTGTGTCTTGTCTCGCTTCTTGTGTTGCTTCTCCGTCTTTACCCCTCAACCTTCCTATTTTTATGCAGCATCAGGACAATAACCAATCTAACTGCCAAACTCCTTGATCAAGTTCAAAGGAATGCACCTTCTTAGTTATTGTCCTTTAGATCTCCATCAACCTTTTGTACCTCACCCCCATCATAGCCTTGACTTCATATCAATAGTTCTACTTCCTCAATATCAATGGTTCTGCACTCTCATTACTGTGAATACCCTATTGTCTTTCATGCTGTTCCTACTTCCACTGCCCACTGCTATGCCTGCTTATTTCATATCCCAGGTGTCTTATCTCACACATTTCTCAGACCTTGAGATGTGTTCGTTACAGAAAACTAATCCCTACTCTATATACCAACAGTGCTATACAAATGTAATTCTGTATTATATAAATTGCACATTAGGACTTGTTCTTACAGTTCAGATTGTAATTCCAGTGCAGTATTAGGAGGAGTCACCGCTCGGCTGGACTATTCCAATGCCCTCCTCGCCGGTCTCTCCTCCACCACAATCCATAAAGTTCAACTCATTAAAAATTCTGCCGCCCGCATTCTCACCTGCACCAAACTTTGCTTCCCCATTACCCCAGTCCTTGCCACTTTACTGGCTCCCTATCCCTGAGAGGAACGATTTTAAGATCCTCACCCTTGTCTTTAAATCCCTCCATTCCTCTGCACCCTGTTACCTCTCCAACCTCCTCTCCCCTCAAACCAGCGCCCGTACCCTTTGCTCCACCGGGTCTGGCCTCCTCCATGTCCCCCGAATCCTCCACTCCACGGGCGTGCTTTCAGCCACTACTCCCCGAGGCTCTGGAACTTACTTGCTCATTCCCTTTGCCTCACCCCCTCTCTTCCCACTTTCAAATCCCAGCTAAAGACCTTTCTCTTGGACTGCGCCTTCGGTCACCTTTCTACCCCTGCCTTGCTCCCAGGATCCGTTGTTGTGAAGCGCTCTGAGACACCATCCGGTGTGGAGGACGCTATATAAATCTAAGTTGTTGTTGTTGTACTGCTTTGTCAGAGGTGCCGTGCTTCAGTTAAGACACTGACAGGTTTCCCTACAGTTCAGCATCAAACCACGTCGTTGCTAAGTTAATAGCCCCACGCTTTATAAACAGTTTTTTTTTGGCTAACCAAGTTTCACATGTGGAAACCCATCACCATGCACCCCACCAATATATGGAAATTCCAGATAAAATAACAATCATTTAATATCACACTTTTCACATCTTCTAGACACCTCGCAGAGTTTCACAGAATATATTGTAAAGTGAATAATTAACTCTATATTTATGGGCGAAACACAGCAGCCAATTGTGATACCTCAGTGTACAACAAACAGTTGTGGATTCAATGACCACAATTATTAATTTTCTTTAGGGAATATTATCTAGCGTGTGGAGTCCTGTAGCTCAGTGTTTAGAGCACTCGCCTTGCAAGCGAGAGTTGGGCTCGATTACAGACAGGGCGAAACCTTGGGCAAGTTTCTTTACGCCAGATAATAATCTCAAAAAAAATACACGACTGTATGTTGGACACTGCAATACACAATTGGCTATTGTGCAGTGTGCACCACAGTATATTCTGCGAAATGCTTTGAGACGTCTAGAAAACGCAAAAAGTGCTATATCAAATGCAAGGATTATTATTTCAACAAAACCTCGATAATCCGATACGGTTGGGACTACGCACCTCTGGGATTTCAGGAGTTTGCTGGTATCTAGAAACCTACATACAAATGGCTGGGGAAGCGCCTCTCATACACACAGCACTGAAGTGAAAAAATGGACGAGCTCCAACCATAGCACCGGATAACAGAGTGGCGACAACAAGCAGCTGTTCTGAACTTCGGGAGATTTGCCGACATTGGAATTTTTAAAAATAACGTACGTATTTGAAATCTTGCCGGTTTTAGGGAGTTGCTGGCTTATGGAATGTCAGATTATCGAGGTTTTACTGTATTAATAAGGAAAATTTCCCAAGATTTTGCCATGCCGGGAATCAAACCCAGGTCTCGTACTTGCAAGGTGAATGCTCTAACCACTGAGCTACATGATGCCACATGGAATGCAACTCTTTCTCTGGAGGGATAAATCCTACTTACCCAATTCTGGAGAGCACTAGGCGCAGGTTGGCAACAGGCAAGGCTTGGAGGACCCCAACATGTGAGTTAGGGGATTGCTAAGAGTCTAACCAGCTAAAACTGCATTAAGTGCACTGGGGTCCGTCGATATGGAAATTTTCCAATATCAATATATCGGTGGGCTGATATCAATATATACTGATATATCGATATCGCCGGGTTTTTTATACTGCGCATGCGCGCGCATTCGGAGGTGCGCGCGCATTCCGTGCTCTAGGCCCAGGAGGTTTGCAATGCTGGCGACAAGGTGAGTTGAAAAAATTCGCTTTATACCGATATATCGCCGGACACGATATACCGATGTTTTTATTCATAACGAATTTTGCGATATAACAATATTTAAATTTCCAATATCGGCATATCGATATGAAAAATTATACCGATATATTGCTGGACACTAAGTGCACTCTTGCTTGTAAGTTTTCCCGTTGCTTACAAACTTTCAGTTAGTTCTCCCATTGCTTATCCAGCTAGGACCACACTACACATTTTGGCTCACAGGGTACAAGGAGCAGAGTGCGAGGATTCTCTGCACCCCAATGACTGGTCTGCCCTTCCAGGTCCTGCCAATGGGCTGGGCTGTGCAATCAGATTACCAATACCAGCTCCAAAGAGACCCTGCTTTGTTGAGTGTAGTTGAAGTGTAAATTCAGAGGAAGGTGTACTCACTCCTGCGATGTAGCTTCCCGTGGCCCGGATGCAGCTGACAGCTACTCCTATCCCACCGGCAGATTTAGAAATCAGAGCACATTGTTTCAAGGTGTCGTAAATCCCTTCAATGCTATCATCTTTCATTGCAAGCAGAAAACAGCTACAACACAAAGTAATCCAGTGAGAACAGAAAGTCTAGTAATAATGATAGACGAGTGCTAATAATAATAATCCTTGCATTTGCACTTTCACACCTCAAAGCACTTGCACAAAATATACTATAAAGTGAAATTACATTTAATGTGTGAAACAATAATTATCTTGGGAATTGATGGGTAGGACAACAGGAGAGAAATTCCCTTCTCTTTCAAACAATACTATGGGATCTTTGATGCTCACCTGAACAGTGGGACAGGACCAGTTTAACATCTCGGCCAAAGGACAGCACCTCCAGCAATGAAATACTGCCCCAGCACTGCATTGGGAAGTCAGCCTACTCTGACTTTGATTCATTATTACCTAATATTTATTATTGACTTTAATATTAATAAATATTTTTTGAAGAGATCATTATCCGTAGTTGGTAGTCACCAATCGACCAATAACCAGTTCCCGCTTACTGCTAGGTAAATAGAGGCATATGGAGTAAGAAAACTTACCCAACATCTTGCCCCACCCGGGAATCGAACCCAGGTCTATCACTTGCAAGGCAAGTGCTCTAACTTCAACCTGCAGGACTCCTTCAAGGAATCTTGCAAGAAATTGGTCATGTGGGATAGACCAATTGATTAGCTTCTCCCATGAACCTGCTGCCTATCAAGCTCTTCGGTAAGTGCCCGTACCTGGAGAGCTGTGGTCTGTTAGTGCCAGCGTTGAAGAGAGTTGGTGAGGCGTGAGTAAACCACTTCTCAGACAAGAGATTATAGGTTTCAATAACAGCATCAATGTCACTCTCATGGATTCCAACAGACACTCTCATCAGCATGTGTTGAGGACGTTCAGCCACTGAAAGACATTTAAGGATTAAAAAAAAGGGAATTAAAAGAACTATCTCTGGCACCCAAGCCATGATCGCCTCAACTCTCCTCTCACACCAGCCCAACGCGGTCTCCTGTTGCCCGTGAACTGATTTTACTCTGCTCGTGCTAATCGCTTGTTCCAGGCCTCTCCAGGCCTGCTCTGCACACATTTTGGCTCCCGACCCGATCTATTCCCTCTGAAAAATATTCCTGCTCCAAGCCCCTTACTCTGCTACTGTCTTTGTCTTCCACCGCCCTCCTCTCCTCTCTCTCCTGGACCACAGTATTACCTCCCACTGCTCCAGACTGGGTATCTGCACATCAGATGGTTGTCCCGGCGATAGATGTCCCTGAGCAGCCACCCCAACTGTCCCATTGCTCACTTTCTCCGCACCAACCACCTCCCAGGTTCCTGACTGACTTGGTTAGGTGAAGTGTGCACCCATGGATTCTAATTCTGCCAGTGCCTGAGGCGAGGAGGCTCTGGCGCAAGCCAATCAGGAGGGCCTCAGTTTTGCTGACATTCAGCAAAAGAAAATCGTCTCTCATCCAGGACTTGATGTCTGACAGGCAGTCTGTCAGGTAGCAAGTAGTCTGGGAAATGAGGGTGGAGGCAGAAAGGTAGAGTTGGGCGTCATCTGCATACTAGGGTCCGTCAATATGGAAATTTTCCGATTTAGATATATCGATGGGCTCATATCGAGATATACCGAAATATCGATATTTTCGGGTTTTTCGTACAGCGCATGCACACGCATTCCGGGTGTGCACGCATTCGGGACCTATCTCCTCAGGAGGTAAATATCTTTCTCTCTCTGTGTCTCTCACTCTCTCCATCTCTGTTTTTCTGTCTGTGTCTCGCTCCTCTCTCACTTTCCCCCCCATCTCTATCTGCATATTATGACATTCACCCCGTCTCTCTCCCCACCCCCCGCCTCCGTCACTCTCTTCTCCCCACCCCCCCGCCACCGTCCCTCTCTCCCACCCCCGTCGTCTCTCTCCCCCCCACCCCCCTCTTTCCTCCTCCACCCCCCAGCCAGCTCTCTCTCCCTTCCCCCCAGCCGTCTCTCTCCCCCTCGCCGCCCCCCAGCCGTTTATCTCCCCCTCCCCCCACCCCCAGCTGTCTCTCTCCCCCTCCCCAACCCCACTTTCAGCCACTACGCCCCGAGGCTCTGGAACTCCCTAGCTTCACGCTCTTTTCCTATTTTCAGGTTTCGCCTATAGACTTTTCTTTTCGACTGTGCTTTTGGTCACCAAAGTATTGCCTGGGTTGATCCAATAAAGCGCTCTCTATATCCCTGACCTCACCCTGGATGAGCAAATCGACATTCTTGTGGTAACGAAAACCTGTCTTTCCCCAAGTGAACCCCACCCACACTCATTGAAGCCTCCCCTCCTGACACGCCAGACAGCTTTACAGTGGGTTGGCCATCATCTCCAAAGCTTCCCTTGGTCTATCCCCCACTATTGTCAAGTCCTGTAGCTTAGTGGTTATAGCATCTTGCTTCACAAGCGAAAGACCTGGGTTTGATTCCCATCAGGACAAAATATTGGGCAAGTTTCCTTGTTCCACACATCTCTGTTTAGCTTAACAGCAAGTAGGAACTCAGTAGTTAGTCTATTTCCATACATATGTGAAACTCAGGCTGGTTAAGCACTCTGAGACACTCCCAACTTGGAGGGCACCACATAAGTGCAAGTTGTCGTTGGTGATGGTCGTTAGGATACTGTACGTCAGACTGACCACAACAATCAGAAACCCAACTTCACACAGCTTTCAATGTTCAACTCATTGTTCAATGTACCAAAGATAAATGTATATATATATATATACCTTTGCCATTAATCTTCAGTAGGTAGGAGCGTTCCAAGGTCTGCAAGACAAATTGCATTATAAACCAAAATAATACAACCACACGGCATGTGAAAATCGTCAGATGAAAACATGATCCCAATACCCATACCTTAAAGCCAAAGTAGTTGTAAGAGAAGTCTCGGTCATAGATAATGGCAGAGTTGAGGCGCTGCAATAGATGGATCAGAAAGGCTTAGTTCATGCAACTACAACCATCACATCCTCACAAGCCCTGTGACAACAGCCAGTAATAGTTTACCCAAGCTGACTTACTTCCTTATTCTTCAGCACCAATTCAAGAGTTTGCTTAGAGATCATAGGCGAGTGCTTATTGTTCAGAGGGTTCACATAGGTGTAGAGATCATCCATCACCTCTATAATAGAAAGATAGATAGCAAACATTAATTCATACAAAAACTAACAATAAATATTACAGTAATGGGCAGATCAATGGCAGATGAAACAAAATGTGGTGATTCATTGTGGCAGAAAAAAAGTAAAGAGCAAACAAAAACGGATTAACATTCAATAACTTGCAAGCAGCAGACGAGTAAAGGAGGTGGGTAGATTGGTGGAGAGGGTGAGGCAGGGAAAGAAGCAGGCCGGAGCCCACTGAGCAGATGGAGCAGGTAGGTTGGTAAGGGGATTAGCAGGTCGTAGGTCAGAGTAAGGCCAAGGAGGGCTTTGAAAGCAAGAACCTGGATCTTGAACTATATCCTCTGTGTGATGGGAAGCCAGCGAGTTGGGCGAAGATGGGGGTTATAGGGTAATGGAGCTTGGTGCAGGATATAATATGGGCATGCAGAGTTCTGCATGATCTGCACCCTGTGGAGTTAGGAAGGCCGACAAGCAAGGAGTTTGCATAGTCAAGCCTGGATGTTATGGATGCATGTATGAGGACCTTGGTGGCCTGTGGTGCGAGACAGTGGCAGAGTTGAGTGATGTTGCAGAGCTGGGGTAGGCAGAGCTGGTCATGGCACGGATGTGGGGCAGAAAGGATAGCTGAGTGTTAAACAAGATGCCAAGAACTGGCTTAGTTAGTATCCATGGATGGTAATGCTGTCAGTGCTCAAATTGTCGAGGCACATATGGGAGCGAATCAGGACTGCTTTGATCTTGTTGTAGGGGTCAGGTAAACGTTTATCACACCGCTGTTGGGATGTGGAATGTTCTGCCAGGTAAGGTGTTCGAGGTGCAGTCCATTGTGAATGTCAAGAGGGAAGTTGGCATCTACAGGATAATTTTAAAGATTTGAAGGGTATGGGAAAGAGCATTGAGATTGAAGGAACTTATTCACATGAGCCAATCGTCTAATTGTTGTTCCTCTATCCTGTAACAACAAAATTGCACTTCACGTCGGGAGGACGTCCTAAAGCGCTGAACAGTCAGGTTGGGACCCGAGCAAGGGGGGAGGATCGGGATAGGGGGAAGGAGAGGGGGGAAGAGTTAGTGAGGGAGTCGAAGGCACGGTCAAAGAGGAAGGTCTTGAGATTGGCCTTGAAGGAGGAAAGGGAGGAAGCAAGGTGGAGGGGCTGCGGGATGGAGTTCCACAGTGTGGGAGCAGAGCGGCTGAAAGCCCAGCCGCCGATGGTTGGGCGGTGGACGCAGAGCAGGCTTGAGTCTGCTGAACAGAGGGGGCGAGCAGGCTGATAGGGAGGAAGCAGGTCAGAGAGATAGGCGGGGGCAAGGCCGTGAATGGCCTTGAAGGTGAGGACGAGGATTTTGAATTCGATCCTCTGGGGGATGGGGAGCCTGTGGAGATGGGCGAGGATGGGAGTGATGTGATCGCAGAGCCTAGTGCGGGAGATGATCTCCAAATTGACACATAAATAAAATGTACATTGATATCTTGCCAATCCTGTTTTCAATGGCAGAACTGCATATCAAACCAACTTAAGTTATATGACTCACCACTGAACACTTTCTTGGTTTCCTTGTGCAGGTTGGAGACAGCAATGCGTGCGGCCAGAATGGCGTAGTCGGGGTGCTTGGTTGTCAGGGTAGCAGCGGTTTCTGCTGCCAATGTATCCAGCTCAACAGTGGTGACCCCACTATACAGACCCTGAATCACCTTCATTGTAATCTGCGCCTAGAAAATACACGTTCACCAAATATACAGTCAATTCACTTTACAGTATCCAAAATACTCTAGATGCTGGAAATCTGAAATAAAAACAGAAGTAGCTGGGAACACTCAGCAGGTCAGGATGTCTATGGAGAGAGGAAAGTGAGTCAACGTTTTGGGTCCAGGACCTTCATCAGAATTCCTGTTCTTGTTTTACTTTACAGTACAGGTAACCCTCCCCAACTGCGGGGGATATTTCCTAAAAACCTCCGCGGTTAGAAAATACAGGGCCCTATGGGAAACATGGGGATAGGGGGAGTAAGTTTGCTTTGTCGCGGTTGGAAAATGCAGGGCCCTATGGGAAACATGGAGATAGGGAGAGTAAGTTTGGGCGCATTGGCTGCCAGGATCTGCAGCAATCCGCGAGGCTGTCTGACTGACTGATCTACACACAGACACAGAGAGAGAGAGAGACAGAGAGAAATCAACGGAGAAGGTGGTGTGGTGGGTGACACAGAGTGGGGGGGGGGGGGGGGGAATTTGTGCGTGACACGGGTGGGAGGGGGGGATGCGGAAAAGCGACAATAAATTCATGTTATTTACCTTAATCCTAAAAGAGAAGCAACATCGCATCTGGGTCCTAGCGTTAAACGCGAGCGCAAAGCAACATCGTGGCTGATTGATGCAACTGGGTCCTAGTGCCAAACGCTAGTGTTAAAACCCGTGGATAAGCAAGGGTTAAGCAATAACCATTGCCGTGATTATTTAGCAAGGATTGTCACAGCGGATAAGTGAAATTAGCGGTAGACAAAACCGCGGTTGGGGTGGGGTACCTGTATATGCTTTGAAATGTCTCGAAGACATGATAAGACACTATATCAAATGCAAGGATTATTGTTACGATGTACTCAGTTAAAATAAACTGTTTACACTGATGGGTGTCAGTGAGCCGATACTATGAGATCCGGTTGCTGGAATGGTGAATTGTATTGGGAGATACCAGTTGGTTGAGTATGCCGGTTGATTGGGTACCAGATAAACACGTTTTACTGTACATGGTTAGTTAGATTTAAAAAGTTGATGTGGTACACCAAAATCAGGGACTATGATAACGTATTAGCCACTCACCGGGTCCACAAAGTCTGGGTTCAGGCCATAGCAGAGTTTCTGAATGCGAGAGGTGATCTTGTCAAACATCACACGTTCCTGACGTCCATCTGCCAATCAATGTGTCTCAAGTCACATTTGGGGTTTCAGGCCATTTCCTTTACACACATCTGGGTATCCATCCCCCACCAGACTACAGCCTCTCCCCCCACCCCACTCCTCAACTATCTGTCACCCCCACCATCTCTCTCCCTAAACCATCAGTTCTCCCCGCCACCATCTCTCTGCCCGTCTTCTTCCCCCCGCCGCCCCTTCCCCCCAGAATCTCTTTCTGCCCCAGACTCCTCATCCCACCCGTGCCATCTCTCCCCACTCTCTGCCATCTCTCTGTCTTGGGACGTCCTCCCGACGTGAAAGGCGCTATATAAACGTAAATTGTTGTTGTTGTCTCTCCCCACCCCTCCATCTCCCTTTCCCCCTGACTCCCCACCCACCATCTATCTTTCCCTCAGTCTCCCCACCCCCCCCATCTCTTTCCCCGTCTCCCCACCCCCCCATCTCTTTCCCCGTCTCCCCGCCCTCCCATCTCTGTCCTCCTGTCTCCTGCCCCCCATGTCGTTCCCCTGTCTCCCCGCCCCCCATCTCGTTCCCCTGTCTCCCCACCCCACCTATCTTTCTTTCCCTCTGTCTCCACGCCCCATCTCTCTTTCCCCCTGTTCTCCCCCCACCTCTCTTTCCCCATCTCCCCCACCACCTCTCTTTCCCCCCGCTCCCCATCTCTTTCCTCCTGTCTCCCCGCCCCCCATCTATTTCACCCTCTCCCCACCCCCCATCTATCTTTTCCCGTCTCCCCCTGCGCTCATCTCTTTCCCCCTGTCTCCATCTCTTTCCCCCTGTCTCCCCCATCTGTTTCCCCTTGTCTCCCCGCCCCCCCATCTCTCTTTCCCCCTGTCTCCCCGCCCCCCCATCTCTTTCCCCATGTCGCCCCCCCACCCATGTCTCTTCCCCCACCATCTCCCCCCAATCCCCCATCTCTCTTTCTCCGTCTCCCCCCGCCCCACCATCTCTCTTTCCCCTTGTCTACCCAACCCCCCATCTCTCTTTCCCCTTCTCCCCGACCCTCCTATCTCTTTCCCCCTGCCTCCCCCAACCCCCATCTCTTTCCCCGTCTCCGCCCGACCCCCATCGCACTTTCCCCATCTCCCCCCAATCCCCCAACTCTCTTTCCCCCTGTCTCCCCTTCCCCCCCATCTCTTTCCCCGTCTCCCCCACCCCCCATCTCTCTTTCCCCGTCTCCCTCACCCCATCTCTCTTTTCCCCTGTCTCCCCCTGCCCTCATCTCTTTTTCCCCGTCTCCCCCACCCCCCCATCTCCCTCCCCCAACTCTCTTTCCCCCTGTCTCCCCCGTCTCTCTTTCCCCCTGTTCCCCCCCCCTCCCATCTCTCTTTCCCCCTGTCTCCCCCC
Source organism: Hydrolagus colliei (assembly GCA_035084275.1). Lineage (NCBI taxonomy): Eukaryota > Metazoa > Chordata > Chondrichthyes > Chimaeriformes > Chimaeridae > Hydrolagus > Hydrolagus colliei. The sequence continues at coordinate 75,887,842 of CM068745.1, forward strand.
TCCCATCTCTTTCCCCCTGTCTCCCCCGTCTCTCTTTCCCCCTGTCTCCCCCCCTCCCATGCCTTTCCCCCTGTCTCCCCCCTCCCATGCCTTTCCCCCTGTCTCCCCCGTCTCTCTTTCCCCCTGTCTCCCCCCTCCCATCTCTCTTTCCCCCTGTCTCCCCCGTCTCTCTTTCCCCCTGTCTCCCCCCTCCCATCTCTCTTTCCCCCTGTCTCCCCCGTCTCTCTTTCCCCCTGTCTCCCCCGTCTCTCTTTCCCCCTGTCTCCCCGCCCCCCATATGTCGTGAAAGGCGTTCTATAATATAGTTTTGTTGTTGTCTGTCCTTCACCAGTTTGGGCGCCAATTAGTGACGGTAGAGAAGCCTGAGGCCTCTTCCCGCCTTGCGCCGCCACTTCCCCGTAGATGCCATCTATAGACTCGGTGTGCCCCTCTCCTCCCTCCACCCTCGCTCTCTCTCTCCCCCCGGCTGACGTTCACCCCCCACCCCCCCCCCACCTCTGGGCTGCCCCCCCCCCCCGGGCTGTCCTCCTCTCCCGCCCTCCCGGAGGATCTTCCTCCCCACCCCCCACTCTCGGGCTGCCTACCCCTCACCCCTCTGCCCCACCCTCCCCCACCGGATTGTCTCTCTCACCCGGGCTGTCCCCCCTCTGCCCCCCCCCCCCCCCCTCGGGCTGTCTCCCCGCTCCCTCTGCCCCCCCCACCACCATCCGGGGCTGTCTCCCCCCCCACCCGCCCCCCCCCCCCCCCATCCCGGGCTGTCTCCCCCCCCCCCCCCCCACCATCCCGGGCTGTCTCCCCCCCCCCCATCCCGGACTGTCTCCCCCCCCCCCATCCCGGGCTGTCTCCCCCCCCCCCCATCCCGGGCTGTCTCCCCCCCCCCATCCCGGGCTGTCTCCCCCCCCCCCCCCACCATCCCGGGCTGTCTCCCCCCCCCCCCCCCACCATCCCGGGCTGTCTCCCCCCCCCCCCATCCCGGACTGTCTCCCCCCCCCCATCCCGGGCTGTCTCCCCCCCCCCCCATCCCGGACTGTCTCCCCCCCCCCCATCCCGGGCTGTCTCCCCCCCCCCCCCATCCCGGGCTGTCTCCCCCCCCCCCATCCCGGGCTGTCTCCCCCCCCCCCCCCCCACCATCCCGGGCTGTCTCCCCCCCCCCCCCCACCATCCCGGGCTGTCTCCCCCCCCCCCCATCCCGGACTGTCTCCCCCCCCCATCCCGGGCTGTCTCCCCCCCCCCCCCATCCCGGACTGTCTCCCCCCCCCCATCCCGGGCTGTCTCCCCCCCCCCCCCCATCCCGGGCTGTCTCCCCCCACCCCCCCCACCATCCCGGGCTGTCTCCCCCCCCCCCCCCACCATCCCGGGCTGTCTCCCCCCCCCCCATCCCGGACTGTCTCCCCCCCCCCATCCCGGCTGTCTCCCCCCCCCCCATCCGGGCTGTCTCCCCCCCCCCCCCATCCCGGGCTGTCTCCCCCCCCCCCACCCCGGGCTGTCTCCCCCCCCCCCCACCCCGGGCTGTCTCCCCCCACCACCCGGGCCCCCCCCCATCCCGGGCCCCACTCCACCCGGGCTGCCCCCCACCACCCCCCAACCCGGGCTGTCTCCCCTCCCTCCCCCACACCGGGCAGCCTCCCTTCCCCCCCCCACACCGGGCAGCCTCCCTCCCCGCGAAGCTCTGTGTTACCTCTCTTGATGACAAACATGGCTGCTGTGCTCTCAGCTCCTCTCGCGGCGGCTCTGGTGACCGTTTACTGTCGGAAACACTTTGAATGTAAATCCCGCGCGACCTTCCCGCCAACACAGAGAGCCCCCAGCAACCGGGAGCAGGGGGAGACAGCAGCCGAGCGAACCAGCAACCAGGGGGAGGGGTCAGAGGAAGCCAGCAGCCGGGAGAGGAGGAGTCAGCAGCTGGGGGGGGGGGGGGGGGGGAGGAGCCAGCAGCTGGGGAGGGGGAGGAGCCAGAAGCTGGGGAGGGGAGGAGCCAGAAGCTGGAGAGGGGGAGGAGCCAGAAGCTGGGGAGGGGGAGGAGCCAGAAGCTGGGGGAGGGGGAGCCAGTAGCTGAGGAGGGGGAGCCAGTAGCTGGGGGAGGGGGAGCCAGTAGCTGGGGGAGGGGGAGCCAGTAGCTGGGGGAGGGGGAGCCAGTAGCTGAGGGAGGGGGAGCCAGTGGCTGAGGAGGGGGAGCCAGTAGCTGAGGAGGGGGAGGAGCCAGTAGCTGGGGAGGGAAGGAGCCAGTAGCTGGGGAGGGGGAGGAGCCAGTAGCTGGGGGAGGGGGAGCCAGTAGCTGGGGAGGGGGAGGAGCCAGTAGCTGGGGAGGGGGAGCCAGTAGCTGGGGAGGGGGAGGAGCCAGTAGCTGGGGGAGGGGGAGCCAGTAGCTGGGGAGGGGGGAGGAGCCAGTAGCTGGGGGAGGGGGAGCCAGTGGCTGAGGAGGGGGAGCCAGTAGCTGGGGGAGGGGGAGGAGCCAGTAGCTGAGGAGGGGGAGGAGCCAGTAGCTGAGGAGGGGGAGGAGCCAGTAGCTGAGGAGGGGGAGCCAGTAGCTGAGGAGGGGGAGCAGGTGGTTGAGGGAGGGGGAGCCAGTAGCTGAGGAGGGGGAGGAGCCAGTAGCTGAGGAGGGGTAGGAGCCAGTAGCTGGGGGAGGGGGAGCCAGTAGCTGGGGGAGGGGGAGCCAGTAGCTGAGGAGGGGGAGCAGGTGGTTGAGGGAGGGGGAGCCAGTAGCTGAGGAGGGGAGGAGCCAGTAGCTGAGGAGGGGGAGGAGCCAGTAGATGGGGGAGGGGGAGGAGCCAGTAACTGGGGAGGGGGGAGCCAGTAGCTGAGGAGGGGGAGCAGGTGGTTGAGGAGGGGGAGGAGCCAGTAGCTGAGGAGGGGGAGGAGCCAGTAGCTGGGGGAGGGGGAGGAGCCAGTAGCTGAGGAGGGGGAGGAGCCAGTAGCTGGGGGAGGGGGAGGAGCCAGTAGCTGGGGAGGGGGAGCCAGTAGCTGAGGAGGGGGAGCAGGTGGTTGAGGAGGGGGAGGAGCCAGTAGCTGAGGAGGGGGAGGAGCCAGTAGCTGGGGGAGGGGGAGGGGGAGGAGCCAGTAGCTGAGGAGGGGGAGGAGCCAGTAGCTGGGGAGGGGGAGGAACCAGTAGCTGGGGGAGGGAGAGCCAGTAGCTGGGGAGGGGGAGCCAGTTAGCTGGGGGAGGGGGAGCCAGTAGCTGAGGAGGGGGAGCAGGTGGTTGAGGGAGGGGGGAGCCAGTAGCTGAGGAGGGGGGGCCAGTAGCTGGGGGAGGGGGAGCCAGTAGCTGAGGAGTGGGAGCCAGTAGCTGAGGAGGGGGGGAGGAGCCAGTAGCTGAGGAGGGGGGAGGAGCCAGTAGCTGAGGAGGGGGGAGGGGGAGCCAGTAGCTGAGGAGGGGGAGGGGGAGCCAGTAGCTGAGGAGGGGGAGCCAGTAGCTGAGGGAGGGGGGAGCAGGTGGTTGAGGGAGGGGGAGCCAGTAGCTGAGGAGGGGGAGCAGGTGGTTGAGGGAGGGGGAGCCAGTAGCTGAGGAGGGGAGGAGCCAGTAGCTGGGGGAGGGGGAGCCAGTAGCTGAGGAGGGGGAGGAGCCAGTAGCTGGGGGAGGGGGAGCCAGTAGCTGGGGGAGGGGGAGCCAGTAGCTGGGGGGAGGGGGAGGAGCCAGTAGCTGGGGAGGGGGAGCCAGTAGCTGGGGAGGGGGAGCCAGTAGCTGGGGAGGGGGAGCCAGCAGCTGAGGAGGGGGAGCCAGTAGCTGGGGGAGGGGGAGGAGCCAGTAGCTGAGGAGGGGGAGGAGCCAGTAGCTGAGGAGGGGGAGGAGCCAGTAGCTGAGGAGGGGGAGGAGCCAGTAGCTGAGGAGGGGGAGCCAGTAGCTGAGGAGGGGGAGGAGCCAGTAGCTGAGGAGGGGGAGCCAGTAGCTGGGAGGGGGAGCCAGTAGCTGAGGAGGGGGAGGAGCCAGTAGCTGGGGGAGGGGGAGCCAGTAGCTGGGGGAGGGGGAGCCAGTAGCTGGGGGGGGGGGAGCCAGTAGCTGAGGAGGGGGAGGAGCCAGTAGCTGGGGGAGGGGGAGCCAGTAGCTGGGGGAGGAGGAGCCAGTAGCTGGGGAGGGGGAGCCAGTAGCTGAGGAGGGGGAGGAGCCAGTAGCTGAGGAGGGGGAGGAGCCAGTAGCTGGGGGAGGGGGAGCCAGTAGCTTGGGGGGAGGGGGAGGAGCAGTAGCTGAGGAGGGGGAGCCAGTAGCTGGGGGAGGGGGAGCCCGTAGCTGGGGGAGGGGGAGCCAGTAGCTGAGGAGGGGGAGGAGCCAGTAGCTGAGGAGGGGGAGGAGCCAGTAGCTGGGGGAGGGGAGCCAGTAGCTGGGGAAGGGGAGCCAGTAGCTGAGGAGGGGGGGGCAGTAGCTGAGGAGGGGCAGGAGCCAGTAGCTGAGGAGGGGGAGGAGCCAGTAGCTGGGGGAGGGGGAGCCAGTAGCTGGGGAGGGGGGAGCCAGTAGCTGGGGAGGGGGGCAGTAGCTGGGGGAGGGGAGCCAGTAGCTGAGGAGGGGGAGCCAGTAGCTGAGGAGGGGGAGGAGCCAGTAGCTGAGGAGGGGGAGGAGCCAGTAGCTGAGGAGGGGGAGGAGCTAGTAGCTGAGGAGGGGGAGGAGCCAGTAGCTGAGGAGGGGGAGGGGGAGCCAGTAGCTGAGGAGGGGGAGGGGGAGCCAATAGCTGAGGAGGGGGAGCCAGTAGCTGAGGAGGGGGAGGAGCCAGTAGCTGAGGAGGGGGAGCCAGTAGCTGAGGAGGGGGAGCAGTAGCTGAGGAGGGGGAGCCAGTAGCTGAGGAGGGGGGAGGCAGTAGCTGAGGAGGGGGAGGCAGTAGCTGAGGAGGGGGAGGAGCCAGTAGCTGAGGAGGGGGAGGCAGTAGCTGGGGGGAGGGGGAGCCAGTTAGCTGGGGGAGGGGGGAGCCAGTAGCTGGGGGAGGGGGAGCCAGTGGCTGAGGAGGGGGAGGAGCCAGTAGCTGAGGAGGGGGAGGAGCCAGTGGCTGAGGAGGGGGAGGGGCCAGTAGCTGAGGAGGGGGGAGCCAGTAGCTGGGGGAGGGGGAGCCAGTAGCTGAGGAGGGGGAGGCAGTAGCTGGGGAGGGGGAGCCAGTAGCTGGGGAGGGGAGCCAGTAGCTGGGGGAGGAGGAGCCAGTAGCTGGGGAGGAGGAGCCAGTAGCTGGGGGAGGGGGAGCCAGTAGCTGGGGGAGGGGGGGCCAGTAGCTGGGGGAGGGGGAGGCAGTAGCTGAGGAGGGGAGGAGCCAGTAGCTGAGGAGTGGGAGCCAGTAGCTGAGGAGGGGGAGCAGGTGGTTGAGGGAGGGGGAGCAGTAGCTGGGGAGGGGGAGCCAGTAGCTGAGGAGGGGGAGGAGCCAGTAGCTGAGGAAGGGGAGCGAGCAGTAGCTGGGGGAGGGGGAGGAGCCAGTAGCTGAGGAAGGGAGCCAGTAGCTGGGGGAGGGGGAGCAGTAGCTGGGGAGGGGGAGGAGCAGTAGCTGAGGAAGGGGAGCCAGTAGCTGAGGAGGGGAGGAGTCAGTAGCTGAGGAGGGGGAGGAGCCAGTAGCTGAGGAGGGGGAGTAGCCAGTAGCTGAGGAGGGGGAGCCAGTAGCTGGGGGAGGGGGAGCCAGTAGCTGAGGAGGGGGAGGCAGTAGCTGGGGAGGGGGAGCCAGTAGCTGGGGGAGGGGGAGCCAGTAGCTGGGGAGGAAGAGCCAGTAGCTGGGGGAGGAGGAGCCAGTAGCTGGGGGAGGGGGAGCCAGTAGCTGGGGGAGGGGGGGGCCAGTAGCTGGGGGGAGGGGGAGGCAGTAGCTGAGGAGGGGGAGGCAGTAGCTGAGGAGGGGGAGGAGCCAGTAGCTGGGGGAGGGGGAGCCAGTAGCTGAGGAGGGGGAGGAGCCAGTAGCTGTGGAGGGGGAGGAGCCAGTAGCTGAGGAGGGGTAGGAGCCAGTAGCTGGGGGAGGGGGAGCCAGTAGCTGAGGAGGGGGAGCAGGTGGTTGAGGGAGGGGGAGCCAGTAGCTGAGGAGGGGGGGGCAGTAGCTGGGGGGAGGGGGAGGAGCCAGTAGCTGAGGAGGGGGAGCCAGTAGCTGGGGAGGGGGAGCCAGTAGCTGGGGGAGGGGGAGCCAGTAGCTGAGGAGGGGGGGGCAGTAGCTGGGGGAGGGGGAGGAGCCAGTAGCTGGGGAGGGGAGCCAGTAGCTGGGGGAGGGGGAGCCAGTAGCTGGGGAGGGGGAGGAGCCAGTAGCTGAGGAGGGGGAGGAGCCAGTAGCTGAGGAGGGGGAGTAGCCAGTAGCTGGGGGGAGGGGGAGCCAGTAGCTGGGGGAGGGGGAGCCAGTAGCTGGGGAGGGGAGCCAGTAACTGGGGAGGGGGGGCCAGTAGCTGAGGGAGGGGAGCCAGTAGCTGGGGGAGGGGGGGCCAGTAGCTGAGGGAGGGGAGCCAGCAACTGGGTGGTGGGGTGTCTTAAGTAAATGAAGGAACAAGAGGCTGCTGTGTTTCGACCATAGAAACACAGTCAATTCACCTCACAGTATATTCTGTGAAGCGCTATATCAAATGCAAGGATTATTATAATATTATATATAAGAAGGTGGTGGGGCAGGAGGAAGGTGTCGGGGTTGGGGGAGAGAGAGGTGTCTGGGGATGTGGGGGGCACGGGAGAAGGTGGGTGGGGGAAGCTGTCCATGAGGATAATAATAAATAATCCTTGCATCTGATATAGTGCTTTTCACGTCTTCTAGACCAGTGATTCTCAACCTTTTTCAGTAATGTACCCCATGTTAATTTTCAACATTATCGTGAACCCCCACCCAACCACACATACACACATACCACCCCCTTCATTCCATTTGCATTTAATGTCCAAGCTTTTCTTACACTGTATAATGAAATAACTAGCACATACAAAATGAGGGGAATAACAAATGTACAAATTGGAAGGCTATAAAACGCTAAATAAGAGAGCTAAATAAATCAATGTACCATCACCTGTACCCCCGGAAGTAATTTTGTACCCCCCGGGGTACATGTATCCCTGGTTGAGAACGCTGTTCTAGATGTCTTAAAGCGCTTCACAGAATATACTGTAAAGTCAATTGATTCCCGACGTGAAAGGAGCTCTAGAAATGTAATTTTGTAGTTGTTGACTATATTTTTTGTGGGCGAAACGCAGTAGTCAATTGCACACAGCAGTGTCCCACAAACAATCGTGGATTGAATTGAGCAGTTTTTTAAAAAAGCTTTGAGGGATGTGTCGGTAGGGGGAGGAATATGTTGGGTGACGGGAGGGGGTGGGATGGAGTCTGGGGTGTGGGGAAGGCATTTCAAAAGTAAACAACAATGCTAAAACAAATAAAGTGCCGTACATCATGTCGTTGAGGCATCTTAAAGTGCTTCACCTCTTACTGTTGAAAGAAAGTAGTGTAGTGATTGTGTACTTTCTCGACAAAAGTGTCAAAGATCAGTTGATTTGAATTGGATGTATTGAAGTGAGATAGCCACACCCGCTTTGCGTATACCTACTACGGTAAATATCACCCAACAGGTTTGGTTTCTATAGACCCTCCCTTGAGATTGCTGAAGTATCATCTTACTCATAGCTAGGCTAGGCTGTGCCTGTGTCAGAGCTAGTGTCTGTGGCTATCTACCGTGCTCAGTCTAGTTCCTAACCTCACTTGTGGATTGTAAATTGGGAACAATATAAGCCTTTCTAAATGAGACTGGAGAAATGGGCCAAGCAACTGAAGAAAACAGACTCCGATCAGGAAACAAAGACACCTGAAGCCCGGCAGGTGAGATGGACACTGTACTGTTCTGGTGTAGGGGTTCCGTGCCTTAAGAAATCCTCCTGACGTGAAAGGCGCTCTAGAAATGTAATTTTGTTGTTGTTGAATTCTCAGAGAATAGTAATAATAGTCCTTGCATTTGATATAGCACATTATCACATCTTCGAGACGTCTCAAAGTGTTTCACAGAATATACTGTAAAGTGAATTGACTGTATATTTTGTGGGCATAGCAGTGGAATGAGTGACCAATTAACTATTTTTTGACGGAATTATTACCCTGGTAAAGCAATCCACCAATCATCTAACAACCATTTCCTACTTAAATCAAGGTAAACAGAGGCGTGTGGAGTAAGCACGTTTTGCCCTGCCCAGGAATCGAACGCAGGTCTCTTGCTTGCAAGATAAATGTACTGAGCTACAGGACTCCAAAATAAGACAGGATTGTTAGTGTATGTTTAGTGCTGTAGTGAAGACAATAAAAATATAGAGAATGAAGGAAGGCCGGAGGGAACCTGGAACCAGTAGATTGAATCCATTAATTCTTTATGGCTTTGCTGTGCTGGCTCTCCCACTGGCTGCAGCTGACAGTAATCTGGGTGGAGTTTCAGGGGAATGCTGTTTTTAACCTAGTGTGTCACAAACAGGAAGTAATTTAATTTCACCAGTTAAGGAATCAGGCAGATTTTATCTATTAAAAATAATCCTTGCATTTGATATAGCGTCTTATTACATCTTCCAGATGTGTCAAAGCACTTCACAGAATATATTGTAAAGTAAATGTACTGAATATTTTGTGGGCGAAACACAGCAGCCTATTGCACACTGCATTGTCCCACAAACATTTGTGTGCGAGCAAAAAATTAACTAATTTGCTTTGAAGGAATTATACCCTCACTTCCGCTACAATTCCTGACTCCGCCATTAGGCTGCTAAAACTCATTCATTCCTTCATCACGACCCCGATTCCTCCGCAGATCTTCCAGAACTCTGCAGCCCAGATCCCCTTCCACATCAGGCTCCATGAATCTATCACGCCCATTCTCACCCGACTCCACTGACTTACCATCACTCAGAGGATTTAATTCAAGATCCTGGTCCTTACCTTAAAGCCCTCCACGGCTTCACCCCACCTTACCTCTGCGAACTCCTAACCCCCTACCAACCTGTCTGGCCGAATATTTATGCAACATCAATGTGGCCTCACAAATAAAACAAATCTTGTATTTGAAATGATAAGTAAATTAATAATAGTACTGCAACAATAATTTGGTCACTGAACCCACAACGTTTGTGGGTACTGCTGTGCGCAAATGGCTGCCGCATTTTGCCTACAAAATATACAGGCACTGCACTTTACAGAATATTATGTGAAGTACATTATTAATAATATTTATTTATTAATATAGGTGTTATTCTTCCGTAGAAACCTGCATGCGTAGAGCACCTTTCATGTCGGGAGGACATCCCAATGTATTAAACAGTCGGGTCAGGACTGGAGCATGGGGGAGGGGTGGGAGTCAGGGTTGGAATGAGAGAGGGCAGAGGGGTAGGAGGGCTGCTAAAGGCATGGTGGCAAAGGAAGACCGGCCTTGAAGGAGGCAAGGAAGGGAGCAAGGCAAAGTGTTTTGGGAATGGAGGATCTTCTGAGGGATGGGGAACCAGTAGACCTGGGCGAGGGTGGGGAGTGATGAGGCTACGGAGTCTGGTGAGGGAGAGGACATGACCTGCAGAGTTTTGGATGATCTGCAGTTTGTGGAGGGAAGAGTTGGAGAGGCCGACAAGGAGGGAATTGCCTTGGAGTTGCCGAGTCTTGAGATGACAAACACACATATAAGAGTTTCTGCAGCCGGAAGGGTGGCGGAGATGGGCAATCTTATGGAGGAAGGTAGTGCTGGTCATGGCACGGATATAGGGAAGAAAGGACAGTTCAGGGTCAAACAAGACACCTACGTTCCCGACTGGCATGGTGAAGTGGAGTGTGCATCCGTGGATGCTGATGCTGTCAGTGCCTGAGGTGTGGAGGCGCTGATGTGAGCTAATCAGGAGAGCCTTGGTCTTGCTGACTTTCAGCTGCAGAAAGTTGTCTCTCATCCAGGACTTGATGTCTGTAAGGGCATCAGTAGTTCTGGAATTGAGAGTGGGGGCCGAGAAATAAGTATATGTGGAAATGTATCCTATGTCTGCAGATTATGTCACCAAGAGGAGCATGTAGATGTTGAAGAGGAGGGGATATAGGACAGAGCTCTGAGGAGCATCATACAAGGTGCTCCTTGTACCACAGCAGTCAAGTCCCAATTGGGGGGTGTTCATGGAGAGAATGGGAAAGGAAAGAGCAAAGCTGGAAATATTTTTTTAATTAACTTAGAAAGAAAAGGAAGGCTGGAGATGGGCTGGTAACTGTAAAGTAAGTGATGTAAGTAAAGTACTGATGTGTCCTGGAAAGGTTTCTTCAGGATGGGGGTGATTGAGGCTATTTTGAGGGGGAATGGGAATGGTGCCAGATGATAGGGAGAGATTGATAGTTTTGGAGAGTTGGGGAGTGAGGAGGTAGAGCTGGGAGGAAAGTGGAGTTGTGGGGATGGGGCCAAAAGAGCAGATGGTAAGCTTCATAGAAATTATGGTGGTATTGATAGAGGAGGCAGGAGACAGGTTTGAAAGTGTGGAAGGAGGGATGGATAGGCTTCTGAGTAGGGGAATGGGGGAGATGACGAAGGAGTGAAGGATGGCAGGGCACAGGTAGCTAAACAAATTCCTTTGATTTTGAACTCGAGAAAATCCAGCTTCTCCTTGAAGTAGGTGTTAGAGGAGAGTACTGATGTGGAATGCGAGGGTGTACGGGAGGGGTGGGTGGGGGGTGGACGGAGGAGCCAGTTGGTTATCGAGACTAGGATAATATTCCCAAGATTATCTTGCAGTAGAAAGACGATTTGGCAGAGGCAGTGGAGTGGTAAATTTTTATGTGGTTCAGCCAGATATGCCAGATATGCCATTAGACCAGATTTGAACCAGGTGCGTTCGGTGGCTAGCACCTGACTCTTGAGGGAACTGAGATGGCTGATGAACCAGGGTGAGATTTGTGAATACGAGGCGGTTCGAGAGGTGAGGGGGACAAAGGTATCATGGGCATTGGAGAAGAGCAAGTGAGGAGGATAGATTAGTGCCTCAGGTAGGCTAGAGGGGAGGAGTTCAGATGACCCCAGGGCTGCGGAAAGGGATTGTGGGGAGATTTTCTTCCAGGGGCGGTAGAGGATGAAGTTGTGTTTGATGGTGGTAGAGAGATTGATGAGTTTGCAGTGGGGAGAGGGATTGAGGAGTTATATTAATACAAAAGGAATTCAGACATCCTGTCGAAAATACATTATGGAAGGGAAACAAAAAAGGAGATTGCAAAGACCAAGAGGGATCTGAGGAAAAATTATGAAAGGATTTAAAAACATAAAAAGCAAAATCAGAAAAAGTTTAAATAGATGGTAGAGCCAATTAGAAAATGAAATGTCAGTGCCTCAGGAATATTTTACATTTCTGTTCATCGGTTATCACTTCCAGATGCATCATCTGAAATGTTTTACCCAGGTAACATGCAAGGTTACCTCAGTGGTTATCTCACTGTCATCTGTGGTGTCTCCCAGGGCTCTGTCCTCGACCCCCTACTTTTTAACATTTACCCTTGGTGACATCATCCTCAGACACCCAACTCTATCTTTCTGCCTCTAACCTGGACTCCAAGACTACTACTGTCTTGTCAGATTGCCTGTGAGACATCAAGTCCTGGATGAGAGCTAACTTTCTACAGGTCAACAAGTCAGAGGCCCTCTTGATCCTTCATGCATCAGGCGCTGGAAGCATCAGCCTCCATGGTTGCACACTCGGATCACACCATGTCAGTCAGGTGTTGTTCGAACTTCAGCTGCCTTCCCTCCCCACATTCAAACAATGACTTTCTCTACATTCCCTCACTTCTGCAATATTGCCCGACTCCAGCATTACCTTACCCCCAAGGCCACTGAAATCCTCACTAATGCCTTCTATTACATCCGAGCTTGACTACGTAAATGACCTGCTTGTCGGCTTTCCCAATTCCTCCCTCCGCAGGTTTCAGATAATCAGAACTCTGGCCCATGTCCTCTACTGCTCCAAGCTTCATGACCCCATATCCCCCATCCTCGTCTGACTCCATTGGCTCCCCATCATCCAGAGGATCCAATTCAAGATCCTGGTCCTCAGATTCAAAGCCCTCCATGGCTTCACCCCACCCTACATCTACCCCCTACCAACCTACCCACCCCCTCTGCTCAGCAGGCTCCGGCCTGCTCCACATCCCCCGAGCTACCCGCACCACCATCGTTGGATGTGCTTTCAGCCACTCTGCTCCCGTCTCTGGAACTCCATCCCACAGTCCTTCTGCCTCAGCCCCTCCCTGGCTTCCGTCAAGTCCCGCCTCAAGACCCTCTTCGACAGTCCCATCGGTCACGCGAAATTCCTCCACTCTCACTGTCCTAGACCCCAGCTCGGGTCTGTAACAATAACTGCCCAGCGCCTTGGGACGTCCTCCTTACGTGAAAGGCTCTATGTAATTTTGTTGTTGTTATCCAAAGGATGTTGTGCAACTAGTTACTGTAATTTCCATAAGCCACACCTGTCTGACGTACAAATCATGAAATGTCAAGGTTCGGGCGGGGAGGGTTACATGCCCTTTGCAATGCTGTACTCATACTCAACAATAAATTACATTTACATAGCGTCTTTTGTGTTGGGAGTACAACACAAAGCTCAACTGGAAGAGGCAAAGGCCAGTGTTCATTTGGTGAGAGTGTGAATTACTTGCCTAATTATAAAATATGTAATATTTATTAAAATAATATTTAAAAATTTAATTTATGTTTAGGAATAAGGCAGGGCAGCTAAGAACATTTACATGCACACGTGGAACTCCAGGATGCTTTGTGTGCCCTGGACAAATACTGATGTAGAAAGTGCCTTTGGCTGCTTGAACTTGAGCTTGAGAAGAGACTGGAGACACTGCATTGTACAACAGGAGGCTCAAAGGTTCACGCATTAACCATTTCAGGTGATGGTCACCACCATTCACAGAGGGTTCAGAAGCAGAGTGACTGTGTGACCACTAAGCATGGTAGGAAGGTGGGGTAGAGCATTGCAGAAATACCATGAGTGTGGTACTGTACTCACAAACCGGTTCTCTGTACTGAATACTAGCGAGGAATCAAAATCAAATGGATACACATGTGGACACAGAAAAGAATATCAATGCAATTGTCATTAGAGACACAATTCTGAAAGGAGTAAACAAGTGTTTCTGTAACCAATGATGTGACTTTCGCATGGTATATTTCCTCTCTAGTGCCAAGTGAAAACATTCTACAGTGGGAAGCGGAATATCCAGAAGTTATGGTCCACGTTGGGAACCATGACCTAGGAGAAAAAAGGGCTGCAATCCTGCTTTTCACATCTTCTAGATGTCTCAAAGTGCTTCACAGAATATACTGTAAAGTGAATTGACTATATTTAGTGAAATACGGCACTCGCCTTACAAGCGTGAGATCTGTGTTCGAATTCAGGCAGGTCAGGACAAAACCTTGGGCAAGTTTCCTGACTCCACACGCCTAATAATAATCCCTCAAAAAAAATGGGTCATTTCAATCCATGACTGTTTGTGGGGACACTGCTGTGCATAATTGGCTGACGCATTTCGCCCACAAGTATACAGACAATTCACTTTACAGTGTATGGACGAAAGAAACTTGCCCAAGGGTTCACCCTACCAGGAATTGAACCCAGGTCTCTCATCTATAAAGCGAGTGCTCTAACTGCTGAACTGCAGGACTCCACAAAAATAATACAATCTTCATATAATAATAAAGATCTCAAGATTAGGTCAGATAAAGAAGGGTCTTTAACCCATCTGATCTCATCCTTCCACAGCATCATCCTCCATCACAATACCAAGCTGCTATTTTCTTTTAAAAAAATAAGTCTGGTGTTCTAGCCTCAGCCACCATAGAATCATAGAATTTTATGGCACAAAAGGAGGCCATTTGGCCCATCTAGTCTGCGCTGGCTCTTTGAAAATAACAATTCAATCCCACTGCCCAGCTCTCTCCCCATAACCAAACAGATCTGTTCTCCCTAAATAAAGATCGAATTCTCTGTTAAAGGCTGTTATCGAATCGGCCTCCACCACCTTTTCAGGCAATGCATTCCAGATTCGAGCAACCCACTGAGTGAAAATATTTCTCCTCTGCTTCGTTTTGAAACTATTTTAAATCTATGATCATGAGTCACAGATTCTCCCACCAGTGGAACAGTTCTTCCTTATTCACCCTGTCAAATCCGCTCTTGATTTTATAAACCTCTATTAGGTCTCCTCTCAACCTTCTCTGTTCTAAAGAGAATAAACCTAGCCTATCTAGCCTTTCCTCATAACTGAAGTCCCTCAATCCTGGTACCATTCTAATAAACCTTCTTTGCACCCTTTCCAATACCTTAACATCCTTTGTATAGTATGGTGACCAGAATTGAACACAGTACTCCAGCTGAGGCCTAACCAAAGTTTTATAGAGGTTAGTCAGCACTTCCTGACCTTTGTACTCTATATCCCTATTTATAAAGCCTAGTATCCCATATGCCTTCTTAACCGCTTTGTCTACCTGTCCTGCCACCTTCAAAGAGTCACTAACACAATACCCCAGGTCTCTCTGTTCCCTCACACCCCTTAAAATTGTACTATCTAGCCTATATTGCCTCCCCTCATTTCTTCTCCCAAAATGTATCACCTCACACTTCTCTGCATTAAACTTCATCTGCCATGTGTCTGCCCACTTTACCATTTTATCTATATCTGCTTGCAGATGGTTACTATCCTCCTCACTATTTACTATTCTCCCTAACTTAGTATCATTTGGAAACTGTGCTTCCTACACCCAAGTCCAGATCATTAATATATATATAGTATTAAAAAGAGCAGTGGTCCCAAAACCGATCCCTAGGGGACGCCACTGCACACTTCCCTCCAGTCTGAAAAACAGCCACTCACCACAACTCTCTGCTTTCTGTCTCGCAGCCAGTTGTGGATCCACGCTGCCACTGTCCCTTTAACACCGTGGGCCTCTACTTTCCTAATAAGTCTCTCATGCGGCACTTTGTCAAATGCCTTTTGAAAGTCCATGTAAACTACATCAACTGCTCTACCCTCGTCCACCCTTTCAGTTACCACATCGAAAATTCTATCAGATTTATAAGGCAGGATTTGCCTTTAACAAATCCATGCTGGCTGTCCTTTATTAGCCTATATCTTTCTAAGTGAAAATCTATCTTGTCCCTGATTATAGACTCTAGAAGTTTGCCCACTATCGATGTTAGACTGACTGGCCTGTAGTTCCCAAGTTTATCCTTCTGCCCCTTTTTATACCGGGGAGTAACATTAGCGAACCTTCCAGTCTTCTGGCACCACCCCTGTATCCAAGGAAGATTGAAAGATTGTGGCCAGAGTCTCTGCTATTTGCTCCCATACTTCCCTTCGTAACCTTAGGATGCATCCCATCCGGACTGGGTGACTTATATACCTTCTTGATCATTCATTAGCCTCTGGGTAAAGAAAAACTGTGCTTGTGTTATTTTTGTGTGGGCATTAATAATTGGAGATGAAAGTATAAACAAGATGTAGTGTAAAGAACACACGAGTTTCATGAAATGGTGCAGAAAGGAGGGTTTTGGGTTCCTGGATCATTGAGACCAGTTCTGGGGCAGGTGGGATCTGTACTAGGTGTATGGGTTACACCTGAACATGAAAGGGTTTAAACTAATTTCAAGGGGTGAAAGGGATTGGAATTAGCATCAGAGAGGATAAACAAGTTACATAGAGGACTGGAAGATACTGATAGCAATGTAAAAAGGAGTAGTCCAGAAAAATGAGGGATTAGACAGGGGACAAATGCAAAGTAGACTCAATCGGTCTTGGGAGTGCATATGTGTAAATGCACGAGTGTGACAAATAAGATTGATGAGCTGCAGACTCAAGTTGCCACATGATACAATGGCAATAACGGAAACCTGGCTCAAACAAGGGCAAGAATGGGAGCTGAATATTCATGGCTACAATGAGTTCAGGAGGGATAAGAAAAGAAAATAGGAGGGGGTGTGGCACTGTTGATCAAAGGCACGGTTACAACCCTGGAAAGGGATGATGGGCTAGAGGGTCTGAAATCAGAATCTATTTTGGCTTTCGGTAAGGAGAAGATAAGGAGATGTTACTTTGTTACGTGTATACCGTAGACCACTAAATGGTGGGAAGAAGATAGACGAGCAACTCTGCAAGCAGATTTCAGAAAGGTACCAAACTAATAGATAGTGATAATCGGGGACTTTAATTATCCTAACATAGACTGGGAAAATCACAGCATAAAGGGCAAGGAGGGGGAAGGATTCCTGAAATGTGCGCTGGATAACTTTCTTGATCAGTATCTTTCCAGCCCAACGAGGAAGGAAGCTGTGCTGGGTCTGGTTCTGGGGAATAAAGTGGAGCAGGTTTCAGTAGGAGAGCACCTGGGTAATAGTGATCACAACATCATTAGGTTTAGAGTACTTAAGGAAAGGGACAGGGAACAATCAAAAGTGAAGATACTCAACTGAAAGAGTCCTGGCCAAGGTGGGACTTGAAAAAAGATTGGTATGTAAATAGCTAATGAACAATGGGAAACCTTCAAGGAGGATATAGTTTGGGAACAGAACAAATACATTCCCACAAAGAGGAATGGTAGGGCAGCCAAACCTCCCTGGATGACTAAACAAATTGGGATTAAAATAAAACAGAAAAAGGAGTCTTATGATAAATATCAGGGCCAAAATACAGAAGTTAATCAGATAGAACAGAAAACTGAGGAGAACTGATAAAGGAAATAAGAAGGGCAAAGAGCTTGAGAAAAGATTAGCGGGTAACATAAAAGGGAACCCTAAGGTAGCTTAGAAGCATATAAAGAATAAAAGGTTAGTCAAAGGTAGGGTGGGGCTAATTGGAAATCTTATTGTGAAGGCAAAGGGCATGGCTGACGTACTGAATGAGTACTTTGCATCTGTCTTCACAAAAGAAGAGGATGCAGCCAATAAGACCGCAAGACCATAAGAATTAGGAGCAAGAGTAGGCCATTCAGCCCTTCGAGCCTTCATCGCCATTCAATAAGATCATGGCTGATCTTCTGACCTAACTCTAATTACCTGCCCTATCCCCATAGGGACTAATCCCTCTATTTTAAAAAAATCTATCAGTCTCAGCCTTGAAAATGTTCAGGGACTGAGCATCCATAGCCTTCTGGGGTAGTGAATTCCATAAATTCACTACCCTCTGAGTGAAGAAATGTTTCCTCAACTCTGTTCTAAAAGGCTGACCCTTAATTTTAAGACTGTGACCCCTGGTTATAGATTCTCCTACCAGGGAAACAGTCCCTCAGTGTCTACTTTATCCATCCCTTTAAGAATCCTATATGTTTCAATAAGATCCTCCCTAATTCTTCTGTATTCTAGAGAATATAGCCCTAGTTTATTCAACCTATCCTCAAAGATCAGTCCCCTCATCCCAGGAACTAACCTAATGAATCAACGCTGCACCCCATCTAAGGCAAGTATCTCCTTTATTAAATAAGGAGACCAAAACTGCACATAATACTCTAGTTGCGGTCTCACCAAGGCCCATATACATTTGCAGTGTTACTTATCAGGAGAGGCTACAGGAGCTAGGATTATTCTCCTTGAAGCAGGGAAGTTTAAGAGGAGACTTAATAGTAGTTTTCAAAATTATGAGGGGATTCGTTAGGGTGAACAAGGGGAAACTATTACCGTGAAGCACCTTGAGACATCGCAAAGACATGGTAGGGCTCCATGCCAAATGCAAAGATTATTATTAATGTAAAAGGCACTCTCTTATTTACAGTATAAAGATTATTTCATGATATAATATAATGGGGGGTTTTGCATGCCCTGCATCCTAAAGTGTATGTTTAAAGTACTGTATATAAACCCATAGCTTGTTTTCCCTATTTGTGGTGGTAATATCTCACCCAGGTCCTGATCTGAGATTTGTAGCATTGTTGCTAAAGTACCCTCTTGTTTCTCTCCTTTCCCCACAGACTGTTATTAATAGCGTGACATTGGGAAGCCATGCCAGTGACCCTGGGACTTCCCAATCTCCCAGTCCCTCTGGAACCTCAGCCATATCTCCAGAGCCACTGCCCTCCCGTGGCAGCTGGGGAGGGAAGTACGAGTTTCTGCTCTCGTGTCTAGGCTACTGCGTGGGATTGGGGAACGTGTGGAGATTCCCATACCTGTGTTATCGAAATGGAGGAGGTAGGAAAGGCTAATATTGTTTGTAGGTTCTGGGAATAGGGTTGGTGGATATTCACAGACCCACATTCTGGTTCAAAATCAACCATAATACACACTCGGTCTCTCTCTTTCACTCACTCATAACTCGCTCAATCACTCTCGTTCCCTCTCTCTTTTTCAATCACTCTCTCTCTCTCTCTCAATCACTCTCTCATGCCCTCTTCCCTTGTCGAAGATTATGTGTGTTGTGTTCTCAGGTGTGTTCCTGATTCCGTACTGCATCATGATGCTGTTTACAGGGCTGCCACTGTTCCTGATGGAGCTCAGCCTCGGGCAGTATGGTGGTTCTGGATCAATAACCGTGTGGAAATGCTGCCCCATCCTCAAAGGTAGTGTATTGCATCTCTGTCGCATATACTGTACAGTTCAGCTGCGCACTCTCCTCTGGATCACTGGGTTTACACAGACTCTAGAACTTGGAAACAGGTGCCTTAGCCCAGCCAGTCCATACTGGCTAGTATACTCCATATGTCTCCCCTTATTTCTCCCTTGTTCCCTCCCTCATCTAGTCAATTTGGACTTCCAGAAGGCATTCGATAAGGTGCCACATAAAAGGTTGATCCAAAAGATAGGGGCTTACGGAATTGCGGGGAACATATAAACATGGATTAGGGAATGAGACGCCATCCAGCGTGGAGGGCGCTATATAAATCAGTTGTTGTTGTTGTTGAATGGTTAACGGATAGGAAACAAAGAGTAGGGTTAAACGGGCTTTCTCAGATTGGCGGGATGTGACTAGTGGACTGACCAATCCTTGGGCCTCAGCTATTTACCATCTACATCAACGATATAGATAAGGACATCGAGCTTAATATATCTAAATTTGCTGATGATACGAAACTAGGAGGAAGCGTTAATACCAAGGATGACATTTTAAAAATGCAGCGCGATATAGATAGGTTAGGTGAGTGGGCAGGTATGTGGCAGATGAAGTGTAATGTAGGGAAGTGCGAAGTCATGCACCTAGGTGGCAAAAACATCAGAGCAGATTATGTTTTAGATGGGGAGAGTTTGGAAAGTGTTAGTGTGCAGAGGGACTTGGGTGTCCTTGTACAACAAACACAGAAAGTTAGTATGCAGGTGCAGCAGCAATTAGGAAGGCGAACGGTATAGGGCACTGGTGAGACCACACCTGGAATACTGTGTGCAGTTTTGGTCTCCTTATTTAAGAAAGGATGTACTTGCCTTGGAGGGAGTGCAGCATAGGTTTACTAGGTTAGTATCTGGAATGAGGGGGATGAGTTATGATGATAGGTTGATTAATTTGGACCTGTATTCTCTTGAATATAGAAGAATTAGAGGGGATCTTATAGAAACCAATAAGATTATTAAGGGGGACGACAAAGTAGATAGTGGGAGATTGTTTCCCTTGGTTGGAGAATCTAAAACCAGGGGTCACAGTCTTAAAGTTAGGAGTCAGCCCTTTCACACTGAGTTGAGAAAAAACTTCTTCACTCAGAGGGTGGTGAATGTATGGAATTCTTTACCCCAAAGAGCTGTTGATGCTCAGTCCTTGAACATATTCAAGACTATGTTAGATAGATGTCTCATTTATAAAGCGATTAAGGGGTATGGGGATAAGGCAGGTAGCTGGAGTTAGAGTAGAATATCAGCCATGATTAATGGCGGGGCAGGCTCGATGGGCCAAATGGCCTACTCGTGCTCCTATTTCTTATGTTTTTATCCTCCCTCATCCTCCCTCCCTCCCTCCCTCCCACATGCTCCCTCCCACACGCTCCCTCCCTCCCTCCTACCCTCTATTCCTCCCTTCCACATTCTTCCCTCCCTACGACACCCTCCATCTCTCCTTCCCACAGGGAGCCAATTACACTCAGCAATTTCTCAAATGAGTGTAGTATACACGCACGCATGCACGCACGCATGCTCAATCAATCAATCAATCAATCAAAACTTTTTATATAGCGCCTTTCACGTCAAGAGGACGTCCCAAGGCGCTATACAGTTAGGTAGGGATAAGAGCAAGTAGGGAGGGGTTGGGTCAGAATGAAGAAGAGTAGGAAAATTGACTGTATATTTGTGGGTGAAACACGGCAGCCAAATTGCACATAGCAGTGACCCACAAACAGTCATGGAAGTGGATTAGGGGAAAAAGGGGGGAAAGATGGCAAGGGGAGGGGTTGGGGTAGTGGGGTAGGAGAGCAGGAAAGCCGACTGTATATTTGTGGATGAAATGCGGCAGCCAAATTGTGCACAGCAGTGTCCCACAAACAGTCATAGAAGTGGAATTAGGGGAAAAAGGGGGGGAAAATAGGCAAGAGGAGCAGTTGTGGTAGGGGATAGGAGAGCAGGAAAGCCGACTGTATCTATATCTATATATATATATATATATATATATATGTTTATTTGTGGACGAAACTGTGATATATCATAGGTTTATAATTAGTTATAACTAGTTATAACCCTATAACTATGTGCAGTTAGCTGCTGCATTTCGCCCACAAAATACACAAGTCACTACATTTTCCAGTCTAGTCTGTGAAGTGCTTTGAGACATCTCAATGATATAATAAGGAGCTATATTAAATGTCAGGATTATTATTATTGTTAAATTCGGAGTGATTATTATGCTCCAGAGGTGATCCACCAATTGACCAACAACCGGGGTTGCAACTTAGGCCTACTGCTCAGTAAACAGACGTGTGTGGAACAAAATCAGTTTGTTACCAAGCCTACATCTTAAATGACTCCTCTCTAGTGGGAAAAAGACTTAACTTCTCCAGTCTGTCCTGATAGCAGTGGCCTGCCAGCCCTGGTATCTATTTGTAAACCTACACTGCACTCTTTCTGTCACGTTATATCCTTCCTGTAGTGTAGGGCCTAACAATTGACACAATACCCCAAATATGGTTTTGAATAAATTCAATCTTACCTCTTCACTTTTATACTCTATTCCTCACCCACTAATCATCCAGAATTCTGCAGCTCATGCCCTCTCCCACACCAGGCTCTGTGACCCTATTACCCTCCACCCTTGCCTGGCTTCACTGGTTCCCCATACCCCAGAGGTTAAAAATCCTTGTCTTCGCTTTCAATGCCCTTCAAGGCCTTGCTCCTCCCTACCTCTCTGACCTGCTAACGCCATATCAACCTGTCTGCTCTCTCCACTCAGCGGGTTCTGGTCTGCTCTACATCCACAGCCCAGCCTACTCTACCATCGCCAGTCGATCCTTCAGCCCCTATGCCCCACCTTTTGGTACTCCATCCCACAGTCCGTCTACCGCAGTCTGGACCCTCCTCTTTGACCGCACCATCCTAACCTCCCTGCCCCCCCCCCCACCACCCTCCTGTTCCCAACCCCCAGTTTGGGTCCAAATCCCTGACTGTCCAGTGGCTTGGAAGTCCTCCTGATGTGAAAGGCACGGTGTAAATGCTATTTGTTGTGTCAGGTGCCCGCCGACCAAACACAAGTCACTCACTTACATTCTATTCCTCCTCCAGGTATTGGGATTGGGATGCTGGTGGTCTCTGCCTTGATTTCACTTTACTACAACGTTATCATTGCCTGGACCTTTTACTATCTGGGAATGTCTTTCCAATATCCACTGCCTTGGTCATGTGATGCTGCTGCAAATGCCTTTCTCTGTCAGGTAAGCAGTACTAACAATAATATGCCTTGCATTTAATATGGTGTCTTGTAATTTCTTTGAGACATCTCAAAGTGCTTCGAAGGGTATACTATAAAGTGATTGTATATTTTGTGGATGGAACTTTGCAGCCAATTGCACACAGCAGTGACCCACAAACAGTTGTGGATTCAGTGACAAAAATATTACTATTGTTATTTTTGGAAGGGATTATTACCCCAGTAAGCGATGTGCAAATAGCTATCAACTGGGTTCCTACTTATTGCTGGTGAACAGAGGCAAGAGCAGTAGGAGACTTGCCTAATGTTTCGCCCTGTCAGGAATCGAACCCAGGTCTTCTCGTTTGCAAGGCAAATGCCTTGACCACTGAGTTACAGGACTCTACAAAGTGATCACACAATATGGGGAAGACTTTGTAAGTCTGTCCTCACCATAGAACACAACCACGGAGTCCTGATGCCCAGGATCCAGAACATTTTGAGTCAGATGGTGAGAGTGTGAGAGATTGAGTTAGACTGATGTGAATTACCCATCAATGGCTGACTCGTAGCGTCTTGAATGGGTGGAATTATTTGTGTTGTGTCTTCACTGCCAATAATGTGTTTGCTAAACTCCCTACAGAACCTGACCACAAACCAGACATCAAACACCAGACATCAGAGCGCCAGTGAAGTCTTCTGGAAGTGAGTTAGACTTGTATCTTTGTGTCACACTGATTTACACTAATTCTCAACATTGATTGTTAGAATTCATAGAAGGCTGCCTTGTTTTTATTAACTGTTTAATTGCTGCATATTTTATTAGATTGAGTTAAAACAGAGACTGTTCATTTTCTGAGTAGTGATTGAAGGGATGAGATGTTTTGAGTTGTTTGGATTAAAGTTGAAGGTATGTTGGGTGACTTTGCTGCTGGTAACTTTACTACTGATAACAACAACTTGGATTTATATAGCGCCCTTCATGCCGAACAGTGTCTCAGAGTGCTTCAAACTGATGCTATAGACTGATTGAGTAATAATCCCCTTTTTTTTAAAAAAGTAACATAGTCACTCAATCCACAACAGGTTGAGTGACATTGCTGCTTGCTGCGTTTGCCCACAAGAAACAAAATTCTATTCACTTTACAATGATTCCTGCAAAGTTCTTTGAGACATCACAAGGATATGATTAAAAACAACAACAAAATTAGCTTTATACAGCCTTTCACTTTGGGAGGATGTCCCAATGCACTAGACAACCAAGAACATAAGAACATAAGAAATAGGAGCAGGAGTAGGCCATTCAGCCCCTTGAGCCTGCCCCGCCATTCAATAAGATCACGGTTGATCTTCTAGTCTGACTCCACCTACCTGCCTTATCCCCATATCCCTTAATCCCTTTATCCACAAGAAATCTATCAATCTCAGTCTTGAATATGTTCAAGGACTGAGCATCTACATCCCTTAATCAGTATTATGGATGAGCAGGGGATGGGGAGCAGGGAGGATGGAGGGCAGAGGATGGTGGGTGATCGATAGTATTGTCGAAGAAGAAGATCTTGAGATGCGTCTTGAAGGAGGAACTGTGGGAAGGAGTTCCAGAGGGTGGGGGCAGACAGGCTGAAGTCCCATGATAGGCGTGTGAGGCTAGAATGTGAAGCAGACGGGAGCCCGCTGAGCGGATGGTGTGGGCAGGTTAATAAGAGATTGCAGAGGTAGGAGAAAGCAAAGTCATGAAGATCTTTCAAGGTGAGGACGAGGATCTTGTATCCTTTGTGTGATGGGAAGCCAGTAGAGTCAGGCAAGGGTGGGGGTAATAGTATCAGAGCCTGGATGTTCTGCAGCCTATGAAGGGAGGATTTAGGGAGGCCGACCAACAGGGAGTTTTCATAGTCAAGCCTGAATGTTATGAATGCATGTATGAGAGTTTTGGTGGCCTGCAACAACAACAACAAAATTACACTTGTACACTTGGGAGGACGTCCCAAAGTGCAGGACAGTCAATGTTTCAGACCCAAGCTGGGGTTGGGGTCGGGAAGTGGGGTGGGGAAGGGGGGTATTTAGGGTGACCGATGGGACTGTCAAAGAGAAGGGTCTTGAGGTGGGAGGCAGAGCCAGGCAATTTTGCAGGTGTGGGGGTAGGCAGAGCAGGTCATGGCATGGATGTGGGATAGAAAGGATAGTTAAGGGTTGAACAAGATGCCAAGTTTCCTGACTGGCTCAGTGATATGGAGTGAGCATCCATGGATGGTGATCCTGTCAGTGCCTGAGGTGTGGAGGCACTGACAGAGTCAATCAGGAGGGACTCCTGATTGTTGACATTCAGCTGTAGAAAGCTTGTAGAAAGCTAGTTCACAGACATCAAGCTAGCTAGCTTGATGTCTGACAGACGTTCTGTCAGGACAGCAGTGGTCCTCGAGTCAAGGGTAGAGTTACAAAGACAGAGTTGGGTGTCGTACGTCTACATGTGGAAGTTGACCCCATGTTCGCAGATGATGTCATCAAGAGGGAGCATTGTAGATGTTGAAGAGGTGGCAACCAAGGACAAAGCCCTGAGGAATGCACCATGAAGCAATGCAGGGGTAGAGGAGAAACTATTTGGAGGTGGTGTGAAAGGGAAACGTGCACGGCCACACAAGTAATATCCCTTCCAGAAACACAACATAAAAGTTACGGGTTACGGAGGGAGCGGGCAGGCCAGATGAAATGGAGGGAGGGTTGCGGAGGTAGGGGGTTGGACACAATCTTCAGTTGGACCACCCTGATATAGACCACCCAGATATGACACCCTCTTCACTTGAGAAGCATAATATTTCATAGTTTGTATTGATTATTGGTCATCTTCTGGGTTTTACAGAGAACGCATGTCCTGGGATTGACCCGCTCACACTGTATGTGTAACAGTGACATACTCTCATGGTGTGCGTAACATTGACAACAACAATATAACACCCTTCACGCAGGGTAGCATCCCGGAGCGCTTGATGGTGGTGGAGTTTGAACCCAAGCCGGGAAGTCGTGTGAGGGGGTGACTGTAAGCAAGAAGAGAACGTCTTGATGCAGGATTAGAAGTTGGGGAGGGAGGGTACATGGCAGAGAGATTGAGGCGGAGAGTTTCAGGGCATAGAGGCTGCAGGCATGGCCACTGATGGTGGAACAGAGGGCACGAGGGACAAAGGAGGCCGGAACTAGCCGAGTGGAGGCAACAGGTGGTGGAGGGGTAAACAAGTCGGAGAAGGAGGGCAGTGCCAGGGCATCAAGAAATTTGAAAGCAAATGAGAGGATCTTGAAATTGATCTGTGTGATAATTGGGAGCTAATGGTGTGGAGCGTGTGTGATAGGGTGTCAGTGGAGCCTGGCAAGAACTGGTGTAATGGGGAGGGACAGAGTTTAATGTGGGTGAGTATGCGGGTGGTGGAGTGAGCTGCTGGGTGTTACTGTATGTGTTACAGAGAGTTGCACACACTCACACTGTGATTGTGTTACAGTGACCATGTTTTGGGGCTGACCAGGAGTTCAGGCCTGCATGACCCTGGAAGTGTTCGCTGGGAGCTGGCTATCTGCCTGCTGTTTGCTTGGATCTTCATCTTCCTGATCTGCCTGCGAGGGATTCACAGCTCAGGCGTGGTGAGTCACCTTCCTCGAGCTAGATGAGCGCGAATTTCCTTCAGCTCAACATTGACAAGACGGAAGCCATACTCTTTGGCTCTCGTCGATGTCTTCAATCCCACGGCTCTCACCTCCTCCACCTACCGGACCCGCCCCTAAAACTCTCCGAACCCGTATACAACTTAGGCATCAGGATTGACCCCCAATTATCCTTCCTTCCCCACATCTGGTCCCTCACCAGCACCGCCTACTTCCATCTCTAATGCATCGCCTGTCTCTGCCAGTATCTCACCCCAAAAGCCATCAAAACACTGGTCCCTGCCTTTGTCACATCTCGACTGGACTATTCCAATGCCCTCCTTGCCATCTCCCCTCCACCACCATTCACAAAATCCAGGTTATCCAAAATTCTGCTGCCCACATTCTCACCTGTACCAAACCTTGCTCTCCGATTACCCCGATTACATCCTTGCCAGACGTCATGGCTCCCTTTCTCGGAGTGGATCGATTTCAAGATCCTCACACTTGTTTTCAAATCCCTCCACTCCTCTGCACCCACCTACCACTCTGACCTCCTTTCTCCTCACAACAGCACCCATTGCCTTCATTCTACAGGGTCTAGCCTCCTCCTTATCCCCCGAATTTCTCCTTTCCACCGTCGGTAGTTGTGCCTTCAGGCACTAAGTGTCGAGGCTCTGGAACTCCCTTCCTCACTCCCTTTGCTTCGCCCCCCTCTTTTCGCATTTTCAGGTCATGGCTAAAGATGTTTCTTTTCAACCGCGCTTTTTCCCCCTCCCCCTGGCTCGGCCGCAGGATCCATTATTGTGAAGCACTCTGAGACCCTCCGCGGAGAGCGCTTTAACTTGTTGTTAAAGTGAATTGACTGTGTATTTGTGGGTGAAACGTAGCAGCCAATTACGCACAACAGTATCCCACAAACAGCTGTGGATTTAAATTACCAATTTATTATTGTTTTTTCGAGGGATTATTATCAGTAAGGAAACTTGCTTAAGGTTTCGCCCTGCCGGGAATCTAACCAGGCTTCTTGCATGCAAGACGAGTGCTCTAACCATTGAGCTACAGGACTCCACAAGTCCCCTGTGCCCCAATTTATAAAGCCTAGAATCCTGTATACTTTTTTAAAAAGCTTTATCTATCTGTCCTGCCACCTTCAAAGATTTACTTATATGAAACCCCAGGTTTCTCTGTTCCTTCACCTTTTTAAGATTCTACCATCTAGCTTCTTGCCTCCTTCAAGACTAGTCAAGACCCTCCTCTTTGACCGTGCCTTTAGTCTCCGTCCTACCTCTCTGCCTTCCCTCATCACAATCCTCCCACCACCCCATGCTCGGGTCCTGCCCGCTGACTGTTCAGTGCTTTGGGAAGTCCTTCTGATGTGAAAGCAAATGTAATTTTGTTATTGTATATTGCGTCTCCTCATTCTTCCTCCCAAAATGTATCACTTTACATTTCTCCACATTAAACTTAATCTGCCCATGTCTGCCCATTTTACCAGTAAAAGTATAGTGGAATCCTGTGCTCAGTAGTGAGAGCAGTTACCTCGCATGCGAGACAAGCTGGGTTTGATTCCCGGACAGGGCGAAATATTGGGCAAGTTTCCTTACTCCACACTCCTCTGTTTAACTAGCAATAAGTAGGAACCCGGTTTGTCAGGTGATTGGTGGATTGCTTTTTGGAGGGTAATACTCCCATTTGAAAAAAATTGGTCACTCAATCCACAACTGTGTGTGGAACACTGCTGTGTGCAATTGGCTGCTGTGTTTCACCCACAAAATATATAGTCACTACACTTTTCACTATATCCTGTGATGTGCTGTCTGGAATTCACCCAGAAACCTGGGTCCTCTCGCTTGCGAGGCGAGCACGCTGAACAATCCGCTACTGGACAATTTCCCTTAGAGGAGGGGGTAGGTAATGCCTGGATATGAGCTGCCTGAGGACATGTATCTGGGAAAGCCTGCGAAACATTGAGAATGCTGTCCTTGCCCACTGCTCTTTGTGTGTGTTTCAGCTTGTGTATGTTACCTCGACCTTCCCCTACGTGGTGCTGATTGTGCTGATTATCCGAGGAGCCACACTGGAAGGCTCCTTAAAGGGGGTGCAGTTTTACCTGACAGCCGACTGGAGCCGTTTGGGCAGTGCACAGGTATAGAGCACATCTGGAGCACACCATACCCACACACCTGGACACACTCGCCTTGCCTTCACACACTCAGACATTCACCTGAACTACACACAGCTGGACTGTGTCAGCCTAGCACTCTCTTCTGACACATCCTTCCTACGTCAGAACAATTCCAGTTCCTGTGTATGTGATGTGAGGAGATGTGCATATAGTTCACCTGTTCAAGTGCATATTTTGGAATCACATAAGCAGATACTTCAGCCCATTGAGGCTGAGCTGATAACGTTCCCAGCCCAACTGGACCTTAATTAATTCCCGTTTCTTTACCGCTTCCCTGTAAACTTTTACATTTACATAGATTTACACAAACTGTACAGCACGAAAACAGGCTACTCGACCCAATATGTCTGTGCCTCTGTTTAAACAATCCTGTTTGTGGGACACTGCATACACAATTGGATGCTGTGTTTTCTCCAAAAAATATGGTCAATTACCTTAACAGTATATTCTGTGAAACGATTTAAGACATCTCAACATCGTCCGGCATGGAGGGCGCTATATAAATCCAAGTTGTTGTTGCGACAGAATACAAAGTCACTACACTTTACAATATATTTTGTGAAGTGCTTTGAGATGTCTCGAAGACATGATTATGTGCTATATCAAATACAAGGATTATTATATGTGGATATAACAGCGGTGGGTGTGTATCACAGCAGTGAACATTGTTATTTTGTTGGTTTAGGTATGGAATGATGCTGCCTCTCAGGTCTTCTACTCTCTGGGGATTGGCTTCGGAGGGCTACTCTCGATGGCTTCTTACAATAAGTTTGGGAACAATGTGGTCAGGTAATAAACACATTAACCTGGGTATTGATCAGGCTCCGTCATGCGCAGGGTTAGAAAATCAGGAGTTAATTACATTCATGAGCAGCTGCTAAAATGAAGAACAGGCCGTTAAGCAAATTTTTGCTGTAGCATAATGGTAAGAGCACTTGCCTCGCAAGTGAGGGAACCCAGTTTAATTCCCAGCAGGGTGAAACCTTAGGCAAATTTCCTTACTGCACACGCCTCCACCACTACCTCATCCCCAAAGCCGCTGGTACCCTCATCCATGCCTTCATTACATCCTGACTCAATTATGCAAATGCCCTGCTGGTCGGCCTTCCCAATTCCTCCCTCCAAAGGCTGCAGATAATCCAAAACTCTGCACCAGAACTCTGTGTCCTCTACCATTTCAAACTCCGTGACCCCATCCTTGCCCGACTCCATTGGCTCCCCATCACCCAGAGGATCCAATTCAAGATTCTCTTCTTCAATGGATCCATCGACAACTCCTAATCCTCCTCCTACTTCCCTCCCCCACCCTCTCCTCAGCTCGGGTCTCAAGCAGTAACTGTCCAATGCTTTGGGACGTCCTCCTGATGTGAAAGATGCTATACAAGTGTAATTTTGTTGTTGTTGTCTTGAGTGGTGTTCCTCAGGACTCCATCCTTGGTAACCCTCTTCTTCAACATCTGCATGCTCCAACTTGGTGACAACAACAAAATAAAATTACATTTATAGAGCGTCTTTCATGTCATGAGGATGTCCCAAGGTGCTGACATCATCCAAAGACTTCCACATGTATGTGGATGACACCCAACTGTATCTCTCTGCCTCCACTCTTGACTACAGGACCACTGCTGTCCTGACAGAATGTCTGTCAGACATCAAGTCCTGGATGAAAGGCTCCCATCATCACCTCCACACCTCAGACACTGACAGCTTAGCTTCACCATCCAAGGATGGTTGGTGAGCCAGTCTGGAACTTTGGCATCTTGTTCGACCCTCAACTATCTTTTCTACCCCACATCCATGCCATGACCTGCTCTGCCTTCCCCCACCTCAGCAACATTGCACAGCTCACCACTGTCTCGCACCACAGGCCACCGAAATTCTCATACATGCATTCATAACATTCAAGCTTGACTATGCAAACTCCCTGCTTGTTGGCCTCCCCAACTCCCCCCGCCCCCCCACCACAGGTTGCAGATCATGCAACCCATGTCCTCTTCTACACTAGGATCCATGACTATATCATCCCACCCTCACCCAATTCCAGTAGCTTCCCATCACACAGAGCATACAGTTGAAGATCCTGGTCCTCATCTTCCAAGTCCTCATTCCCTGCAGCCTCCTAACCCCCCACCAACCTGCCAGCTCCCTCCACTCAGAGGTCTCAGGCTAACTTCACATCCCCTCCCCTGCCTCGCCTACCCCATCATTGGCAGGAGGGCTTTCAATCGCTCTGCTCCCACCCTCAGTAATCCCATCCCGCAGTCCCTGTGCCTCATCCTAACCCTTGTCTTCTTCAAAACCCTCCTCTTGGACTGTGCTTTTGATCAACCTCCTTCCCTTCCTGCCCTCCATCCTTCCCGATCCCTACCCGCATTTTGGGTCCAAAACACTGTCAAGCGCCTTGGGACATCCTCCTGGTGTGAAAGTCGTCAAAGAAATGTAATTTTGTTGTTGTTGCTGTGGTAGTGATTGTGTGTATGTGTAGGGACACACTGATTATTGTGACTGGAAACTGTCTGACCAGCTTCATCGCTGGATTCGCCATATTCTCTATTCTGGGCCACATGGCATGGAAGAAGGGAGTGGAGGTGCACGAGGTAGCTGACAATGGTGAGCAAACAGTGGTCAGTGGTTTTTCATACCATGAGGAGAGGACCAACATTATAATAATATATAATAATTAATATAATAAGAATATAATAATCCTTGCATTTGATATAGCCCTTTTCATATCTTATTGACATCTTAAAGCGCTTCACAGAATATATGTAAAGTGAATTGACTGTATATTTGTGGGCGAAACATGGCAGCCAATTGTGCACAGCAGCGTCCCCACAAACAGTCGTGGATTGAAATGACCAATTTTATTATTGTGGTTTTTGTGGAGGGATTATTATTAGGCATGTGGAGTAAGAAAACTTGCCCAAGGTTTCGTCCTAATCTGCTTGGATTCGAACACAGGTCTCATGCTTGTAAAGCGAGTGCTCTAAACACAGGACTACAAAGACATTATCAGTCATAACCTCTGCTTGAACAACAATCTGTAGCTGAGTAGTTGGAGCACTCGTCTTGCAAGCAAGAGGACCCAGGATTGATTTCCTGACAGAGCAAAACGTTAGGCAAGTTTCCTTACCTCACACACCTCTGTTTATCTAGCCATCAATAGGAACCTAGTTGTTAAGTCATTTGACTTTTCGGAGGTAATAATCCATTCACAATAAATAAGTAAGTGATTAAGTAACTAAATAACGAAGTAAACTAAGTAAGTAAACTATCTAAGTAAGTAAACTAACTAATTAACTAACTAATAATGTAGTCAATCCACAATTGTCTGTGGGACACTACTGTGTGCAATTGGCTGCTATATTTAACGCACAAAATACAGTCAATTCATTTTGCAGTATATTCTGTGAAGCACTTGGAGATATCTCAAAGTCATGATTATGATGTGCTGTATCTGCTATATCAAATGTAAGAAATATAGTCATGCTACAGTTCTTTTTTCCTTCCCAATGATTATCTACCGACTGCGTGACACCTATCTGGTGTGTGCACTGCCTGCGTCCCTATGACTACACTGCCCCGTGTCCCTGTGTGTGCACTGCCTGTGTCGCTGTGTGTAGAGGTAGACTCCGCTTAACGTTGGTTCTGTGAACGTTGATTTGTTATTATGTTTGCTGATATTTAGGGAACATATATCCATTTAACGCCACGACATTCCCTATCGTTCGTCAGCGGGTGGAAAAGAACTACTGTAGGTTGGGTAGTGTAGGCTACCGTCCGGTATTGTGAGGCAGTGTCCATTCCTGATCCCACCCCTTTGTCCCAATAATTCCACCACTCGCTCCTCCACCCCAACCCACCTCTATAAACAGGCGCTAGAATCTGCCTGGCAAGAGAGTGACGGACAGGCTGGGTGTGAGCCAGGCCAGCAGCGAGAGAGAGAGAGGCAGGTTGACAGTAAGTGAGACCAGCCAGCTGGCAGTGAGTGAGACCGGCAGTGAGTGAGACCAGCCAGGCCAGCAGCGAGTGAGACTGGCAGTGAGACAGTGAGCCGGGCAGGCAGTCAGGGATCCAGTGAGTGAGCCGGGCAGTCAGGGAGCGAGTATAATGATTTTTCAATATTTTTGAAAAATGTCCAAAAGAACCTAACTCCAGTTTATACATTAATTCTTATGGGGAAAATGTGTTTGCTTAAAGTCGCACTTTTCAAGAACGCAACTACGACGTTAAGCAAGGAATACCTGCACACACTGCCCTGTGTCTCTGTGTGTATACTGCCCTGTGTCTTACATTCTTTCACACACTTTCCTGTAAAGTAACGA
This sequence comes from Hydrolagus colliei, assembly GCA_035084275.1. Lineage (NCBI taxonomy): Eukaryota > Metazoa > Chordata > Chondrichthyes > Chimaeriformes > Chimaeridae > Hydrolagus > Hydrolagus colliei. The sequence goes on from CM068745.1 coordinate 75,919,689, forward strand.
TGTGGGTTCTAGTGCCTTGGGATGTCCTCCTGATGTGAAAGGCGCCAAACAACCCTAAATTTGTTGTTGTGGTTGAAACTTATATACACGATATACACTCTCACACCCACACACACTCTCATACACACACCAGGAGGGGGGAGATGTGTCACACACACTCACACAGCAGGGGTGGCTGTGTCTCACACATACAGCAGAGGGGGGGGGCTGTGTCTGACACAAATAGCACAGGGGCTGTGTCACACACACAAACAATAACAACACATTATATTTACACAGTGCCATTCACGTCAGGAGGATGTTGGACAGTAAGGAATTTGGAGCTGAGCTGGGGAGGGTAGGAATGACTGAGAAGTGAGAGGACAGGACACAGCAAGGCTAGTCATTGGTTATAACAGCTGGTCGTTGTACTAATCCTTGTCAAACAACAGCTAGGATGGTGAAACGCGAACTAGTTGGATCTTGGTCTTTTTTCTCCAGCAAATTCTTCTACAATCATAGAATCTTACAAAGAAGGAGACCACTCAGCCCATCAAGCCCATCTTTCAAAGAGCTGCCAACTAGTCCTTGTCCTCACTTTCAAGGCCATTCACAGCCTTGCCCCCGCCTATCTCTCTGACCTACTGTCTCCCTATCAGTCACCTGCACTCTCCGTTCAACAGACTCAGGCCTGCTCCGCTTCCACCACCCTAATCGCCCAACCATTGGCGGCTGGGCTTTCAGCCTCTCTGCTCCCACACTGTGGAACTCCATTCTGCAGCCCCTCTGCCTTGCTTCCACCCTTTCCTCCTTCAAGGCCGGTCTCAAGATCTTCCTCTTCGACCGAGTCTTCGGCTGCCCCACTAACTCTTCCCCCTCTCCCACTCTCCTTCCCCCTTCCCCCTACTTCGACCCTCCCCCCCCACCCACCCTCTCCCTGCTTGGGTCCCGATCTGACTGTTCAATGCTTTGGGACATCCTTCTGACGTGAAAGGAGCTATATAAGTGTAATTTTGTTGTTGTTATAGTCCCACACCCCACTATTACCCCATAGCTCTGCAAATGTTTCGTTCTTAAATACCTATTCAATTCCCTTTTGAAAATTATCACTGAATCTGCTTCCACCAGTTTCAGACTATGCAGACCCTAACAACTCTCTGGGTTAAAAACATGTCTCCTCACCTGGTCTTCCCTGTTGTTGTTTTTTTGCCAATTATCTTAAATCTGTGTCCTCTGATTACCGACTCACCCGTCCAGAGGAAAATAATTTCATAGAATTATACAGCACAGAAAGAGGCCATTCTGCCTATTGTGAGTGTGCTGGCTCTTTGTCTAAATCTATCCCATTGCCCCGCTCTCTCTCCATAGCCCTGCAAACTTGCCCCCACCCCCCGACCCTAAAAAAAATGTTCTACTTCTCTCTTAAAAGTTGTTATCGAATCAGCTCCAACCATCCTTTCAGGCAATACATTACAGATCTGAACAACTTACTGTATGAAAAATCTTTTTGCTTCTGTTTCTTTTAACAACTTTTAAATCGGTGTCCTCGTTACCAACTCACTCGCCAGTGGAAATAGTTTCTCCTTGTGAACCCTATCGAATACCCTGATAATTTTGAAAACTTCTATTGAGTCTCCTCTTAACCTTCTCTCCTCCAAGGAGAATAATCCTAGCTTCTCTAGCCTCTCCTGATAATGAAATTCCTTATTCCTGATAAATCTACTTTGCATCCTCTCCAATGCCTTGACATCCTTACCGAAGGGTGGTGCCTAGAACTGAATAATGATAATAATTTATTTATTCAATCCATGACTGTGGGACATTGCTGTGCACGATTGGCTGCCGTGTTTTGCCCACAAATGTACAGTCACTACACTTTACAGTACAGGTATTCCTTGCTTAATGTCGTAGTTTGGTTCTTGAAAAGTGTGACTTTAAACGAAACAATGTTACGCGAACACATTTTTCCTATAAAAATTAATATATAAACTGGAGTTAGGTTCTTTTAGACATTTTTCATCAAACTTTTCTTTAAAAAAAACATCCCTGACTGCCTGCCCGGTTCACTCACTCGCTCCCTGACTGTCTGCCCAGCTCACTCACTCGCTCCCTGACTGTCTGCCCAGCTCACTCACTCGCTACCTGTCTCACTCGCTGCTGGCTGGCTGGTTTCACTCGCTGCCAGCTGGCTGGTTTCACTCATTCATTGCTGGCTGGCTGGTCTTACTCGCTGCTGGTCTCACTCGCTGCTGGTCTCACTCACTGCCAACCTGCCTTGCTCTCTCACTGCCAGCCTGGCTCACTCCCAGGCTGCCCATCTCTTGACGGGCAGGCCCTAGTGCCATCGTGCCCCCTTTCCACCCACTGGCAAACAACGTAATAGCAAACGTCACAACGTTAAATGAATATATGTTCCCTATGTATCAGCAACGTAATAACTAAGGAACGTTAACCCAGGCATTGTTAAGTGGGGTTTATCTATATACTCTGTGGAGTGCTTTGAAACACCTCAGAAGGCACTATAGCAAATGCAAGGATTATTACTATGATTAATTATTATTACTATAGTTGTCTAGCTAAAGCCTAACTAGTGATTTACAAAGCTAGTTTCTCCCAATCTACTGTATCAAAACTCCTTATCACTCGCTTCCAATGTGCTGTTTGTTTGCTTACTTACTGTAGGTCCAGGGTTGGCTTTTGTGGCTTATCCAGAAGCCCTCGCCCTCCTACCTGGGTCTTTCATCTGGTCCATCCTCTTTTTCCTGATGCTCCTCACATTGGGGATCGACACGTTGGTAATGTATCTGAGCTATATCTGTCTATCTCCACACAGAAACACATCACTTTGTTTGAAATTAGGGGACAGCGTTAGGGGTTGGGTGAGCTTGGAGCTGGGGGGTAGTTTGGGGTCGGAGGAGTTTGTGGTTAGGGTGGGATTTGGGGTTATGGGATGTTTGGAGTTCGAGGGATCTTGGTTCGAGTAAACTTTGGGGTTTAGGGGAGATTTTGTGGTGGTGGGAGTTTGTGGTTCAGGGAGTTTGGGGTTGGGGGCGTAGTTTGCAGTTGGGTTGAGTTTGGGGTTGGGGGGAGTTTGCAGTTGGGTGGAGTTTGAGTCGCGGGAGCTTGGGGTAGGGGGGAGCCTGGGGTTATGGGGTTGGGGTGACTTTGGCGCCGGGCGTTTGGGGTCAGGGAAAACTTGGGGTTAGGGAGGATCATAGGGTTAGTGGGGAGCTTGGGATCAGGGGTGTTTGGGTTTAGTGAGAAGTTTGGGGTCAGGCGAAGCTTGGGGTTGGGGAGAGCTTGGGGTTAGGGGCCAGCTTGGGGTTAGGGGGCAGCTTGGGGTTAAGGGGGAGCTTGGGGTTAAGGGGGAGCTTGGGGTTAAGGGGGAGCTTGGGGTTAAGGGGGAGCTTGGGGTTAAGGGGGAGCTTGGGGTTAAGGGGGAGCTTGGGGTTAAGGGGGAGCTTGGGGTTAAGGGAGTTTGGGTTGAGGGGGAGTTTGGGGTTAGGGGTGAGCTTTGGGTTAGGGCAGAGTTTGTGGTTTGGGGGGGGGTTGTTTGGGCTCAGTTGAGAGTTTGGGGATAGTGGGGAGCTTTGGGTTACGGGAGTTTGTGGTTGGGTGGGGGTGTTTGGGTTTAGGGGAGAGTTTGGGGATAGGGGGAGTTTGGGGGTAGGGGAGAGTTTGGGATTGGGGGAGAGCTTTGTGTTGGGGAGAGCTTTGTGTTGGGGAGAGCTTGGGGTTAGCAAAGAGTTTGGGGATGGGAGATTTTGAGGTTGGGTTGAAGTTTAGTGTCAGTGGGAGAGTTTGAGGTTGAGGGGGAGTTTGGTGTCGGAGATGCTTTTGGGAGCAGTGGGGCTTTTGGGGTCAGGGGACTGTTCGGGTCATGGGGGAGTTTGGGGTCAGGTGATCTTGGGGTCGGTAGGGAGTTTGTGTTTTGGGGAAGTTTGGGGTTTGGGGCAGTTTGGGGTTGGGGGAATTTGGGGTTGTTGGAGGCTTCAGATCAGGGGAAGCTTGGAATTGATGGATCTTGGGAATATGGGGGAGTTTGGGGTTAGGGGGGAGTTTTGGTTCAGGGGTCTTTGGGTTTGGGGGGGAGTTTGGGGTTAGGGGAACATTTGGGGTTGTAGGCGGTTGGAGTTGGGAGTTGTTTGGGTTTGGGGGAACTTTGGGTTAGGGCAGAGTTTGGAAATAGGGGAGTTTGGGGTTGGGGATAGTTGGGGTTGGGGAGAGCTTTGGATTAAGGAAAAGTTTGGGAATGGAGAGAATTTGTGGATATGGGAATTTGGGTTCAGGGGAAGTTTAGTGTCAGGGGTAGAGGTTGGGGTTAGCTTGGGGGTTAGGGGGAGTTTGGTGTCAGGGGTAGAGGTTGGGATTAGCTTGGGGGAGTTTGGGATTTGGGTAGCATTTGGGGTTTGGGCAATTTGGGTTTGGAGGGTGTTTGTGTTTAGGAGGAGTTTGGGGTCAGTGGGGAGGTTGGGGGAGTTTGCAGCTGGGGGAGTTTGAGGTCGGTGGAAGCATGGGGTCAGGGAAAGCATGGGATTGGGGGAGCTTGGTGTTAGGGGAGTGCTTGGGGTGAGGGACGAGTTTGGGTTTAGGCGGAGAGTTTGACGATAGGGGAATTTGGAGTTCGGGGCGAGTTTGGGTTAGAGGAGAGTTCGATGTTAGGGGAGCATTTGAGTTTGGGAGGAGTTTGGGGTTGGGGGAGAGTTTGGGGTTGAAGGTTAGTTTGGGTTTGGAGGAGAGCTTTGTGCTTGGGAGAGCCTGTGGTTAGGGAAAAGTTTGGGGTTGTGGGTTGTTCGGGGGGAGCTTGTGGTTGGAGGGAATTTGGGGTCGGGGAGGTTTTTGGGGTCAGGGGGAGTTTGGCGTCAGGGAGGCTTTTGGGGTCTGTGGGACTTTTGAAGTCGGGAGAATTTGGGACTGGGGGTAATTTGAGATTGGGATAGTTTGGGGTTTGGGAGACCTTGGGGTTAGGGGAGAGTTTGGAGATGAGGGGAGTTTGGAGGTGGGGGAAGCTTGAGGTCAGGTGAGTTTAGGGTCAGGGGGAAATTGGGTTCGGAGTGAGCTTGAGGTTGGGGGGAGCTTGAGGTTGGGGGCATTCGGAATGCCTAGGGGTCAGGGGGAGCCTGGTGTCAGGGGGAGTTTGAATTTAGTGGGGAGATTGGGGTTAGCAGTCAGCTTGGGGTTAGGGGAGGGTTTGAGGTTACAGGGAGTTTGAGGTTCGGGGATTGTTTGGGGTTAGGGTAGCTTGAGGTTAGGGGAGAGCTTGGGGTTGGGGGGAGTTTGGGGTCAGAAGGGTGTTTCGGGTTCGGGGGAATTTTGTTGATGATGAAACTGGGGAGATAGTAACAGTAATTTCTGTGAATTACTTTTTATTTACAAGAACTTGCACTGATATAGCCCGCCTTCACGTAGTGCAGAGTCTCAGAGCGATATTACACGTGTGAAAAATCATCCCCCTGCTCATCTCTAAACCACTACACATGGAAGGTCCCATGTCTGAAATGGAATGCGAACTTTTTCTGTTGACCTAATTCCAGAGAGTAGTAGACACAGGTTGGCAAGATCCAAGGCTTGGGGTCCCCAGACTGTGCGATGGGGTAACTCCTGCAGTCTAAAACCACAAAGGTTCTGTGAGAGATATGTGTTTACAAAGCATTCAGGGACACTACTCCTCTTTTGTTGTGTGCTGTTGATTTTCAGCCAATAGATGTCATTCATGTTGAGGTTTGGAGACCATCTATTAAAGCTGCTGAAGCTGACTCAGGAACAATTGGATGGTGACAAAGAATAAACACATAACGCAATTGTTGAACCTCTAGCTGAATCTTTACAAATAGCTGTGTTATTTATGTTTGACTGGAGCCTCTCCACTCTGATTTACAGTTTGAAATAAAAACAGAAGTGTCTGGGAACACTAAGGCAGAATCTATGGAGAGAGGAAAATGAGTTAATGTTTTGGGTCGATGACCTTTCGTCAGAATTCATCAACCTGGAACGTTGACTCACCTTCCTCTCTCCATAGATGCTGCCTGACCTGCTGAGTATTCTCAGCAATTTTTGTTTTGATTTCAGATGTCCAGTATCTGCAGTATTTTGCCCCCTAGCTTGTCGTAGCAGTTTTTCAGACTGCTTGTCGCTCATTGTGCAGTGTGACACTTCTCTCTATATATTTCCATTTCCCTGATGTCCTGATATGGATATAACATTTAAAAGTTCTGTATTTCCTTCGCAGTTTGGAAACATGGATGGGATCACTACAGCGTTCCTCGATATGTTCCCAACATTAAGGGAATGGAAGAAGAAGGTGCTTTTCCTGGGATCGCTGTGTTTTGCATTCTATCTCTTGGGATTGCTTCTCATCACTGAGGTATGTCTTCTATCAGAGCATCCAATCTAATGGTAAGGCTTCAAAGTTCAACTTGATTATCAGAGCATCAATGCCACACATTGTTCAATTATGTCCTATGAAACGCTTTGAGACGTCTAAAAGTCATGAAAAGCTCAATATCAAATGCAATAATTATTATTATCATTATTATTATAATCCTTCAAACAATAAATGAATAACATTATTAATAATTAACTAATAATTTATTAATATTAATAAAATAATTAAGTTGTTAACAATAATGTGGTCAGTCAATCCCTGACTGTTTGTGCGACACTGCTGTGGATAATTGACTGCCACGTTTTCTCCACAAAATAGTCACAACATTTTACAGTATATTCCATGAAGCGCTTTGAGACGTGCCAACAATGTCATAAGCCGCTATATCAAATGCAAGGATTGTTATTATTATTCTATAAGGGGTTTGATACTGTAAGTAAGATAATATTTAAATGATTGTATTGATCAGCATTTCGATATATTTTCTTGCGGTTTACTGCAGGGAGGGATCTATTGGTTCACTCTGATCGATGCGTACAGCACCAGCTTTGGATTGATCATCATCACAATGTTCATGTGCCTGGGCATCGCCTTCTTCTACGGTAAACTTCTGTGGTTTAATTGTCAGCTCCTGTTAACCTTGCAGCCAAAGCTCCAATAGGTAGGGTGGTCCTAAGTGGACAAGCAGCACGAAAGGTTGCTAGACAGTTCTCTCAATGGTAAGCTATGCAGTTGCAGCTGTTAGACTCCAGCAGTTACCCCAACACACACTCTGGGCTCCCCAAGCTTTGGCTCTATACATCCCCCCAGTGAAAGAGAGCCCAAGAATACTGGAGAACCCTAGAATATGCAGACCTGTGTGGCTTGGACATCAGACCACAGATCATCACAGAGAACTGGCTCGATTCTGACATTAAGAGGAGACCCATGAAAACAGTCATGGTTTGTGTGTCTGTGTTGATCTTTCTCTCTATACCTCACATACTTTGTGAATGTCTGTGTATGTCTTGTCCTGACAGACTGCCTGTCTGGATGTCCTGGATGAGAGCTAAGTTTCTACAATTGTATGTCAACAAGACCGAGGCCCTCCTGATTGGCTCCATTGCCTCGCTCCACCCTACCTCTGTGACCTCCTAACTCCCTACCAAGCTGCCCGCCCCTCTACTCACATTTGAGTGGAGGGATGATAATAATCCAGCATTTGGCTGTGGTTACCATCACTAGTTAGGTTATGATTACTGTGAGCTGCCTCTCAGACACACAGAGACGCAGACAGGCAGACATACACACACCCATACACAGATAGAAACACATACAGATACTTGAAGAGAGACAGGCAGGTGGATGGATTGATGGACGGACAGAGCTGGCTCTCACAATCTGCCTTCTCCCCTCAGGTGTAAATCAGTTCTGCAAGGATATAGTTGACATGATCTGCTTGTGCCCCCCATGGTGCAGCAAGCTGTTACTGTACTTCAAGGCCTGCTGGGCTCTATTTACACCTCTGCTTCTGCTGGTAAGTGCCAATGGCCAGTCTCCCTGTGGGTAGTAAACATGGGCATCATATACATGTATTAGTCGATTGGCAGATTGCTTTCCGGGGGTAATAATCCCTCCCCCCAAAAATACTTCCAAAAAATTGGTCACTCAATTGGACTGTTTGTGGGACGCTGCTATGTGCAATTGGCCGCTGTATTTTGCCCACAAAACATACGGTATATTTTGTAAAGTGCTTTGAGATGTCTCAAAGACATGATCCGGTGCTATATCAAATTCATTAGCATCACCTTTATACAGAGATACATGCAATGTATTATTGGAGAAATTGATTTGGGCGTAGTTCCATGGTGTGTATGTATGGGGCGGGAGGTATGGGTATATGTGTGGTGTGTGTGTGCTCTTTGAGACATGACATGTCAATTGACTGCCAGGATTGTGGAAGGCCAATTAGATAGATCTGGGTCTTCTTTCACCAGCAAATTCTTATATTCTTATATTAGCCTAACCCTAGCCCTTACATTAGCCTAACCCTAATGCGTGTGTGCATGCATGTATGTGTGTGCATGTGTGTGTGAATGTGTATGTATGTCTTCTCTCTTCCTTTGCTCTGAACACCTCCTCACCTTAAACAATTTCAACCTCCACTTCACCCCCTCCTGCTCTACCTCCAGTGACTTCTCCTCCCTCCTCACCTCCCTTAATCTCTCCCTCCAAATCCACTCCACCATCCACATCCATAGTCACCCGATCAACATGGTGATCACCTGGGGCCTCACCACTTCGGACATCACCATCACCAATAAAGCCATCTCGGACCACCATTTAATTTCCCTTAATACCCCCATACCACTTCCCCCTAATCACTTCCCCCTGGAAAAATATCTCCCACTTCCCACTCTCTGCTGCCCTTGAGTCATCTGAACTCCTACCCCTCTGGCCCTCACAAACTGACCTACCCTCCTCACTATCTTTTATCCACAAATCCCTCTCCTCCATCCTCAACTCCCTTGCCCCCTTAACTCCCAAACTGCCTCTTACTCTCATAAATCCCCCTAGTACATCAGCCATCTCCGAACCCTTAAGGCACGTGCAAGCTGCGAATGCGCCTGGACCAAATCAAACTAATGGTCCATCGGCAAATTTGGCTAGATCACACTGGCCTACGGCTCCACTCTCACCTCAGCCAAATCCTCCTATGACTCCAAATTAATCTTGGAGGCCAAGGACAACCCCAGGCTCCTTTTCTCCACCACTGACTGCCTCCTCCATCCACCCTCCCACACCTCACCCATCCTATCCTCCAAATGCAACTGCGAGGAGATGCTGGACTTCTTCGAATCAAAAATCAAGGAGATCTATTCAGCCACCTCCACCACAACCTCCCCATTACCTCTCTCCCAGGATCCACCCTCTCCCACCCTCAACTATACACCTTTGACCCAATCTCTCCCCTCACCCTCTCTGCACTCATCCAACAAATGAAACCCACCACCACCACTCTTGACCCCATCCCACTTCTCTCTTCATCTCCCAGCTCCATCTCCTAGCCCCACTCCTATCTGACATCATCAACCTCTCCCGATCCACCGATGTTCCCATCCCTCTAAAAACTGCTGAAATCACCCCCACCTTGAAAAAACCTTCACTGGACCCATCCCTATTTTCCAGCTACAGCCCCATCTCCAAACTCCCATTGCTCTCGAAGGCCCTGGAATGAGTTGTTGCTTCCCAGCTTTGCTTGTTTCTCTCTTGCCATTCCCTCTTCAAACTCCTACAATCTGGCTTCTGTGTGCTCACAATACAGAGACAACCAGAACTCTGCGGACCGTGTCCTCTATTGCTCCAAGCTCGGTGACCCCATCTCCCCCATCCTCGCCCGACTCCATTGGCTCCCCACCACACAGAGGATCTACTTCAAGATCCTGGTCCTCATATTCAAAGCCCTCTGCTCTCCCTATCCCTGACCCCAGCTCGGGTCTGAAACAATGACTGTCCAGCACCTTGGAATGTCCTCCTGACGTGAAAGGCGCAATACAAGTGTAATTTTGTTGTTATCGTTGTGTGATTTGCGTTAACCCTGTTAACTGTACTTACTAAGCTGTTTTCCTCTCACAGTTTCTCCTGATGTATCTGTTTATTGAGATGTACAACACTCCACTACGCTATGGTTCCTACACGTTCCCATCATGGGGAAAGGCACTGGGTGTATGTCTGGGTGTCCTGAGCTGTATACAGATCCCAATCTGGGCCTTGGTGGCTGTTTTGAAAGAATCTGGAACATTACGTGATGTAAGTGCCCTTTCCCGTTGCTACCTATTTTTGTATTGATAAATAGTCGGGTAAAGATGGCTTGTTTTATTACAGACGGCGAAGCTTTGAGCTAGGGCAAGTGGTAAAACAAATTGCCTACAAACATACAATCACTTCACAGTGGTGTCCTGCAGCAAAGTGAAAAGTTGACTCAGCCACTCTGCCCCCAATCTCTGGATGGATCAATAGTAATAATAATTTTGGTCACTCAATCCATAGCAGTGCTTAGGATACTACTGTATCTTCGACTATGTCTGTGGTGTATGTTTTGTATGTGTGGTATGCGAGTGTGCTGTATCTGCATGTAGTGTGTGTGCATATGGTGTGTGTGTATGATGTTCAGAAGTGGTCTGTATGTGTGCGCGTATGCGGTGTGTGCGTGCATATGTGGTATGTGTATGGTGTGTTTGTTTGTATGGTTTGTGTGGTATGTGTAGTCTGTAGTGTGTGCACATATGGTGTGTGTGGTATATGTGTAATGGGTGATGTGTGTGGTCTGTGGTGTATGCATGATGTGTGTGTGTGTATATAGTGTGTTTGGTGTGTGCATGTGCTGTGCATGTGGTATATGTGTGGTGTGTGTGTAGTGTGTCTGTATGGTGTGTGGCTGGTATGGTGTGTTTGTGGTATGTGTGATAGATGTCTGTGGGGGTAGTGTGGTGTGTTTGAGTGATGTGTGGAGTGTGGGTGGTATGGTGTGTATGGTGTGCTTGTAGTGCATGGATAGTGTGGTAGGTGTCTGTGTTGTGTGTGTCTGTGGGTGGTATGCGTGTGGTGTATGTGCTATTGTGGTATGTGTGTGGTGTGTTTATGTAGTGTGTTTGTGGCATGTGAGTGCATATATGTGGTGTGTGGGTGGGTGTGTGGTGTGTGTGGGATTGGGTGTGGGTATATGTGGTGTGTGTGGGATTGGGTGTGTGGTGTGTGGATGGTGTGGTGTGGTCTGTGTATGTGCATGTGTGGTATGTGTCTGTGTGTGCATATGTGTGTGGTGTGTTTCTGCAGTGAGGTGTGTATATTGTGTATGAGCTTGCGGTGTGTGTATGTATGTCTGGTGTGTGTGATATGTTTGTGCAGTCTGTCTTTATGGTGTGTGTGGTGTGCAGTGGTGGGTGGGTGCGCTGTGTGTTATGTTTCCATATGTGATGTGTGTGTAGTTTGTATGAGTATGCTATATGGGTGGTGTGTGTGTGTGTGTTGTATTGTGTGCGGTGGTGGTTGTGTCTGAATTTTCCAGTGTATGTTGTATATGGTGCGTTTGTGGTGAGAGTGTGTGTGTGGTGCGTGTCAGTATGTGGTGTGTTTGTCTGGTTAGTGTGTGTGTGTGTGGGTGCTGGGTGTGGTGTGTATGTGTGGGATGTGGGTGTGTGTGCATGCGGTGTGTATTGTATAAGTATGAATGTGGTGTTTGTGTGGTTTCCCAGGGTCTTGGGGCATCTTCCTGACATGAAAGACACTATACGAAAGTAATTTTTATTATAAATTCCCCCTACCCATCTAAATCTGCTGTCATCACCCCCATTTTGCCCATTTCCAACCTCCCATTCCTCTCCAAGGACCTGGAACGAGTTGTTGCTTCCCAGCTTCGCTCCTTTCTCTACCTCCTTGTCCTCCTTGACCTCTCTGCTGCCTTCGACACTGTCGACCATTCCATCCTCCTACATCGCCTCTCCTCCCTCCTCAATCTCCATGGACCTATTCTTGCCCAATTCAACTCCTACCTCTTTCATCAACTACACTTTGTCGCCAGCAAATGCTTTTATTCTAGCCCCCGCACTGTCACATGTCCCCCAGGGCTCTGTCCCTGGCCTCAGCTCAATCTTCATGAACCTGCCCTTGCCTGGTTTGACTTTTATCTTTCTCACCATCTCCATGTTGTCACCATCAATGGCTTCTCTTCCAGCCCCATGCACACTGTCTCCTGTGGTATCCCCCAGGGCTCTGTCCTTTGCTCCCTACATTTCCATATCTACATGGTTGCATCATCCACAACTTCCACATGTATACTCAACTGTATCTCTCTGCCTCCAATCTCAAGTCCAGGACCACTGCTGTCCTGACAGACTGCCAGTCTCAGACATCAATTCCTGGATGAGAGCTAACTTTCTTCAGCTGAACATCAACAAGACCAAGGCCATCCTGATGGCTCCCGTCAGCATCTCCACACCTCAGGCACTGACAGCATCACCATCCATGGATTCTCACTCCAACTCACTGAGCCAGTCCAGAATCTTGGCATCTTGTTCAACCCTCAACAATCTTTTCTATTCCACATCAGTGCCATGATCTGCTCTGCCTTCTTCCACCTCCTGTAATATTGCCCAGCTCTGCCATTGTCTCACATCGCAGGCTGCCAAAGCTCTCATTCATGCATTCGTAACATCTAGGCTCAACTATGCATTCTTGTCAGCCTCCCCAACTCCCTGCAGATCATCCAAAATTCTGCATTCTGTGTCCTCTTCCAAACCTGGCTTTGTGACCATATCACTCCCTCCCTCGTCCTCCCGATGTGAAAAGTGCTATACAAATGTAATTTTGTTGTTGTAGTGTACTTGGGATCATAGGAACATGAGAACAGGAGTAGACCAATCAGCTCTTCAAACGCGTTCCGCCATTTAATTAGATCATGGCTGATCTGTACCACTACTAATCCTTTCAATTCCAATTTCCCACTTTCTCCCCGTATCAGAGCTGCCAACCTTTTTTAACAAAAAAAAGTACTCCTGAAAGCTAAAAATAGTATTTTGTAGTAAAAAAAAGTATTTTCCCCAGAACCTACCGGTACTTAATGAAAAAATTACAGTGCGAAAAGACGCCAAGTAAAATGGGACTTCAAAACCCCTTGTTAAGCAAAAATTGCGTTAAGCGGGCAGGAGGGAGGTCCCTACTGTATTTCTGTATATGAAAAAAATCGTTCCCAGTATTGCCTTGTGCCTAGCCTAGTGCCTAGCGCTAACATTTACAGTGTATCAGCGACGGCATAAGGTAGGTAGCACTGCTATTGAAGGCAGGGAGAGAGACTTAAAGAAAAAGAGACAGAGAGAGAGAGAGACTGTGAGTGAAGATTGTGACAGCCAGAGATTCAAACAGAGAGAGAGAAAGAGACAGAAAGAGAGAGAGAGCGCGACTGAGACAGACAGAGAGAGGGAAAGAGACACAGAGAGAGACTGAGAAAGAGAGACACAGAGAGAAGGAGAGACAGACAGACAGAGCGTGGAACATTTTGGATTTTCCAAAAAACGTATTTTACCAAGAAAAATCGTACTGCCATATTTACTTCAATTTACTGTACTAAATATGGCAAAAACGTACTGGTTGGCAGCTCTGCCGTATCCCTTCATACCCTGACCTACCAAAAATTTATCAACTTCACTCTTGAAGGTGTGAATGGATCCAGCATATGCAACCTTTTGGGGGAGAGAATTCCAGATTTCTACCACCCTTTGAGTGAAAAAATGCTTCTTTATTTCATTCCTATATGGCCTGGTTCAAATTTTAAGACTATGTCCCCTTGTCAACCTCCCCAACTCCCTGCAGATCATCCAAACTCTGCAGTCTGTGTCAACAAGGGGACATATGCGGGGGGGAGACACTGCGGTAGCTCCTGTGTGTGTGTGTGGTGGGGTGGGGGGTCTGTGTGTGTGTGGGGGGGTAGTCTGTGTGTTTGTGTGTCTGGACCGGTCTGTGTGTGGTATGTGTTTGTGTGTGTATGTGCGTGTAGAGAAAGGCATAGTGTGCCCCATTACTTCCGCAACTGTTTGTGGGACACTTTCGGCTGCTGCGTTTCTCCCACAAATATACAATAAATTTTCCTACTTTCCTTCCCCCGGCTACGACTCCTGCCCCCCTGCTCTGGTCCCTACCTCTTGGGATGTTGTTGTATTCTGTGAAGCGCTTTGAGACGTTGATAAGACGTGGAAAGCACTATATAAATGTAAGGAATTTTATTATTATTAAATGCGTTCCTTGCCAGTCTACCCTCCACTACTATTCATAGAGTCCAGCTCATACAGAACTCCACCGCCCGCATTCTCATGCGTACAAAACTCCACTCCCCGATTACCCCAGTCCTTGCGAGACTGCACTGGCTCCCTGTCCTGGAGAGGATTGATTTCAAGATCCTCACTCTTTGTATTCAAATTCTTCCACTCCTCTGCACCCTCCTACCTCTCTGACCTCCTCTCCCCTCACAACAGTACCCATTGCCTTCACTCCACTGGGTCTGGCCTCCTCCTTGTCTCCTGAATCCGCCGCTCCACCATCGGCGGCCGTGCTTTCAACCACTACACCCTGAGGCTCTGGAACTCCCTTCCTCTCACAACCTTCACCTCGCCCCCTCCTTTCCGAGTTTCAGATCTTGGCTAAAGACCTTTCTTTTCCACTGCACTTTTGGTCACCTTCTTCCCCCTTCACCCGACTCGGCCCCGGGATCCGTTATTGGGACGCACTCGTCCGTTGTGGAGGGCGCTATTTTATCCAAGTTGTTGTTGTTGTATGTGTGCATGTATAAAAGTATGTATGTGGAGGGGGCACTGCAGCAGCTCCTTACTGTGTGTGTTTTACTTGCAGAGGTTTACAAAGGCCATTCGTCCCCTCAACTCCTGGAGAGTGACTCTGGGAGACCGAGCCGTGGCGCAGGAAACCATCGACATCCCATTCTCAGTCACACTGGCAAACAATGATTTTAATGAGTATCATGCCTGAGGCCATCCTTACCCAATCACACACTGACTGTCTCTCCCTGTGTGTATGGGGATGGGGAGAGGGGTGCTGTTTGTGGGCAGGGGAGCTGTGTGTGTGGGCTATGTATGTGAGGATGCTGTGTGTGAGCAGGGCAGATGTATGTGGGGGTGCTTTGTGTGGGGATGGGTTGTGTGTGGGGGTATGCTGTGTATGGCGGGAGGCTGTGTGAGAGTGGTATGTGTAGGTATGCTGTGTGTGTTGGTGGGGGTTGTGTGTAGGTGGGTTGTGTGTGAGGGAGGTGACTGTGTGTGTGGGACTGGCTGTGTGTGGTAGGGGACTGTGTGTGAGGGGGAAAGCTGTGTGTGTGAGGGGGAAGCTGTGTGTGTGTGAGGGGGAAGCTGTGTGTGGTGCGGGGCTATATGGAGGGGTGCTCTGTGGTGTGGTGCAGTGGGAGTGGTGGTGCTATGTGTGTAGGGGGCTGCTGGGTGTGCGGGTGGGTGGGATCTGTGTGTGTTTGTGTGTATGTGCGCGGGTCTGTGTTTGTGGTGGGGGTCAGTGTGTGTGTGTGTGGGGGGGGGGAGGGAGGGGTGAGGGGGCTTCTGGTTGTGAGAAGGTAGAACCTTGGGATGTCCTCCTGACATGAAAGACCCTATACAATTGTAATTTTGTTGTTGTTGTTGGCAAGTTTCCTTTTTCCATATGCCTCTTTGTCTGTGTTTGAGTCGCCAGCCTTAACCTTCAGCCCCAGGCCCTAGACTGAGCCCCCAGATCCAGCCCCTAGCCCAGTCTTTAGCTCCAACCTCCAGCCCAGCTCCCAGCCTCCAGCCCATAGCCTCCAGCTCCCAATCCTCGGACTCCACCCCCAGCTTCCAGCCCTCAACCCATTTGTCTTCATCCCCCAATCCACACCCTACAGCCTTCCCGACTGCCAGACACCAGATCTGAACCCTCCAGCCCCAGGCACCAATCCACAATCCCAGCCCCAGTCCCCAACCCCAACTCCCAGCTTCCAGCCCCAACCCTCAGCATCTGTCCTCCAGCCACAGCCCCATGAGTATTATGCCTGAGGCCATCCTTACCCAATCACACACTGACTGTCTCTCCCTGTGTGTATGGGGATGGGGAGAGGGGTGCTGTTTGTGGGCAGGGGAGCTGGGTGTGGGACAGCCCCAGCCTTCAGCGAGTGATGGAATCTCTCCCTGTGTAGCCCTCCACATACAACAATATCTCAGACACAATCTCACTGCCCCACCTCCCACCATTCCCCTTTCCCACTCTTCTACCCCGCTCCCCCTCCCCCCACCCCCCCCCCCCACCCCCTCACCAGCAGCGAAGTCTGGAATTAACAAGTGTTGCCATTTGTTCTGCCGAGAGTTCCGGTGGTTTTGATGTGCCTCAGATTGAGGCTATATATCTCATAGCGTGCTCAGTACAGAATTGCTGTAAGAAAATGAACAGTGTTGATCTTAAAATTCTTACTTTTTATCACTGATTGTTTCACGGAATTAAGTTGTAAATATTCCAGCTTCAACATTATATTTATATTGCTGGATTAGAGTCAGGATTGTCCTTTTCCTGGGTCAGTCGACCTGAGGCAGTGTCTCATCCAAAACAATGTCTACCTTTAACCTTGTCCTCATCTTTAGCCTCGTCCTTACCCTGACTAACGCACAAATCATGACTCTGTGTGTGTGTGTGTGTGTGTGTGGTGGGGGGGGGGGGCGGGAGTCATAGAACCTTGGGATGTCCTCCTGACATGAAAGACACTATACAAATGTAATTCTGTTGTTATTGTTGGCAAGTTTCCTTTTTCCACTGTTCAGCGCCTTGGCACGTCCTCCCGACATTAACAACCACAACAACAACAAAATAGCATTTTTACAGTGTGTTTCACATCGGGAGGATGTCAGATCGGGATCCGATCAAGTGGGAAAGTGGGGAGGGGAGGGAGAGAGTTGGAAGGCAGCTGAAGGCACAATCGAAGAGGAGGGTCTTGAGACCGGCCTTGAAGGAGGCAAGTGAGGAAGGGACTGTGGGATGGAGTTCCAGAGTGTGGGGGCACAGAGGCTGAAAGCTCATCCACCAATGGTAGGGCGGGTCAGGTGGGGAGATGGAGCAGGCTGCTCACTGAATGAAGGGATCTGGCAGGTTCATATGGAGACAGCAGGTCGGAGAGATAGGAAGGGGCAAGGCCGTGAATGGCCTTGAAAGTGAGGACGAGTATCTTGAATTCCATCCTCTGGGTGATGGGGAGCCAATGGAGCGGGGTGAAGGTGGGAGTGATATGGTTGCAGAGGTTAGTACGGGAGAGGACACGAGCTACAGAGTTCTGGCCTCTTCCTTGTCACCCAAATCCTCCGCTCCACCATCGGCGGCCGTACCTTCAGCCACTACGCTCCGAGGCTCTGGAACTCCCTTCCTCACTCCCTTCGCCTCGCCCCCTCTCTTCCTACCTTCAGGTCTCGGCTAAAGACCTTTCCTTTCAACTGCGCTTTTGGTCACCTTCATCCCCCTCCCCCTGGCTCGGTCCCGGGATCCGTTATTGGGAAGCGCTCTGAGAAACCATTCAGTATCAATTCAAGTTGTTGATGTTGTTGGACGATCTGCAGCTTGTGAAGGGCAGAGCCGGGAAGGCCAATGTGGAGCGAGCTATACAAATGCAAATTTGTTGTTGTTGTTTACCTAACATAAGTAGGAACCTGCTTGTTAGTTGATTGGCACATTGCTTTCCCAGGAGGAATAATTCTTGCCTTGGGCAAGTTTCCTTACTCCACACGCCTGAAAATAATCCCTCAAGAAAAAAAATTATAAATTGGTCATTTCAATCCGTGACTGTTTGTGGGACACTGCTGTGCACACTTGGCTGCTGCGTTCGCTCATAAATATATACGATCAATACTCTTTACAGCGTATTTCTAGAAGACGTGAACCGCGCAAGGATGCAAGGATTATTATTATTAATTCCTTCAAAAATTAAATAATAAATTATTCAATCCATTACACTGCTGTGTGCAATTGGCTGCTGTGTTTTGCCCACAAAATATACAATAAATTACAGTATATACTGTGAAGCACTTTGAGATGTCTCGAAGACGTGAAAGGTGCTACATCAAATGCAAGGACTATTATAGAAACCACAGCATTAAATCAGCCACGGCTCTGAACCCCACCTGGTAGCAAATTACAATTGCAAAGTAGGAACCTGGTTGTTAGTCGATTGGAGGATTGCTTTTCCAGGGGTAATAAATCCTTTAAAAAAAAATTGGTCACTCAATCCACAGCTGTTTGTGGGACACTGCTGTGCACAATTGGCTGCCAGATTTCTCCCACACTTTACAGTATATTCTGTGAAGAGCTTTGAGATGTCTTGAAGATGTGATAAGGCGCTATATCAAATGCAAGGATTATTACTATTATGACTATGATGGTTTGACATGATGGTGGGTGTGGCATGTTTGTGTGTCTGACATGAAGGTGTGTGTGTTTGACGTGACAATGTGTGTGTTTCATGTGATGTGTGTTTGACACGTTGGTGAACCTGCGGGATCAACTAAGATGGTAGCGGATCGGTGGCTGTACCCACCAGGAGCCACTCGACCATGATAGCAAAAATCGGTGTTTTTTGCAACTAGGCGCCCGGGATCAACTCAGAATCAACCCCAGGTACTTCACTCAAGCGGGCGCATCATGAGTCCTTAGGTTCGAGGCCTCCCGTGTTTGGGAGAGCAGAGAATGAGAAAATGGTGGCCTACTCCCGAGCGCCGGCCTGAAGCCCGGCTGGGACCCGACGCCTCATGTGAGCAGGGGCGAGCCTTGAGTGGGTCCCATAGCTCGCGACCGAAGTTGAGTTCGGATCGGAACTGGCGTCTGGAGCAGCTCACAGGCAAGCGGAACACACCGCCAGGCTTAACCAGGGGTCTGGGGACTTCATCGCTGCAAATTTTATCCTTGGTGGAGCACCAGATCCACCACAGGGCCTGAGGATGTGTAGATCTTCTCTATCAGCCCGAAGCCCCATCGCCACCACCGACCTGCCAAGGCCAATCAGCAACCGGCAGATGCATGACATCATTCTGCCCACTCCTTTTGAATTCCCTCATCCTGGACTCACTGGGAAATCAGCCCCCGCCTCCCCACCCCACCCCATGATCCTCACCAGCCCAGAGGCTAACCATGTCTCGCTGACTCCCTCCATCTTCTCCCAGTCACAGCGCACACACTTTGGCTGCTGCAACCGATCCGGGCTGCTTTCCTAAAATGCTCCTGTCCCTGTCCCCAACCCTCCACTACTCCCGATCCAGCCTCCTCTCCTTCCAACCGCCCCAACTCCTATCCCTGCTGGACTGTCTCACAGCCTCCCTCTGCTCGCTCTTCACATTCACTGTCGCATACACAGGCAGACACCACTGGCTGTCTGACCGCACCCACCCTGATTGCTCCATTTCCCCACTCGTCACAAGATCTATCAGTCCCCTTCCCTGGGGGTCAACCTCTCCTCTCTCATCCATATCCCCACCCTCCTTGTCGATCCTTCCACTCATCTCTCACAATTCTCCACCCCTCTGCATCGGTCTGCAAAATGTCTGCTCTCTCTCCAATAAGTCACTCACCAACCACGACCTC
The DNA here is from genome assembly GCA_035084275.1 of Hydrolagus colliei. Classification (NCBI taxonomy): domain Eukaryota; kingdom Metazoa; phylum Chordata; class Chondrichthyes; order Chimaeriformes; family Chimaeridae; genus Hydrolagus; species Hydrolagus colliei. Next base: position 75,939,169 of record CM068745.1, read on the forward strand.
ACCATCGATGAAAACATTTGCATTTTCACCCTAACTAAAACCTGGGTTACCACAGGTGACACCTTCCCCTTGATCAAGGCCACACCTCCCGGCTACACCTTTCACCAAACCCCTCAGCCTGACCGCCGGGGTGGTGGTGTTTCTCATTTCCCGGTCCACCCTCGGCCTTTCCACTTTCTCTTCTGGAACCTTCCCTTCCTTTGAGCAACTTACCACCCCTCCAGTCTCTCCCTCAAAATACTCTCTATCGTTCCCCCCCCAAGCTCTCCCCCACCTTCCTCTCAGACAGCTTCACCCTCCTATCTTCCCTCTCCCTATGCTCTGAATGCTTTCTCGTCTTAGGCGATTTCAACCTCCACTTCAACTTCCTGCTCTACCTCAGATGACTTCTACTCCCTCCTCACGTCCCTCAATCTCTCCCTCCACATTCACTCCGCCACTTATATCCATGGCCACCTCCTTAATCTGGTGACCTGGTGATCACCCAGGGCCTCACTGTTTCAGACATCTCCATCACTGACAAAGCCATCTTGGACCACCACTTCATCTCCCTAAACACCTCCATACCCCTACTCAATCCACTACCATCTTTTACCGCCCTTAGAAAAACATTTCCTCCTTCTCTTTGCTGCCCTGTACATGTCCCCATCCAGAGCAAAGAGACAGGCCTGCTCAAAGTCAACAAGTACATTGTTTTGCTCCCTCTACGTCCTTATCCTAGACTCTAGACATCTCTTAGTGGATAAGGCTTTCTAGACAGTGCTCACATTAGCAAGTTATTTTGTTTTAGCTGGTTGAACCCCAGTGCATTCTCACATACACATAACTCAAAGAAATGGTCACAAACATTTAACACGTGAAATGATTGTTGTCACATTGTGAATTTTTAATCAGCAGTTATACAACAACAGCAAAATTACACTTGTATAGCACCTTTCACATCAGGAGGACATCCCAAGGCGCTGGAGTCCTGCAGCTCAATGGTTAAAAGGCTTGCTTCACAAGCAAGAAAACCTGGATTCAATTCCCTGCCAGGGGAAAATATTGTTTTCTTGCTCCATACACCTTTGTTCACCAGAACAAAGGCCTTTTCACCAGTCAATAAATAAGAACCTGTTGTTGGTTGTGTGGTTGATTGCTTTCCATGGGTAATTATACTTTCAAATTCTTTTTTTAAAAAGAATAATTCAGTCACTCAATCCACAATTGTTTGTGGGACACTGTTGTGCGCAATTGGCTGCCGAATTTCACCCACAAAATATAGTCAATTCATGTTTGCAGCATATTCTTTGAAGTGTTTTGAGAAGTCTCAAAGATGTGGTAAGGTTATATATCAGATGCAAGGATTATTGTTGTTATTATTGCTGTGATGAACATCGTGAAGCTAATTTATGTGTGCGCGTCCTTTCAACTTTCGGTTCTTGCGAACGCTGCTGGGAACAATGGGAAGATCTTCACAATGTCTTCCATGCTGCTCCCCGCTGTCCATCTTCTTAGGATGCCTGTCTGCTTTTTCAAACATTGGCGGGCAAGCCTTCAGCCACTCTGCCCCCAACCTCTGGAACTCCATCCCAAAGGCCCTCTGCTTCTCCCTCTCTGGCTTCCTTCAAGTCTCACCTCAAGACTCTCCTCTTCGATGGACCGATCGGCAACTCCTAATCCCCCCCCTTCCCTCCCCATTCTTGTCCTCAGCTCAGGTCTAAAGCAGTAACTGTCCAGCACCTTGGGATGTCCTCATGACTTGATAGGTGCTATACAAATGTAATTTTTCTGTTGTTGTTGTTGCATTGAGAGCCTGTGTTAAAGGCAAGCTCCCAGCCTTAGTAACCAGGAATAAAGAAGTTGATTCATCATTAGGAAATTTTACAGGAACAATAGGGGGAAACCAGAGATCTGCCAGCCAATATGCAGGGAATGGTCTTAGGGAAGTGAGGAGAACAGACACCCTCAGAAACCTCATGGTCCTGTAGATGTGGATCCACAAACCCAGCACCATGATTAGCTGCTGGTTGGCTGCTGGTTACCGGCTGTCAAATTACCAGCCCATCTCCAACCTCCCTTTCCTCTCCAAGGTCCTGGAATGAGTTATTGCTTCCCAACTTCGCTCTTTCTTTTCCCAACACTCCCTTCATTAACCCCTCCAATTGGGTTTCCATGCTGCTCACAACACTGAAACAGCTCTGGTCAAAGTGACAAATGATTTTGAGACCAGGGCTCCCTCTGCCTCTTCATCCTCCTGGACCTCTCTATTACCTTAGACACAGTCAACCACTCTATCCTCACTCACTGCCTCTCCTCTCACCTCAATTTCATGCTTCTGTCTTTAATTGGTTCAGTTTGTATCTCTTATACCACCATCACTTCATCTCCACAGACGGTTTCTCCTCTGGCCCTGCACACCATTTTGTGCGGCATTCCTCAGAGCTACTCCATACCACAAGCGCTGACAGTATCAACATCCATGCACCAACTCAAAGTTGAGCCAGGAGAGAGGTGGAAGGTGACCATAGGTGCAGTCGAAGTTTTTAGGCATGATGGAGAAGGAGGAGGAGAAGAGATGGGGTTGAGAGAGATAGTGCCAAAGTTTCGGGTTGTGGTGGCTGAAAGCATGATCTAAGTTCAGATTCAGAGTTTTAAGTACAGGTTGGGGAGGTCAGAACCGTGGAACAGAAGACTTCGACAGGAACCAAAGAATATGGTTTCCGTCTTGTTGACATTTAACAGCAGGAAATATGCACTCGTCCGGCTCTTGGGGCGGCATATCCCTTGGGATGATGCCGCCCCATTGACCCTCGCTCCTGGTCCCCCGCGTGCGCAATATGGCTGCCGCCACGACCCGAGCTTCCCTCCCCCTATTCAAGCTTTTCCCCCCAACCCCCCCTCTCCGTTATTTTTTCTCTACCCTTCTTTCTCTTCGCCCTCCTCGTTTACTGTCCCTGCTCGACCCTCCCACCGCTTCCCTCTGTTCCAGTATTGGAATCCTCCGTCGGGCTCACCGTGGCACTCGGCGCTGGCTGTCCAATAGCAGTCACACCAAGTGCCCTGTCCCCCACCATCACCGTCAGCCTCACCGGACACAAACCCGGGGGGTCAACCTTTCCTCCCTTATTCAGATCCCCACCCTCCCCGCCGACCATCCCAGCCCCCCCTCACACCCCTCGGCCAACTGCTTTTTCCGCATCGGCCTCCAAAATGTCCGCTCTGTCTGCAACAAGGCACTGGCCATCAACGATCTCATCCTTGGTGAGAACGTTGACATCATGGCCCTGACGGAGACTTGGATCATCCCAGGCGACACTTTCCCCCTTGTTGAAGCCACACCACCCAACTACACATTCCACCATGCTCCTCGACCCAACCGTCGTGGCGGTGGCGTGGCCCTCATCTCAAAGACATCCCTCGCCCTATTCCTCCGGCTCCTTCCCCTCTTTTGAACATCTCACCCTTTCTCACTCCTCCCACAATTCTTTCAAAATCCTACTAGTTTATCGCCCCCCCAAACCCTCCCCCACTTTCATTTCAGACTTTTCTTCACTTTTAGTTTCCCTTTGTGCCTCCTCTGATCGCCTTATTATTCTTGGCGATTTCAACCTCCATTTCACCCCCTCCTGCCCCATTTCCTCTGAATTTTCCTCTTTACTTTCGTCTTTCAACTTCTCCCTTCATATCAACACTGCCACCCACACTCACGGCCATCCTCTCGATCTGGTGATCACCCGAGGCCTCAACGTCTCTGGCGTCACCATCACAGACAAGGCCATTTCTGACCATTTTTTCATTTCCTGCAACACCTCTATCCCTCCCCCCTCCACTTCCAAACCCACCACCATCTTCTACCGGCCCTGGAAGAAGATTTCCCCTCAAACTTTCACCTCTGCCCTAGAAACCTCCGACCTCCTCCCACAATGGCATTCTTTTTGTACAGACCCATCCTCCGCCTCCACCGCCCTCCACAACACCCTCTCCACTACCCTTGACACCCTGGCCCCCCTCACCTCCAATACCGTCTCCCATTCCCGATCATCACCGTGGTACACATCTCACCTCCGTTCCCTCAAAAGCCAAGTGAGAGCAGTTGAACACACCTGGCTCAAATCTGGCCTCACGGTCCACCGGCAAATCTGGCTGGACCGCATCAAATTTTACCGCTCCGCCCTAGCCACCGCCAAATCAGCCTTCTACTCCAGGATAATCCTGGAAGCGAAGGACAACCACCGCCTCCTCTTTGCCACCACCAAGCAGCTCCTCCGCCCCCCCCGCCTCACCTCGCAGATCCTCTCCTCAAACGTTCGTTGCGAGGAGATGCTGGATTTCCTCGAGTCCAAAATTGAGAAAATCCGCTCTGCGGTTTCCTCCCCCCACCACTCCTCCACCTCCGCACCCTCATCAGTTACCTCAACCCCTACTCACCCCCCATTTCACACTTTCAACCCCACCACCCCGCTTTCAGTCACAAAAACAATCACCTCCAAGAAACCCACCACGTGCTCATTGGACCCCATCCCCACCCCCCTCCTCCGCACCCAGCTCCATTTGTTAGCCCCGCTCATTTCTGACACCATTAACCTTTCCCTCTCCTCAGGAACCGTCCCTACCTCCCTTAAAACAGCCACCATCACCCCTATCCTGAAGAAACCCTCCCTTGATGCGTCGCAACCATCAAGTTATCGACCCATCTCCAACCTCCCGTTTCTATCCAAGGTCCTTGAAAGAGTGGTTGCCTCCCAGCTCCGCTCTTTCCTTTCAAATCACTCACTTCTTGAACCCGTCCAATCAGGTTTCCGCCCTATCCACAGTACAGAAACTGCCCTGGTCAAGGTCACAAATGACATCCTAACCGCCTGTGACCAGGGCTCCCTCTGCCTCCTCGTCCTCCTTGACCTGTCTGCTGCGTTCGACACAATCGATCACACCATCCTCCTTCAACGTCTTTCCTCCCACCTCAACCTTCAAGGCACAGTCCTTGAATGGTTCCACTCTTATTTGACCCATCGTTTACATTTTGTTTCTTCCAATGGCTTTTCTTCAAACCCCCGCACAGTTTCCCACGGCATCCCTCAGGGCTCTGTCCTCGGTCCCCTTCTTTTCACCCTTTACACGCTCCCCCTGGGCGACGTCATCCGCAGACATGGGGTAAATTTCCACATGTATGCGGATGACACCCAGTTGTACCTTTCTGCCTCATCCCTCAACCCCCAGACGATCGATGTTCTGACAGCATGTCTGTCCGACATCGAATCGTGGACGAGGGACAACTTTTTGCAATTGAACGTGAATAAGACCGAGGCCCTCCTGATTGGCTCAAGCCAGCGCCTCCGCACATTGGGCGCTGCCAGCCTCAACATCCAAGGCTGCACTCTCCACCTCACAAAGCCAATCAGGAACCTCGGCATCATGTTCGATCAAAAACTTTCCTTCCTCCCCCACATCCGCGCCTTGACCGGCACCGCCTATTTCCATCTGCGCAACATTGCCAGGCTCCGCAACTATCTTCCCCCCCGCGCTGCCAAAACACTCGTGCACGCGTACATCACCTCACGGCTGGATTACGGAAATTCTCTCCTAGTCGGCCTCCCCAGTTCCTCCATTCATAGGCTGCAGGCCATCCAAAACTCTGCAGCCCGTGTACTATCCCGCACCCGCCTCCGCGACCACATAACCCCCACCCTCGCCCGTCTCCACTGGCTCCCCATCCTCCAGAGGATCGAATTTAAGATCCTCATCCTCACCTACAAGGCCTTACACGGCCTTGCCCCATCCTACCTAACCGATCTACTCTCCCCCTACACGCCCACCCGGACCCTCCGTTCAACAGGACTTGGCCTGCTCCAAGCCCCCCGCCTGAACCGCCCCACCATCGGAGGCCGGGCCTTCAGTTTCTCCGCTCCCACCTTATGGAATGCCATCCCTCAATCCCTCCGTTTCGCCTCTTCCCTTTCCTCTTTCAAGGCCGATTTGAAGACTTTCCTCTTCGATCGTGCCTTTTGTTCCACCCCGAACTCTTTTACCTCCCCTTCGTGTTTCACCCCTTCCCAAACACTCCCCTCCCAGCTCGGGTCACACGCCTCTTGTTTAGCGCCTTGGGACGTCCTCCCGACGTGAAAGGCGCTATATAAATGTAAATTGTTGTTGTTGTTGTTGTTGATGTCCGATAGCAAGCTGACGGAATATCACGGGACTGAGGGTCGCAGCTGGAGGTGAACAAATAGAACTGAATGTTATCAATGCAAACTCCTTGCTTATTGGCCACCCCAAGTCTTCCCTCCACAGGCTGGAGATCATCCAGAACGCTGCAACCTATGTCTTCTCCCATTCTAGGCTCTGTGACTATATCAACCCCGACTCACCCGACTCCACTGGCTTTCCATTGCATAGAGCATACAGTTCAAGATACTTGTCCTCACCCTCAAAGCCCTCCATGGCCTCACTCCCTACCTCTGTGACCTCCTAACCCTCTACCAACCTGTCCACTCCCTCTGCTTAGCTTGCCCTGCCATTAGCGGGTAGACCTTCACTCGCTCTTTATTTAATATAAGATATATATTTATTATTTTGAAACATATTTTCATCCCTGTGACAACACACGCCAAAAAAAAAATCCCCACCGTGACGAATGCGCAAAGGCCCTGTCTTTATACTCTCGCAAAAAACTTGTCGAAACAAAAACTTCCACCTTTGTGGAAACACAATTCTGTTTGCGTTACAAACATAGACGTCTATTATTCAATTTCTAGCGTCATGTCCATTGGAGATTGGTTCCGGATGTTATATTCCCCTTATTTACCCAAGGCCTCTTTGCTTCTCAACGCTGCTGCCTTTATTTACAGGGAGCAGTTACAAATGGGCTAATCCCAGCTGTGCCATCCTTCACTTACCGAACGGCAGGCCAAATAAACCACTCCGATGCTATATATTGATATAATTTTTCATATCGATATTCTGATAACGGAATTTGGGACATGTTGATATATCGAAAAATTTGGTATAAAAAATATATCGATATATTATGAATGTCAGTATATCGTTTCCAGCGATATATCGGTATTATCGATATTATCGGTATAATGTAGTGCCTGGCGATATATCGGTTGTATCGATATAATTTTTTCGTATCGATCTGTCGATATTGGAATTTAAAATTAGTATATCGAAAAAAAAATATTGGAAATTATATCAGTATATCATTAATATTGGTATGTCGTTCCCGTCGATGTATCGGTATGATGTAGTATCCGGCGATATATCGATATATTGGTTATATTGATATAGTTTTTGATATCGATATTCTGATATCGGAATTTTAAATATATCGATATATCTGGAGCAGAGAAGATTGAGGGGAGACCTAATAGAGGTTTATAAGATCATGAGGGGTTTCGACAGGGCAAATAGAGAAAAACTATTTCCACTCGTGGGCGAATCTGTGACTCGTGGTCACAGATTTAAAATAGTTTCAAGGCGAAGTAGAGGGGAGCTGAGGAGAATTTTTTTCACTCAGCGAGTTGTTCGAATCTGGAATGCATTGCCTGAAAAGGTGGTGGAGGCTGATTCGATAACAACTTTTAAAAGGGAATTAGATCTTTATTTAGGGAGAACAGGTCTATTAGGCTATGGGCAGCGGGCAGGGCAGTGGGATTGAATCGCTCTTTTCAAAGAGCCGGCACAGACTAGATGGGCCGAATGGCCTCCTTTTGTGCTGTAAAATTCTATGAATCTATGAATCTATGATATCGTAAATGTCGGTATATTGTTTCCGGTGATATATCGGTATTATCGGTATAATGCAAACTTTTCCAATTTACTTTGTCGCCAGCATTGCAAACCTCCTGGGCCTAGAGCACGGAATGCGCGCGCACCTCCGAATGCGCACGTATATCCGAATGCACGCGCACCCCCCGAATGCGCACAAACCCCCGAATGCCCGTTTGCTGAGTTCCGGGTTGCTGGCTGCTGGCTGGCAGTTGGTTGCTGGTTGGCCACTGGTTCTTGGTTGGCCGTAGTGTCCGGCGATATATCCATATTTCAGTAATATTTATATAATTTTTCATATCGATATTCCGATATCGGAATTTAAAATATATCGATATATCGGAAAATTCTGTATCAGGAAAATATATGTGTATATTACAAATATTAGTATATCGTTTTCGGCGATGTATCGATATTATCGATATAATCGATATTATCGATATAATGTAGTGTCTGGCAGTATATCGGTTATATTGACATAGGTTTTAATATAGATATTCTGATATCGGAATTTTAAATATATTGATATATTGTAAATATCGGTATATCGTTTCCAGTGATGTATCGGTATTATCGGTATAATGCAAACTTTTCCAACTTACTTTGTCACCGGCATTGCAAACCTCCTGGGCCTAGAGCACGGAATGCACATGCATATCAGGATGCGCATGCACATCCGAATACGCGTGCACACTGGAATGCGTGCGCACCCCGAAGCGGTATTATCGATATAATGTGGTGTCCGGCGATATATCGAGATATTGGTTATATTGATATAATTTTTCATATCGATATTCTGATATCGGAATTTAAAATATATCGATATATTGAAAAATGTGGTAAAAAAAAATATATGGATACATCGAAAACGTCGGTATATTGCTCCCGCCAATATATCGGTATTATCGATATTATCAGCATGGTGTGGCACCCGACGATATATCGGTTATATCTATATAGTTTTTCCTATCGATATGCCGACACCAAAATTCTAAACATATCGATATATCGAAAAATTCGCTAATAGAAATTTTCTCGGAATATCGTAAATATCGGTATATCATTTCCGGCAATATATCGGTTTTGTCGGTATTATCGACATGATGTAGTGTCTGGCGATATATTGATATATCGGTTATATCGATATAACTTTCTATATCGATATTCTAATATCGGATATTGAAATATATCGATATATCGAAAAAATTGTATAAAAATATATCGATATATCGTTACTGTCGGTATATTGTTTCCGGTGATATATCGGCATTATCGAAATTATCTGTGTATTGTGGTGTCCGGTGGTATATCGATATATTGGTTATATCGATATAATTTTACATTATAATTTTCCAAAATATTGGAATTTAAAATATATCGATCTATTGAAAAATTCGATATTAGAAATTATATCAGTATATCGTAAATATTGGTATATTGTTTCTGGCGATATGCCGGTATTATCGGTATAATGCAAACTTTTCCAACTTATCTTGTCGCTGGCACTGCAAACCTCCTGGGCCTAGAGCACGGAATGATATGGGAATTCGCGTGCACATCCGAATGCGCGCGCACACCGTAATGCGCACGCAACCCCGAATGCACGCGTACATCCGAATGTGCATGCACCTCCGAATGCGCGCACATGCGCAGTATTAAAAATCCCGGAAATATCGATATATCGTTATATATCGATATGAGCCCACCGATATATCAATATCGGAAAATTTGCATGTCGACGGACCCTAGTATAATGTGAACTTTTCCAACTCATCTTGTCGCCGGCATTGCAAACCTCCTGGGCCTAGAGCACGGAATGCGCGTGCATATCGGAATGTGCACGCACATCCGAATGCGCGCACCCCCCCGAATGCGCGCGCACCCCCGAATGCGCTCGCACCCCCGAATGCACACGCATGCACAGCATAAAACCCCCCGAAATATATCCCCCGGTATATATCAATATAAGCCCACTGATATATCGATTTCTGAACATTTCCATATCGACAGACTCTAGTTGGCCGCTTGCCAGCTGCTGGTTTCTAGCTGGTTGTTGGCTGACTGCTACTGGCTGGCTGGTGGTTGGCTACTGGTTGGCTGCTGGCTGGCAGTTGGTTGCTCAGATTATTAACCAGTGGTTAATGGGAGATGAGTGAGAAGAGTCCTGGTCCCCAGTGAGATAGGCTGGCTGTGCTGCCATCAGTAGTGCCCTTGAGTACATTGGATCTGCTTGGCTCTAGAACTGAACTGACATTGTGTTACCAAACATGTCATCTTGGAGCCAGTTGAGCTCCTGCTTACTCTAATTGGTGATTGCTCTCACACATTTCATGAAGTGTTTCTCAATGCTTGCCATCCACCCAGTGAGGGCTCAAACCCAAGTTTGTTGAATGTCAAATGACTAACTAATCAATCAACCAATCGACTGCCATGGGCGTGGTTGTCGGCCATGGGTGTGGTGATCTCGCTCGACAGCGACATCTTCGAGCGGTTCCCCTGCGAGGCCTTTTGCCTGGTCCAGTGCTGCAAGCGACGGATCATCTCGTCGCAGGAGATCCAGACGGCGATCGGGCTGCAGTTGCTGCTGTGCAAACTGGCCAGACATGCTGTGTGCGGGGCACCAGGGCCATCACCAAGTCGCCGGGTACACCAGCTGAGGAGCCGGTCCTGTTTCCCGCCATTTTGAAGATTGTCCAGCAGGGCGGCAAGGTCAAGGAGCGGTTGCTGGACGATTGTTGGTTGTTGATTGTTATTGTTTTTGTTGTTTATTGTTGTTGATTTTGTTGTCTATTGTTGTTTGATTCCCCTCTCCCCTTGCCCCCTGGCCTTTCCCCTCCCCTCTCTTCTTCTTCCTTCACTCCCTTTCCTCCCTTTCTATCCCTCCTTTTCCCCTTCCCTCCCTCTTCCCTCTTACCCCCCTTTCTCCCTGATCTTGCTCCCCACCCACCGTTCCCTCCCTCTCTCCCTTACCCCCCACTTTCTCCCCCCTCTTCCTCCCTGATCTTACCCCACTCCACCTTTCCCTCCCTCTCCCCCCTTGCCCACTTTTCCCTTCCTCCCTTGGTCCCATTTCCGCGACTGTTTGTGGGACACTGCTGTGCGCAATTTGGCTGCCGCGTTTCGCCCACAAATATACAGTCAGCTTTCCTGCTCTCCTCCCCCCTGCCCCAACCCCACCCCTTGCCATCTTTCCCTCCTTTTTCCACTAGTCCCACTTCCACGACTGATTGTGGGACACTGCTGTGCGCAATTTAGCTGCCGCATTTCGCCCACAAATATACCGTCAATTTTCCTACTCTTCTTCATCTTGCCCCAACCCCTCCCCCCTGCTTTTGTCCCTACCTAACTGTACAGCGCCTTGGGACGTCCTCTCGACGTGAAAGGTGCTATATAAATACGTTTGGATTGATTGATTGATTGTTGCTACTGCTGGCTGGTGGCAACAGCTTTCCACCCCATCCCCAGCTCGACATAGTGACTGTCCAGCGCCTTGGGACATCCTATTGACGTGAAAAGCGCTATACAAGTATCATTTTGTTATTGTTGTTGCTGTCTGGTGACTGGCTGCTGTTTCTGATTTTAATAGGGAATTGTATTCCTTGTCTCACAACTTCCTTCAGACAAACTCTGCAAAAGTTGTGGTAGAATTTCTGGCTAAAACGAGAATTGCAGCTCCTTGTCCTTCTCCTACTCCATGATATTCATGTCATCGGTGTGCTCTCCTCAAACTCTGTCACGGCATTGTGCAGTTAATTACCGTCACTACACACTGACCAGGTGAATTCTTGAAAAGTAAATGAAGTCCTGGTTTAGTTAATACTGTGACAATCAGTCATTAAAACAGCATCCCAGTATTGACTAAGTAACGTTAATAACTTCTCCATGAGAAACTGACTATATTCCACACGCTTGCTGCTCACTTCCCTGGGGGGATTTGTGTACCGGCTGTGGCTCATTCCGTTGGGAACAGGACAAACTGCACAATAAATAGGATCAGTGCTGAGTGTGTCAAGTAATGGAAACTTGTGTGGCTGACAATGGTTAATTTGTTAGAAAGATCAGGATTGCAATCAAAGGAATGAAGGGAGATTTAATGACTCCAAGATAGAATGGGTGTCAAATCCATTACAATTTGCCACTGGGGCTGGAAACCATGCAATCATTTGAAAGCGAATTTTGTTTTGATAATACAACAACAAAATTACACATGTATATTGCTTTTCACGTAAAGAGGACATCCCAAGGCACTGGACAGACAATATTTTGGATCTGAGCTGGGGGTTGGGATCAGGAAGGTGGGGGGAAAGGTGATTGATCGAAAGCATGGTCGAAGAAGAGAGCCTTGAGGTGGGTCTTGAAGGACGCAAGGGATGGAACAAGGTGGAGAGACTGTGAGATGGAGTTCTAGAGGGTGGGGGCAGGGTGGCTGAAGGCAATAGTGGGGCCGGTGAGGTGGGGGATGTTAAGTAGGCTAGACTGAACAGAGGGAACAGGCAGGTTGGTGCAGGGTTTGGGAGCAAGACCATGGAAAGTCATATTAAACTAATTATAAACTCATATTGTTAAGATCTCAGGTAAGCAATGAGAGAGAATCATAGACTATTACAGCAGAGGAGGAGGCTATTCAGCACATGGTGCCTCTTTGGAAGGGCTACCCAATCAGTCGCACTCCTCCACTCTTTCCCCATATCCCTGAAACTTTTTTCTTTTCATGTATACCTATCTAATAACCTTCTAAAAGTTGTTGTTGAATCTGTTTCCATCAGGCAGTGCATTCCAGACCATAACAGCCTGCGTAAAGTCTCCTGGTCTCCCCTCTGTTTTTTTTGCCAATTATCTTAAATATAGAGTTGCATATTGCTAAGTGACAATTGAATATGGATGGAATAAGGACAGAAGGATTCTGGGAAAGTGACTGGGCAGATCTGAAAGAGATTGATTTGTAAAGTTGGAATTAAAGGACTGAGTGAGTCTAAATTGCGTTTTAGATCAATAACATTTGACGAATGTGCCCTGGTTACCAGCCACTGGAAACAGTTTCTCCCTGTCTACAATATCAAAACCCTTCATAATTTTCAACACCTCCATTAAATCTCTCCTTAACCTTCTCTGCTCTAAGAAGAACAATCCCAGTTCCTCTAGTGTCTCTGCAAAACTGAAGTCCCTCATCCTTGGTACCATCCTGGTAAATATGTGACAGACGTTTTTCATCAACAACACGCCAAGGTGTTTGTATTGCTGACATCCCTGATGAATAGGGTTTGTGAGGAAGGACGTGACTAGTATTATTATAGGTATCATATGACATTGCTGCTATCATGTTCCATTTGCTCCTGGATTCCACTCCTGTTAAGGACATGACATTGAGGTTCCATGTCTGCATGTTCACATGGCTGATGAAGATCTCACAGCACTATTCTCCCCTCGTTCTAGCCAATACCCCCCAATAAACATTGGTTATTTATATCATGGCTCTCTGTGTACCAATTAACTGCTGTGTTCCTCTAAAACTACACTATCACAAATACACCAGCTTCCTCCCCAGCTACTGGCAACATTTCTTGCCTCTGACCTCTCCATCCCTCACCCCCGTCCCTCACCCCTCTCCCTCCTTCCTCCCTGCCTCCCTCTCTCCCTACCTCCCTCCTCTCTCCCTCCCACCCTTCCTCCCTCTCCCCCTCCCTCGCTCCCCCCTTCCACCAGTCCTTCCCTCCTCGCCTCCACTCTCTTCCTTCTCCCCTCCTCTTCCTCACCCCTCCCCCCCACCCCACACACTCTCTCCCTACTCCTGGAAGTTCGCATTATTGGCTCACATTATATTTTTTATATTTATAATTTCTGTATCAAATGAACTTGCAATTATGTTTTTTAAAATATTTGCTGAACAACATGTTTTTATGTCTGACACTGACACTGAGGTTTGGCTCCCACAGGAGACTGCAAATACAGTTATTAACTAGCAGCCTTAGATAATCAGCAGATACTCTGGCAGTAAACAGAATTAGCCAAACCCAAGAAAGCAACAACAATTTGTATTTAAGCAGCGCCCTTCATATGGGATAGTGTCCCAGAGCGCTTGACAGTGGTGGAGTCTGAACCCGAGCCAGGGGAGGGGTAGGCGGGTGATGACCATAAGAAAGATCAAAAGAGAACATCTTGATGCAGGTTTTGAAGGTGGGGAGGGAGGAGACAAGGCAGTGGGATTGAGGGAGACACTTCCAGAGTTTCAGGGGGTAGTGGTTGAAGGCTCAGTCACCAGTGGTGAAGCAGCGGGGATGAGGGATGAGCAGGAGGCCGGAGCCAGCCAAGTGGAGGCAGGTGGTGGAGTAAGTAAGTCAGAGAGGCAGGGGAGTGCCAGGGTATGAAAGGACTGAAGTTAATAGAGACATATTTAAAGTCACTTAGCGGTACAAAAGAGAGAGAGTGGGAGACAGAGACAGAAGGGAGAGAGAGGGAAAGAGACGGGAGGGAGAGAGACGAAATCCTAAAAGGTGAGGACCAGGATGTTGAATTGAATCATCTGTGTAATAGTGGAGTCGGGCAAAGGTCTGGGTAATAGGTTTGTGGAGCCTGATGTGGAAGAGGACAGGGGCTGTAGGATTCTGGATGATTTGCAGCCTATGGAGGGAGGAATTGGGAAGGTTAACAAGCAAGACATTACCATAGCTGTGCCTGGACATGATGAAGGCATGAATGAGAGTTTCAGGGCCTAAGGGGTGAGGAGTTGGGCAGAGTTAGGCAATGTTGTGGAGGTGAAGGAAGGCAGAGCAGGTCATGGCGTGGAGGTGAAAAGACAGTTGAGGATTGAACAAAACACCAAGGTTCCTGACTGGCTTGGTGAGGTGAAGTGTGTAACCATTGAGATTGATACTGCCAGTGCCTGAGGTGTGGATACGCTAGTGCAAGCTAATCAGGAGGGCCTCGGTCTTGTTGACATTCAACTGTAGAAAGTTAGCTCTCATCCAGGACTAGATGTCTGACAGGTACTCTGTCAGGAGTGGTCCTTGAATCGAGGGTGGAGGCAGAAAGATAATTGGGTGTCATCCGCAGACATATATAACGTGGATGATGTCAGCAAGTGGGAGCATATAGATGTTGAAAAAGAGAGGGCCAAGAACACAGCCCTAGGGGACGCCACAGGTGACAGTGGTTGGAGGAGAAGCCGTGAGTGGTGACAAAGTGGAAAGGGTGGGAGAGGTAAGATTCGAACCAGGCAAGGCTAGGTCCTTCAAGGGAAGGTTGAGATGAGAGGCAGTGCAGAATGGTCAACAGTGTTGAAGGCAAGAGAGGTTAAGGAGGACAAGGAGGCAGGGGGAGCCCTGTTGGTAGATGTTCAGAATGTTGTTAGAGACTTTGACCAGGGCTCTTTCCATGCTGTGGGGAGAGAGAGAGACAGGTGAGTGAGAAGGAGAGGATCAGACAGGTGAGAGACAGAGCGAAAAGCTCAAGTATTTCTTTAAACAATTTTGATGTGAGGATCAGAGAAACCCAACCTTGTTTATTGTAATTCTCTCCAGTTAATTTACTGTCCCCAATGGGGGTGTCAGCAGGTGGTTTAGCAGGAGCTACACCAATTATCAGGCAGAGAGCATTCCCCATGGAAAGTGATACACAAGCCCAGAACTTCCGCTCTAACAATTAATATATTGATCGTCATACACTTGGAACAGACGGATTGTGTCAGAGGAGCTGCCAGACCAGAGGGAAGGTGATCTCGCCAACATGAACATTGTGATCCAGAGCTTGTAAGCAGGAGATTGTGGAGGAACCCTCCCACTCCGCCCTCCACCCGTGTGTGTGGGTGTGTGTGTGTGAGAGAAGCCAGTGACAGTGGATTCATCAAGGGCTGGTAGGATACAGCACAACCATGGACAGCTTAACGGTGAGTGGATTCAGCAACAGAGACTCTACAAAGACTTTATACATGAATTGATCAGTTGTGTAATTATTGCATTTAACACAAAATACAAAAGTCAGGAGGTTATGATGAATATTTATAAAATGCTCATTAGGCATCATTTGGCCTATGTTCAGTTCTGGACACCACTTTAGGAAAGATGTAAGATATTGGAGAGGGTACAAAAGAGATTTACCAGGTTGGTAGCAGCAATGAAGGATCTTAGTTATGAGGAGACGTTAACAAAACTAGGATTATTCTCCCTAGAGCAGAGAAGATTAAGAGGGGATTTGATAGAAGTTTTCAAGATCATGAAGGGATTTGATAGGTTGAACCTAGAAAAACTGTTTCCACTGGCATGTGGACAATTAATTGGATGATACCGATTAAAGATAGTTGTTAAAAGAAACAGTGGGGGATGTTAGGAAAAATGGTTTCACCCAGTAAGTTGTTCGGATCTGGAATGCATTACCCAAAAGGTTAGTGAAAGCTGATTCAAAAGCAACTTTTAAAAGAGAAGTGGATGGGTATTTGGGGAGGACATGATTGCAGGGCGATGGAGAGAAAACGGGTCAGTGGTTTTGAGTTGGACAGCTCTTTTCAGAGTCCGTGCAGACATAATGGGCCGAATGGCCTCCTTCTGTATGATTCTGAACTTTTCACATTGTCGAGACTTCAAAATGCTTTACAGCAAATACTGTAAAGTGTAGTGACTGTGTTTTGTGAGCAAAACGCTATATCATATGTTATCCTAATAAAGCGCTTTATAAAAAAAATGCAAAGATATTATATGTGAAGAGCATAATCTAAATGCAAATTGTTGTTGCTGCCTGGTTCCTGGAAAGAGCTTTGAGCCCCTATCTAGTGAAAGATTGTATATAAACACAGGTTTTTGTTGTTAACCTGAACTATGCTTAAATATATACTATATATAATAATATATACTGTCGATACCATAGCGCTTTTAGGGAGCCCTGTTGCCTTGCATGTGAGAGACCTGGATTCAATTCCAGGCAGGTCAGGATGAAACCTTGGGCGAGTTTCCTTATATGCCACGTCCACATACCTTATAATAAACCTTTGAAAAAAACAATAATAAATTGGTCATTTCAATTTCAATCCATGACTGCTTGTGGGACTCTGCTGTGTGCAATTGGCTGCCATGTTTTGCCCACAAATATACAGTCTAAACACCTTACTGTGTATTCTGTGAAGCACTTTGAGACGTCTAAAAGATGTGAAAAGCGCTATATCAAATGCAATTATTATTGTTATACTAATTAACAAACCAATGTACCGTGTGAACTGTGATCACCTCTTTGTTCCTGTCTTGTCCACATCATCAATTTAAACACTTATTATTCATGAGATTAATTGCAGTTTTACAGGGTTAACCCTGCAGTGCTGTGTGAGACCAGTTTCTCCCTTTGTGGAGTCCTGTAGCTCAGAGCACTTGCCTTGCAATTGAGATTGGGGTTCAATTCCCGGATGGGTTAGGGCGAAGTGTTGGATAAGTTTTGTTACTCCGTACACCTTTGTTTACTAGCAGGAAGTAGGAACCTGCCTGTTGGCTGATTGGCACATGGATCACTTTCCAGGGGTAGTAATCCCTTGAAAAATAAATAATAAAAAAATCCACGATGTTTGTGGGACACTGCTGTGCGTAATCAGTTTAATCGGCTGACGCATTTTACCCACAAAATACAGTCTACACTTTACAGTGCAAAGCTCTTTGAGGCATCCTAAAGATATGATATGGTGTCGTATCAAATGCAAGGATTATTATTATAAGCAATTACCAGTTCAAATTTCCCTCAGGCTGAAGATACAAAATTGCAGTAAATATACAAAGTTAAAAATACGGTGGGGCAATCCATAGTCCGAAGGTTTGATATTCTGAAGGGTCGATAGTCCGAAGGTTCTGTAGTCCGAACACACAAATTTCCTGTACCAGCGGTAGCCAGGCGGCGTTACTGCTCGATAATCCGAACTGAAAACGAAACAAGGTTTGTTAACGTTTCTATCCTTAGGGTTAGTGTTAGTGTTAGGGTTAGCGTTACGGTTAGGGTTAGGGGAAGCTTCGGACTAACGAACCTTCGGACTAATGAACCTTCGGACTATCGGGCGGTAACCAAAAATACTATAGTCAGTTAAAATGCTGCAATCACCAGCAGAGGGAGATGATAAGTAATTTGCGATACAAAACCACCACCTGGTGATTAGGTGTGGTTTTATAGGTTAAAGAAAATTTGCTTGTTTTAAAAAGATGAATCCAAATGTTAACAACAACAACAAAATTACACTTGTATAGCGCCTTTCATATCAGGAGGACGTCCCTCAAAACAATAGAATCTCACAGCATAGAAGGAGGATATTCAGCCTGTGCCTGTGCCAGTCAACCCTTTAAAAGAGCTACCAACTAGTCCAACTTATTATTATTGAGGTTTTCTGGGGGAGTGACCCTGAGAAAAGAATTCCTGACATTTGCTTTCAGTACTAGCTATTCTCAAGCCCTCCCCACCCATCCCACCCCCTGGAGAAGGCCATTGCTAAATGCAATTGTTGTGTTTCTGTTGCCAGTTAGTGCTTAAACATTTCTATTTTCATGCATCAAAATCCTGAAATGTCACACACACTATTTCCGATTACCACAATAGCCTTTCATACTAGATATCCTGAATGGTACATTCTGGCACCAGATTGATAGTTTTCAATTTGCCAAGTATTGAGCACCCGAGCCGGCAATGGGATCAAGAGAAGTGGAGAGCAGGGAGGTTGCGGTGAGAATCATAGTATCATAGAATCTTAAGGCACAAAAGGAGGCCATTCGGCCCATCGAGTCTGTGCCGGCTCATTAAAAAGAGCAATTTCATCCCATTCCCCAGCTCTCTCCCCATAACTGCGCAAACCCGTCCTACCAAAATAAATGTCTACCTCTCTTTTAAAAGTTGTTATCGAATCGGCCTCCACCACCTTTTCAGGGAATGCATTCCAGATTCGAACAACTAGCTGGGTGGAAAAAAATTCTCCTCATCTCCCCTCTGCTTCCTTTTGAATAGTATCCGGTAGGGTCCGGCGATATATCGATATATCACTAAAACCCGATATAATTTTCATATCGATACGCCGATATAGGCATTTCAAAAATATCGATATATCGAAAAATCGATATATCGAGGTATAAAATCGGGGTACGAGCACACTGAACTACAAGATCCAGAATGCTCATCTCTATACACAATGCACAGACCGAGGTGCAAAGCCGCCATATTGTATTCATAGTCCTCGAATACAATATACAGGTATGCAAGGGGTGAGGGGAGAGAGTCGGCTGGGGTGGGGTGGTGGGGGGAGAGAGAGATGGCTGGTGGGGGGGGAGAGAGATGGCTGGTGGGGGGGGTGGGGGTGAGAGAGATAGCTGATGGGGGGTGAGGGGGAGAGAGACGGCTGGGGGTGTGTGGGAGGGAGAGAGATGGCTGGGGGTGGTGTGGGGGGGGGTGTGGGGGGGGAGAGAGACGGCTGGGGGGGTGTGGGGGGGGGAGAGAGATGGCTGGGGGGGCGGTGGGAGGGAGATAGACAGCTGGGGGCGGTGTGGGGTGGGGGGGAGAGACGGCTGAGGGGGTGTGGGAGGGAGAGAGATGGCTGGGGGGGATGTGGGGAGGGAGAGAGACGGCTGGTGGGGGGTAGGTGGGGAGAGAGACGGCTGGGGGGGTGGGAGGGAGAGAGGCGGCTGGGGGTGGTGTGTGGGGGGGCAGAGAGACGGCAGGGGGGGATGCGGAGGGGGAGAGAGATGGCTGGGGGTGTGTGTGGTGGGGGAAAGAGACAGCTGGTGGGGGGTGGGGGGGGGAGAGAGACGGCTGGGGAGAGGTGGGAGGTAGAGACAGACGGCGGGGGGGGGGTGGGAGGGAGAGAGAGACGGCTGGTGGGGGTGGGTGGGGTGGGGGGAGGGATAAAGACGGCAGGGGGGGGGTGGGGGAGAGACGGGGTGGAGGTGATAATATACAGATAGATAGAGATGGGGAGGATGTGAGAGAGACACAGACAGAAAAACACAGAGATGGAGAGAGTGAGAGACACAGAGAGAGAAAGATATTTACCTCCTGAGGAAATAGGCCCTGAATGCACGCGCCGCGCGCATGCGCAGTACGAAAACCCCGAAAATATCGATATTTCGGTATATCTCGATATGAGCCGATCGATATATCTAAATCGGAAAATTTCCATATCGACGGACCCTAGTGTCCGGTGATATATCGGTTATGTTGATATAATTTTTCATATCGATATTCCAATATTGGAAATTTGAATATAATGGTATATCGAAACATTTGGTATAAAAAAAATCGGTATATCGCAAAACATCGGTATATAGTGTCCGGCGATATATCGATATATGGTTATATTGGTATAATATAAAACTTTTTCAACTTACCTTGTCACCAGCATTGCAAACCTCTTGGGCCTAAAGCATGCATATCGGAATACGCGTGCACACCGGAATGCGATAAAAAAACTTGGTGATATCAATATATATATATATAAATCTCAATATGAGCCCACCGGTATATCGATATTGGACAATTTTCATATCGACGACCCTACTTTTGAAACTACAGTATTTTAAATCTGTGACCTCTGAGTCACTGATACACCCACCAGTGGAAACTGTTTTTTCCTATCTACTTTGTCAAATCTCCTCACGATCTTAAAAACCTCTATTACAACCTTCTTTGTTCCAATGAGAATAAACCTAGCCTTTCCTCATAGCTGAAGTCCCTCATTCCTGGTACCATCCTAGTAAATCTCCTCTGCATTCTTTCCAATGCATTAACATCCTTCCTAAAGTATAGTGACCAGAATTGTACACAATACTCTAGCTGAGGCCTGACCAAAGTTTTATAGAGTTTAGTCAGAGCTTCCTGACTTTTGTACTCTATGCCCCTATAATTTCCCTTTTCAGTTCCTTCATACACTTCCTATATTCTGTTTGGATGTATTTCGTACTTTGGGCATGACATTTGTCATAAGCCTCCTTGTTTGTTTTATTTTAGCCCCAATTTCCCTAGTCATCCAGGGAGGTCTGGATGCCATACTTTTTAGTCTTTGTTTGAATGTATCAGTTCTGTGCCCGAACTATCTCCTCCTTGAAGACTTCCCACTGCTCCTTAGCTGTTTTACCTACCAATCTTTCTCTCCAGTCCACCTTGGCTAGGTTCCTTTTTAACTCACTGAAATTAGCCTTCTTCCAGTCAATCAAATCCTCACCTTTGATTGTTCCTTGTCCCTTTCCATAAGTACTTTGAATCTAATCATGTTGTGATCGTTATTGCCTAGGTGCTCTCCTACAGAAACCTGCTCTACTTGCCCCACTTCATTCCCCAGAACTAGATCCAGACAGCTTCCTTCCTCGTTGGGCTGGAAACATACTGATGAAGAAAATTGTCCTATCCGCATATCAGGAATCCTTCTCCCTCCTTGCTCTTTATGCTGCTATGTTGCCAGTCTATGTTGGGATAATTGAAGTCACCATTACCACTATTCTATTGGCTTTGCATCTTTCTGAAATCTGTTTGCAAATCTGCTCGTCTATCTCCTTCCCACAATTTGGTGGTCTCTAATATACCCCTAACAACGTAATAGTTCCTTTTTTGTTCCTTACTCGTAACCAGATAGATTCACTTTTCAGGCCTTCTTGCACCTCGTTCCTTTCTAAGACTAGAAACAGTGTCCTTAATTAATATTGCCACACCCCCTCCTTTTTTTCCTCCTCTATCACTCCTGAAGACATTATAGCCAGGAATGTTCAGTTCCCATTCCTGCCCTTGTTTGAGCCAAGTCTCCATTACTATTATCCTTCAAGCAACTTGAGCCAATCTTGTTGTCAAACTACGCACATGTTGGGATTTCCGATCCTGAGAGTTCAAAAATACTGACCCAACAATCCTTACTAAAGGTACAGTTTTTAATATATAAACTCACACAGTGTGAAAGACTGACTGGTTACAATTTGCAGAAATATACTACCGGGTTAAAACAGGAATCAAGCTGAATCAATTGTCGGTTGGTCTCAAGATGATGTTCCTGTGTCTGTTGCTATACTCACACCCCATCTGGTCCGGTTCTGCAGGTCTGACTTTCCTTCAGACTTCTCCCCTAGATTTACAGAGAAGTCCTCTTGCCCTTTGACCTGATCTTACCTTATCTCTCGTATTCTAACGTCTTCTTTGTCCTGTCTATTTATATTAATGAGAGCTGAGAGGAATGCAATCATAGTATCTAAGAGAGAAGAGAAGCTTTGTTTATGCTAACCTCCTTAGACATCCTTCCTGCCTATTATCAAAACTAGGGATCCCATCCGTCTATTTTCCCCCTTTGTCCTGTCTAACCTGGGGTAGGAGGGAAGTCTGATCACATTCCTCTGCCGTACTCGAGAGTGTTGTTAGTGTACCCTAGAAGACGTTAGACATGCATTCTATCATTTCAGCTCTTTCCCCAAGGTCTTATCTCTTGACTAGATGGCCCTTACCTCATACCTCTCAGATTAAGGGTCCATCTGGTACTCTCCAGTTTATGGTGCCCATACACTTTAACCATATGCTACTAATTGGATTGATGTTCACCCATCAGCCTGTTCTGTATTTTTTCCCTGTCTTATCCCTCCCTTTTCCGGACTACTACTTATTGCATTCCCATCTCCCCCTCAAAATTAGTTTAACCCCCCACCCATAGCATTAAATAACCTCCCTGCAATGACATTGGTCCCAGTCTTGTTTAGGTGTAACCCATCACCTGCCCCAGAACTGGTCCCAATGATCCAGGAACCTAAAGCCCTCCTTTCTACACCACTTCTCCAGCCATGCATTAATGTGCTTGATCCTACCATTTTGGAACTCACTAGCTCGATGCACCGGGAGCAGTCCAGAGATGACCACCTTCGAGGTTCCACTCTTTAGTATTTTCCCCAGTTTCTTATATTCTCCCTGTAGCATCTCAGCCCTCTTCCTCCCGACATCATGGATCCCAACATGGACCACCACTCCTTCTCCCTGCAGAATCTTATCCACCCGTCCCGTGATGTCTTCAACCCTGGCACCAGCTTTCGGTTACAGAAATGCCTGTCTATACCTTGGACTGTTGTATCCCCAATGACAATTGCATTTTCACTCTTTTGTGTACCTACGTGCCCCTGTGCATCCACTTGTAGTTCACAACTCTCCCCTGGGGTATCAGCACCCTCATCAGTACTCAGTACAGAGTGCTGGTTTGCAAGTGCCACACTTTCAGGGGATTTCTGCACTTCCTGACCCCTCTTCCTACCATGCCGGGTCACTTGCCATCTGAAGCCTTGGTAGATGTGGGTTGGTTGACCACCTCCTGAAAGGTTTAGTCCATAAAGTCCTCAGCCTCTCATATCCAATGCAGTGACTCTAGTCTCCCTTCCAGCACTGAAACCTTGTTCTCTAGCTCAAGCATCTGGAGGCACTTCCTGCACACATGATTATGCACATTGCATGAAGCATCCTGGAGTTCCCACATAAGGCACATGGAGCATGCTATGATTTTCAGCTGCCCAGCCATGATCCATGCACCTACTTCCCCCTCTGCACCTAACTCCCACTCTCACCCAATTCCTTCTCACTCTGGCCTCGCCCCACTCAGGACGTAGCTCACTCAGGGCTCTCTGCTCGAGAAGATAACTGAAGGCATGGTCAAATAAGTAGGTCTTGAAGGGAGGTAAGGGAAGGGGTGAGGTTAGGGTGAGGAATCTGGGATGGAATTTCAAAACTTTGTGGGCAGAAAGACTGAAGGCCCGACCGTTGATGGTGGTGTGGGTAGGGCAGGAGATATGGAGAAGGCTGCTGAGTGGAGGGAGCAGGAATGTTGAAATAGTGTAAGCAGGTCACAGAAGTAGGAAGGAACTTTCACATCAGTAGGACATCCCAAGGTGCTGGACAGTTAAGGGTTTGCAATCGAGCTGGGATTGGTTGGTGGAGGGCTTTGAACGCGAGGACGAAGATCTTAAACTTTATAACATCTAATAATAATACACTTGTATTACATTTGATGTAGTGCTTTACAGAATGCACTGGAAAGTGAATTGACTGCACATTTGTGAGCGAAGTGCGGCAGCCAATTGCGCACAGCAGTGTCCCACAACCAGATTGAGTGACCAAATTATTATTGTTTATTTTGAGGAATTATTATATTGGAGAACTTGTATGGAAACCTAGTAAGTACTATCTATAATAAATAATCCTTGCACTTGATACACTACTTTCAATGTGCTTGGATGGCACAGAATGAGCGTGGAATTCTACAAGTCATGGTATACTGTGACCAGTGTTGCCTCTGTTTGTGGCACCAAGCTAGGATTATGTTCCCATCTATTCACCTCAGTCTTGCAAATGTGAATGGATCCAGCCATAATCCTTTTGTTTTTTGGCGGAGAGAATACCAGATTGTCACTACCCATTGGGTGAAACCATGTTTCTTGACTTCATTCCTAAATGGCCCAGCTCTCAATTTAAGATGACGTCCTTTGAACTGGATTCTCAGAATTATTAAGAATTATTATTTTGTCATTTGTAGCAAGACGATTGGCGGGAAATCGCAAATAAGAAAATGAAGTTTCCGCCCTCTCTGCTCACTACCGTTTATGATGGGAATGTGGCCAAAGTTTACAAGCTCCTGCAGACCAACGACGGGATTCTCCGGCAGCTGGAAGACACTGAAGACCGCTCATGGAGGGAAGCCCTGAACCTGGCCATTCGTATGAGCAATCAGGATATAGTCAACGCATTAATGCGTTGTGTTAAGTTTGATTTCCGTCAGATCCACGAGGCCTTGTTGGTGGCTGTCGACACAAACCAGGTGCGTGTGGTAAAGCTGCTCCTGGAAAGGCTGGATCAGGAGAAGGGAACTAGTCATAATAAGGTGGATATTATGTCCTTCTCTCTAGCGCTATTTGATCACTCGATTGACAGCTCCCGCTTTGCTCCCGGTGTGACCCCCCTGACCCTGGCCTGCCAAAAAAACCTTTTTGAAATTGTGGATCTCCTCATGAAGAAAGGCCACGTAATTCCCACACCGCACAAGATCTCTTGCTCCTGCCCTGAGTGCCTGAATGGACGGCAGTATGATATGCTCAAGTTCTCATTATCTCGCATGAATACATATAAAGGTCTTGCCAGCAGACCCTACCTGTCCATCGCCAGTGAAGATTCCATGCTCAGTGCCTTCAAGCTCAGTAGAGAACTCAAGCAACTGTCCAAGAAAGAGCCGGAGTTTAAGGTAGGTTCATTACATTTATTTCTGAATTACAATTATAGTAAAGATCTAATAACAGGCATTAGGATCATATATTGTTACAGTAGAATAACAGGTGTCAGCCTGGTGTCATGCTATCATCTCTATGTATACAGTTCCTTAGCCAGCCAGGTCTGCAGTATCCCAGGGCTCCCACTGCTGATGGCAGCACAGCCCAGCTTGGTTTATCGGCATAACCTGGAACATTACACTGGTCTGGGAATCCTCCCACTCAGCTCCTGTTAACCCTGCAGCCCAAGTGCTAATGGGCAGGGTGGTCCTAGTTGGACAAGCAGTAGAAAGACTTGCCAGGCAGTGATATGGCAAGCAAGATATGGCAATGGCAAGCTGTGATTTAAGACTCTTTTAGACTCCCGCAGTTATCTCAACATGCAATCTGGGATCCCCAAGCCTTGGCTCTTGCAAACCTAAGCCTAATACTTTCTGGAATTAGGTAAGCAGGATGTCTTGCTCTAATTGTTTCCTTAATCCACATGGCTCCATTTACGTAAATAAGTAGCAACCCAATTGTTGCTAGATTGTTGGGTTTGCTTTTCTGGGGGTAGTAATCCCTCTCCCCCAAAAAATTGTTCACTCATTCTATGACTGTTTGTGGGACACTGCTGTGCACAATGTTTCTCCCACAAAATATACAATGTTTCTGTGAAGTGATTTGAGACCTTTTGAAGATAAGGTGCTAAATCAATGCAAGGATTATTATTATTACAGTAAATAATAATTAGGATTAATGTTGAACTAAGAGTTGAGGTGTAATATTGTGTCCTAATTACCCACTGTCTGCTTGCCTTTCAGCCCGAGTACCTGACTCTGGAGGATCTGTGTCAGGACTTGGCTGTTGAGCTGCTGGGAATGTGTCGGAATCAGAGTGAAGTCACAGCTGTTCTCAATGATTGTGGAGATGACAATGCTGATGAGTTAGACAACCAGGCCTTTGAGGAAGGGATCCCTGACCTTGCCCGTCTTCGATTAGCTGTCAACTACAACCAGAAGAGGGTAATGTGGAACCTCACACAAACCATTGCCTCTTTCCCCATTCCCACCACTCAAAATGTATGAATAAATACTTGTTTCTCAGTTTTCAACACACAAATCAATCTAAACCTCCGCTTCCTTCTTTCTACCTCCTGATCCCCTTTCATTGGTTCCCAGTTAATTGATCCTATTTTTCTATCAGGGTATCCAACACCCTGTATCTCACTTCAGTTGTTGTTCTTCATGTCTCTGCGGTGTTTGAGATTGGAGAGAATTTACCCCAACTTCCTCAATTCCATATCACCCTCAAAACACATTCACATTACAGTGCTTTCTGTGAAGCATTTGAAGACGTTTGGACAACATGATAAGGTGATATATCATATTCAAGGATTATTATTATTTTCAAATGCAGACATTTAAAATGGATTAGGCATCAAGTGAGAAATTAAGATACGGTAAAACCAATGAAACACCAGAAATTGCAAATACAACAAAACAACAACAGCATAATTACATTTGTAGAATGCCTTTCACTTGGGAGGATGTCCCAAGGTGCTGAGAGAGAGCTTCATTGAAGCAACGAGCATGAGGCATGATCGGAATTCTCCCAACCCACCCAACCCAATGAGCACCTCTCCCCCCCACAGTCATGGACACCACAGACACAGTAACAACAACAAAATTAAATTGTGTAGCGCCTTTCACATCAGGAGATCATCCCAAGGCACTGACACAGACACTCACAGACACCCACACATAGATACACATTCACTCCACATTATGCACACAACAACTTGCATTTGGATAGCGCCCTTCACAGAGTGCTTAACCCACCCACACCTGGACACACATAGATATATAGAAATACACATTCTCACAGAGGCAGACACACACACCACACACAGACTACACACACAGACTACATACACGGACACACAAACACCACATGCACACCATAGACACACACACACACACACAAGACTGAGGATTCCCCTGACCCTAGAGTGATGTCGTTTGCTCAGGATGGGGATAGCATTGAGTCTGAATTTGTCAGACCAGGGCCTGGGTAAGCGAACACTTTCTGCACATGAATGTTGAGAAGACAAAAGCCATCCTTCTTATCTCCTGTCAATGTTTGCAGCTCTAAGCAACACAACCTCTGCTGCTCCCTCATACTTACTGAACCTATATGTAACATCGGCGTCAGATTCGATACATAGCTGTCATGACCACCTCGTATCTAGTCCCTGATCATGAATGCCTTCCTCCACCTCCGCCATATTGCCCACCTATGACTACCTCACACCCAACACAGCTGAAACTCTGTCCACAATTTCATCACCTCTTGCCTCAATTATTCCAATGCTCATCTCACCAGTCTCCCCAGCTCTACCATTCATTAAATACAATTAATTGAAAACTTCATAGCCCTTATCCCTCACACTACCAAACTCTTATCACACACACTAAACGAGGTATCCCCATCACCCCAGTTCTCGCCAGGCTCCACTATTTCCCTATCACACACAAAACTCCTTACTCCAAAACTCTTTCTTCACCAGGCTCCACTGGCTCCCTCTCAGAGAACACATCATTTCAGATTCTCACACTTGTCCATGAATCCCTTCATGCCCTGGCACCTCACTTTTTGACTGCTTAACCCCCAACACAACATTCACCTCCTTCACTCGGCTAGTTCCAGCCACCTGTTTGTTCCTTGTGGCTCCTATTCCACCATCAATGGCCGTGTTTTCAGCCACTATACCCCAAAACTTTACAGTACATATTTTTTAGATCACAACTTAAGATGTTTCTCTTCGACAGTACTTACAGACACCGTCCGTCTCCCCCAGCTCGGTGTCAGGTATCAGAATATACTGTAAAGTGACAGAACCCTTGGACAGAACTGCAAGCCACCCTGCATGAAGGATGCTGTATAAATGCGAGTTGCTAACAATAGTAATAATAATCCTTGCATTTGATATGATATAGATCCTTATCCTTGCTGTTGTTGTGGTAAGTGGGTGCCGTTGGAAATGTGAGACTGTTGTTGTCATTCCTTTACTGGATATTTAAACTGCTTCATATTTTAAACCTCCTCAGTTTGTAGCTCATCCCATTTGCCAGCAAGTCCTGACATCTATTTGGTGTGGGAACCTGACCTGGTGGAGAGGCAGCAAAACCGTATGGAAAATATTCATCTCCTCAGGAACCTTCATCACAATGCCCATCCTCTGCTTCATCTACTGGATTTCACCCAAAAGCAAGGTATAGGTTAGAGTACGTTGGCTTATATGTGTGTGTCTTCTCAATACAGCTCCAATCTGGGATTGAAGTGGAGTCCTGTGTTTTTGTAAGCAAGAGGACCTGGATTTGATTCATTGAGCAAGTTTCCTTACTCCACAAGACCCTGTTTGTACCTAGCATAAGTAGCTCAGTGGTTAGAGCACTCGCCTTACAAGTGTGCCTTCGAATCCAGGCAGATCAGGGCAAACCCTTGGGCAAGTTTCCTTACTCCACACACCTAATAATAATCTGTCCAATAAAAACACAATAATAAAAATTGGTCATTTTCAATCCACGACTGTTTGTGGGAACACTGCTGTGCACAATTGGCTGCCGTGTTTCGCCCACAAATATAGTCAATTCACTGCGTAGTATATTCTGTGAAGCGTTTTGAGACGTTGAAGTGAAAAGCGCTATATCAAATACAAGAATTGTTATTATTATTATCAAGCCCATTATTGGTTGATTCTGAAGTGCATTGTATCAACACAAGTTATTGTTGTTTGGGCAGCTCAAAGCAGCTTCTCTTATCAGAGATGTCTCTACCATAGTCCAGAGACAATAATAATAATTCTTGCATCTTATTACATATTTGAGATTCCTCAAAGTGCCTTAAAATTAAAAATTACTGTAATGCAGTTAATAATTTGAGCGATAGAACTTTGTAGTGGTGGGGGGGAAATGATTACTACTCCCTGTAAAACAATGTGCCAATCGACTAATGAACACACTTACAATATGCAATCGTGCCTCAACCATAAGAAGCTCCATTACATTTATATTTGGCTAATTTATATTTGGCTAATTGCACTTCATTGATTCACTTCATATCTTCATTAGTATGTCTCTGCTAACGATTTCTCCTCCAACCCATCACCAGTGGTATATCCAGGGCTACATCCTTGTCCCTCCTTGTCCTCTTAGCAATATCATCCACAGACGTCAACTTCCCTCCAGTGAGAAAAACATCCATTAACAACAACAAAATTACACTTGTATAGCGCCTTTCAAGTCAGGAGAACATCCCAAGGTGCGATCTACCTGCCCCACCATTGGCAGGCGAGCTTTCAGCCACTCTACCCCAACCTCTGCAACTCCATCCTGCAGTCCGAACGCCTCGCCCCCTCCTTGGCCTCCTTTAAATCTCACCTTAAGACTTCCTCTTCGATGAACCCATTGACAACTCCTAATTCCCCTCTACCCTGTCTTTAGCTCGGGTCTGAAGCAATAAATGTTGAGCGCCTTGGAGGAGAGAGGTAAAGGCCTGAATAAAGGCGTGAATGAGAGTTCAGGCGGCATGGGGGTTGAGATTTCGGCAGCATGGGGGGCGGCAATGGTGGAGTCTGGCAGTATTGCGGAGGTGGTGGAAGACTGTAACGGTCATGGAGCGGATATAAGGGAGAAAGGACAGTTCGAGGTCAAACCAGACGCCCAGATTACTGACTGGCTTCGAGAGGTGGAGAGAACCTTGAGTGCTGATGTTGTCAGTGCCTGAGGTGCGGAGGCGCTGACGCGAGTCAATCAGGACTCTGTCTTGTAGACATTGAGCTGGAGGAAATTGGCCCTCGTCCAGGACTCAATGTCGGACAGACACGCAGTCAGAATGCCAATAGTCCTAGAGTCGAGGGTGGACATAGAAAGGTAGAGTTGGGTGTCATCCACATACATGGAGGTTTACCCCATGTCTGCAGATGTTGTCACCCAGGGGTAGCGTGTATATGGTGAAGAGCAGGGGCCAAGGAGAGAGCCCTGGGGAATGTCGCATGTGACTGTGCGAGGGCTGTAGGAAAAACCATTGGAGGAGACGAAGTGAAGGCGGTGGGAGAAATATGATAACTTAATAGAAGTTTTCAAAGTTATAAGGGGATTCAATGGGGTGAATAAAGAGAAACTGGCGAGTGTGTCAGTAACCCGAGGACACGGATTTTAAATACAGGTAGACCCCACTTAACGTTTCCTCGGTTAATGTTCTTTCATTATTATGTTGCTGATACATTGTGGAATATATTCAGTTAACGTTGCAACGTTAAATTACGTTAAATTATGGTATTTCACTGAGACATGCCAGGCCAGCAG
Organism: Hydrolagus colliei; assembly: GCA_035084275.1. NCBI lineage: Eukaryota > Metazoa > Chordata > Chondrichthyes > Chimaeriformes > Chimaeridae > Hydrolagus > Hydrolagus colliei. The sequence goes on from CM068745.1 coordinate 75,969,479, forward strand.
AGAGTGAGACAAGCCAGGCCAGCAGCGAGTAAGACCAACTAGCTGGCAACGAGTGAGTGAGACCAGCTAGCCGGCAACGAATGAGTGAATCGGGCAGGCGAAGGGAGTGAGGAAGGGAGTTTATTAATATTATCACCATAGGAATAGTGCTATTTAGTTCTTTGGTTTAGTTCCTGTATAACAATGTGACTGTATATTTTCCAGATCGGACAGATAGTTAGAACACCAGTCATTAAGTTTCTTCTTCACTCATCTTCCTACATCTGGTTCCTGGTTTTTCTTATTGTTGAGTCCATCCTGGCACAGGAGGACAGGAACATTGCTGCATCCAGAAAACAACCACTACAAGACAACTCCTTTCACATGATCTGGGTCATTGGTGAGTCACAGCTTCCTCTTGGCTTGACAGCTAGTCAAGCTGAATACAGTGTTTTGCTATGAATTTACTGTGAAATGAATGTGTGAATGTCAAGTGCAATGGCACAATTGCGTGCGGCAATGTCCCACAGAGTGCTGTGAAATGAATGACCATTTTGGGGGGGAAATTGTTGGCCAAGACACCGGGGGGCAGAAACTCTTTAACACCAACTTGAACAGGCAGAAGAGGCCTCAGTTTAACTTTAGCGCCTTGAGACGTCTCGAAGATATGATAAGGCACCATATCAAATGCAAGGATTAATATTATTATTTATTATCAGGTGAAGCATCTGCAGATGACACAAATTTGAGGGGAACTGTAGGAGGAGACAGCAGAGACCTGGGTTCGATTCCCAGCTGGGTGAAATATTGGGCAAATTTCCTTACTCCACACGCCTGATAATAATCCCTCAAGAAAAAAAAATGTAATAAATTGGTCACTTTAATCCACGATTATTAATGGGACACGGCTATCCGCAACTGGCTGCCACGTTTCGCCCACAAAATATACAAATCACTTTACAGTATATTCTGTGAAGCTCTTTGAAACTTCTAGAAGACATGTTAAATCGCTGTATCAACTGGAAGGATTATGTTTATTTATCTCTCTGCCCCTATTATATTATAATATAATATATGAATTGAATTTACTCATCTGTACTAAACGTTACTGGTTAGAGATCCGCTTTTTGCAAACTCTAATTCTGTCAACTGAACTACTGGACTCTATAGGATGGAATGGAAGTAAATCAATGGACAATTACAGTACAGACAAGGCCACAGAGATCCTGCTAAGGGGAAAGCTAAAGGTGTTTTCATACATGTTAGAATTACCAAGACACTTCTAATTGTGAGGACTGAGATAACACCTTTCATTGCCAACAACATTTCTAGATCTGCAGAGCTGCTAACACACAAATAATTATAATTATTAGCTTTGGTCAAGTTTCGATTACTTCCCTGACAACTAATGCCCTGTAGAGTCCTGCAGCTCAGTGGTTAGAACATTCACCTCGCAAGTGTGAGGACCTAAGTATTCACCGGCAAGACGAAAGGTTGGGCAACACGCTTCTGTTTACCTAGCAGTAAGTAGGAATCCTGATTGATGGATAATTTTCCCTCCCCAAAAAACATTTTGGTCACTCAATCCACAACTGTTTTGTGGGACACCAGTGTGTGCAATTGGCTGCCATGATACACCCACAAAATATACAGGCAATTCACTTTACAGTAAATTCTTTGAAAGGTTTGAGAAGTCTCAAATGCTTTTTCATATGCAATGATTATTATTATTCAGTAAAAGCCCGTTTATCCGGCACCCTCAGGACCTGGCCAATGTTGGTTAAACGGCATGCTGAATATTCGGTCGAATCCGACCCGAAAACCCAACACAATTTTTTTTAAAAAATGCCAGATTGGCTCAAAACCCAACCCCCCTCCACTCCTCTCATTTTTGATTGATTGGGTCACGGATAAACGGGCTTTTACTGGATTTATATGACTTCAGTTCAGAGCTTATGCATCCGGCAAGTCATTGTTTGAGGCCTGATGAGTGAACCTGCTTTCTCTTCTCCGCAGGTTTCTTTTGGTATGAGTGTAAGGAAGTGTGGATTGAAGGGTTACGCAGTTACCTGTTAGACTGGTGGAACTTCCTAGATGTAGTCATTCTCAGTATGTACCTGTCCTCCTTTGCTCTCCGCATGGTGGTCACCGTGAGCGGACAAATCTATTGTTCAACAAACCACAGCTCTCTGGAATGTCACTACTTCACAGAGGCCGGTGGGTATTCATATAACCAAACAATGGTCTCGAGGCCATTCGGCATTCTACATTCATGTAGCTGCTTTCACACTCAGAGAGACTAATGTGCTACATTTTAGATTCTGATTGTATAATAATATATATAATAGTAATATAATAATAATAAGCTCGGGTCTGAAGCAGTAACTGTCCAGTGCCTTGGGATATCCTCCTGATGTGAAAGGCGCTACAAGTGTAATTTTGATGTTGTATATTCTCCTTATCATTCACACTAAATGACATTTGCTCTTGTCAGCCCACTTCCATCATCTATCTCAACCCTTTTATATAGGAGAAACTACTTCCTCTGGTGGGTGGTTCACTAAGCAGAACACACAGGTTTAAGATAATTGGCAATAGAACCAGAGGGGAGACGAAAATATATTATTTTACACAGAGTTGTTATGCTCTGGAAAGTGCAGTCTTGATACAGTGGTGGAAGCAGATTCGATAATAGCATTCAAGGGGGAATTGGATAGGTACTTAAGAAGGACAAATTTAAGTGGACTAGTTGGTAGCTCCTTCTGTGCTGCAAGATTCTATGGTTCTCTAAAATACTAAAAATTAGTGGGGGTCTGAGGGGTGAGGTAATAGTGCAGTTGGGCAATATTGCGAAGGTGAGGGAAGGCAGAGCAGGTCATGGCTTGGATTTGTGGGAGGAAAGACAGTTGAGGATTGAACACCTAGGTTTCCGACTGGCATGGTGAGGTTGAGTGTGCAACCATGGAGGTTGATGCTGCCAGTGCCTGATATGTGAGGCATTGGAGCGGGCCAATCAAGAGGACCTTCGTCTTGTTGATGTTCAACGGTCAAAAGTTAGCTGTCATCGGGGACTTGATGGCAATCTGTCAGGTTAGCAGTGGTCTTGGAGTCGAGAGTAGAGGCAGATAGAGTTGGGTGTCATCTGCATACATATGATCCCATATTTGTGGATGATGTCGCCAAGGGGAAGCACTGAGCCTGCAAAGATGCTAATTATTGGTTAAGGTTTCAAAGCAATTGTATAACTCGTAAACGTGTGAAGAACTAACCAATAATCTTCCCAATTTTAGACAGAAAGAATTGGCAACAAGAAGATCCACAGATCCTGGCGGAAGTCTTGTTTGCCATCACCAGCATGCTGAGTCTAGCCCGACTCACCTCTATACTGCCTGCTCATGAGACGCTGGGAACTCTCCAGATATCCATCGGAAAAATGATTGATGATATGATGAGGTAAAATAAGCATTGTAATCAGTGTAAGTGTGTGTAGGACGGGTACATTTTGTAACATTACATAATAAGATTTATATTGTTAACTTATTCTGCATTTACTGTGAAGATCTGTAGTATTGTGGTTGGAGCACTTGTCTCTCAAGCAGGAGGTCCTGGGTTTGATTCCCACGCAGGGTAAAATGTTGGCCAGGTTTCCTTACTCCGTACACATGCCACTGTTTTCCAGTTGTTGCTGTCAATTGATGGATGGGTTTCCAGGGGTAATAATTCCTTCAACTAAAAAAATAATTTGGTCACTGAATCCACTACTATTTGTGGGACACTGCTGTGCGCAATGGCCTGCCACGTTTACTCACAAAATATACAGTCACTATACTTTACAGTATTTTCAATGAAGCACTTTGAAACATCTTGAATGCATGATAAGGTGCTATGTTAAATGCAAGGCTTAGTGCTGTGCCTCGTGCCTAATCCATACTGCACCTGATATATATATTATATATAGATATATATATATGTGTGTAGATGTATATATGTATGTGTGTAGATATGCCCTCTCCTTCACACAGAGGGAGATTTACTCTTTCTCTAACATTTCTCTATCATTGGTCAACACTCTGGATTCCATATGCCATAAACTTCAGATATCAGCCTCGCTCAGTTGGTAATTAACCCTTGCCTACGAGTTGGAAGATTGTGGGTTCATTCCCACATCAGGACATACAGTAAAAGTCTAGGCCAATATCAGTGTTGCATTGTCAGAGTTGCTACGCTTGATTCAAGGTTCTGTCTACCTGTTCAGCTGGACTTTAAAATTCACTGTCCCGGGCAACAATTCCTCAGATAACATTATTTGTTCACTTCATGACCGTTTGTGTGTCAATTCTGTGCACAAATTGACTGCTGCGTCTAGCTACAAAATTCAGTGATAAGAAATGCTACATTCTTGGCAGTCACATGTACATATGTCATGTACTGTATCCCTTTAATGTTGTTTCATAAACGAAACACTTCCTGCTCCAGCCGTCTCCCTAGGGAGCCTGTTCCACAGGTTCACTATTCGTTCACTGAAATAGTATGTGTGTAGATTCTGAATTTACCGACATCAATCGCAGGCTGTGCCTTCTTGTTTTACTATTCAGGACTAGCTGAAACAACCTGTCATCATCTATATTGTCTCGCCCATTTAGAATGCTAACTACAGGAATCATATCACCTCAATTTTCTATTTTCTAGCGTGAACAAGCCCAATTCACTTAGTTCATTTAGTCCCCCATTCCTTCAATCAATCTGTCACTACACTTTACAGTAAAACCCGTGAAAATATTCAGACATTTCAATAACTTGACAAGGGACGATATCCACTTTCCAGCTGTATTAATCCCTTCTTTAAAAAAATCTAAGTTATAATTTGGTCACTCAATTTATGATTGTTTGTGGGATGTTGCTGAGTGCAATTGGCTGCCATGTTTCATGCAATGTATACAGTCAATTCACTTTACAGTATTTTCTGCAAGGCACTATGACATGTCTTGAAGACGTGCTAAGGCACAATAACAAATTAGAAGGATTATTATTACTATTATATCAAATGCAAAGATGATTATGATGTTATTTTTATTATGTAGCATCAAGCTGCATGTTTGACTTTACTTTTGGTAAAGCTAGTTACTGTAGTGTAAAATATATGAACAAAAATTCCTGTTATTTTATTTACTAAATATTCTTATTTTGCATTTCTAGGTTCATGTTTGTGCTGATGATTATCCTGACAGCTTTCCTCTGTGGTATTAACAACATTTACGTTCACTATGTCGATCTGGAGCGTCTCGGAAAGTATGCATATTGCAAACTCAGTGAGCAATACACTACGCGATAACTAGGGACAAAGGCGCTTCCACATTAATAGTTTCCATAGAAGGTAGTCATGACATCAGTAAAAAAAAAATTAAAAAATGACACTGCACCAGAAAGGGATTGTAAGGTAGAGTTCCAGAGTGTGGGAAATTCAGTGAACTCGGTGTAGTCATGCCGGGACATGATGAAAGCATTGATCAGAGTATCAGTGGCCTGCAGTGAAAAGCAGTGGCGGATACGGGCAATGTTGTGATATTGGAGAAAGACAGACAGGTCACGGCATGAATGTGGGGTTTGAAAGCTCAAAAAGGACACAGAGGTTTTGTGTTGTCTCAGTGAAGTGTGCAGCCGAATGGTGAAACTGCAGAGGCACTGCTGTGAGGCAAGCAGGAGGGCCGCTGTCGTACGAGATAGTTGGGTGTCATTCGTGTACTTGTGGAAATTGACCCCATGCCTTCAGATGACAGCACTGGCCTCGGTCCCCCATTGCTTTTCAATCTATACATGCTCCTGCAGAGTGTAGTAACCTTATGCAATTCTGTACCCCAAAGGGCTGTGCATATTGAACATATTCCTTGAACATATTCAAGACTGAGATTGGAAGATTTCTTATGGATAGAGTGATTAAGGGATATGGCGATAAGGCGGGTAGGTGGAGCTAGAATAGATCAGCCATGATCTTGTTGAATGGCGGTGCAGGCTCGAGGGGCCGAATGTTCTTATGTGATACACTCACTGACAGAGACACACTGATACAGAGACAAGGAGAATCAGCGATACAAAGACAGACTGACGCAGAGACATATTGATGCAGAGACAAAGTGACATAGAGACACACTGGCACAGTGACACAATGACACGGAGACACACTGCCACATACACACACTGACACCAGAACGCACTGAGACAAGGAGAAACAGATTTGTTTTGTATCTGGGTTATGGAAGGGATCACATACTGTGGATAAGATGAGATTCTAAAAATCACAGGTAACAACAACAACAAAAATATGTTGCATTTAAACAGAGACATTTACATAATGAGGACATTCGAAGATACACCAAGTTCACAAAATGAATGGTTTTCACCTAGGCTGGGGTTTTGAATGAGATAGGGGTGGGAAAATGACCAAAGAAGAAGATCATGAGACTTGTCCTGAGGGAGGCAAGTGAGTGGGTGAGGAGGAATGACTCTGAGATAGAAATTCAAAGGATGGAGGCTGAGAGCCTGAAGGCATGACTACCGAAGGTGGCTGGGCACGTGGATAAGTGACTACAAAACAGAGGGATCAGACAGGCTGATATAGGGTTAGCAGGTCCCTGAGGCAGGGAGGATCTAGGCGAAGGCTTTTAAGGCGAGAATGAGAATTTTTAACTCTATCTAGGCGGGGGTGATGGGGTTACAGAGCCTGGTGTGGGAACGGATATAAGCTGCAGAGGTCTGGATGATCTACAGCTTGTGGAGCAAAGAGTGGGAAGGCCAGTGAGCAGGGTGTTGATGAAAACCTTGGCAGCCTAAGGGGAGATGCAGCAGTGGAGCAGGGCAATGTTGCACAGGTGGTGGTCCACAGTGTCAACTGTTCACAAAATTAACCTAACCTTAACCTTAAGCTGGGAAACCACGACTCATCACGCAGCAGTCTGACTTGCCACAATATAAAGGAAACATTGAATGTTGAGATTTTCTCCAGGGTTTAATATTATTGTTTGTGTCTGTAGTTTTAATGGGACGCTGCAGTTCCTCTTCTGGTCCATGTTTGGCATGGAGGAACCTGCCTCAGTTGACCTCTCACAGTACATGGTCGCCGAAGTTGTTGGTCGTGTTCTTTATGGGGTCTTCACCATCGTAATGGTCATTGTTTTACTGAATATGTTGGTGGCCATGATCACAAATTCCTTTCAGAAAATTGAGGTAAGTTGATTTAGTGATGTGAGTGTTACAATGGATCTCAATCTCTGAGATAATCTCCTTAATCTAACTTGCTTCACAAATGCTTTGACATCATAAAATCTTGTGACATCTCAGTGTAAACCTTCACGTTTCAGTTCATGACAAACATTTTAATTTTTAAAAACTTAACTTGAATGCTTTTTTTCCATAGTTCTTAGATTGTTCTCCTTAGAGCAGAGAAGGTTAAGGGGAGAATTGAATAGAGGTGATCAAAACTATGAGAGGGTTTGAAACTGTTTTTGCTGGGCAGTGGGTCGGTAACCAGGGGACAATAACAACAACAAATGACATCGCTTTCTTCCATCTCTGACACAACGCCCATCTCCACCAATATCTCACCCCAAAAGCTGCCGAAACTCTGGTCCATGCATGTGTCACCTCTCAGCTGGATTATTCCAATGTCCTCCTCGCCGATCTCCCCTTTGCCACCATTCATAAAATCCGGGTTATTCAAAATTCTGCCGCCCACATTTTCACCTGAATCAAACTTTGATTACCCAAGTCCTTGCCAGTCTTCACTGGCTCCCTGCTTCTGAGTGGATCGACTTCAAGATCCTCACTCTTGTTTTCAAATCCCTCCATTCTTCTGCACCCCACTAGCTCTCTGACTTCCTCTCCCCTCACAACAGCACCCGTTGCCTTCGCTCTACCATGTCTGGCCTCCTCCTTATCCGCCGAATCCTCCGTTGCACTATTGGTGGCTGTGCACCATCCACTATGCCCCGAGGGTCTGGACCTCACTTCCTCACTCTCTTCTCCTCACCCCCTCCTTTCCTATTTTCAAATTGCACCTAAAGACTTTTCTTTTTGACCTCGATTTTGATCACCTTTTTCCTCTTGCCCTGGCTCAGCCCCGGGATCCGTTATTGTGAAACACTTTGAGATGCCGTCTGGTGTGCAGGGCGCTATATAAATCCAAGTTGTTGCTGTACTATGGATTTCACTATGGATTTAAGATAATTGCCTAAAGAACTAGAAGAGAGATGAGGAGAATATTTTTCATTCAAAGAGTTGTTATAGTCTGAAATGCACTATCTGAAAAGCTTAGAAGTAGATTCAATAATAACTTTCAAAAGGGAACCAACTTGAAAAGGAAAATTTGCAAGAATATCTGGAAAGAACAGGGGATTGGGTAGTTCTTCCAAAATGTTGGCATAGGTACAATGGGCTGAATGGTCTCCTTCTGTAATATTCAACGATTCTAAGTAATTCCACCAGTGTTGTACGTTTTATACAATAAGCAGTGTACAGGTAAACTATTTAGGACTGGGTTGCGTTCCTGAAAAACTGTATCTATATCGAAACGTCCTAAATCGAAACCTGATTTTCCATGCAGTCCCATTTATCAGAGATGTGTTGTTTTCACAAAATTTTGGGACCTTAAACCCACTAAATAACACACAAAACCACATAACATACAAATTAACACACATAGGCAAGAAGGGGTACTTGGGGTAACTGTACAGTATTGTACCTTAGTACTGGCAAACTTTATGACAGTACACTACTGGCAAACTTTAGTACTGGCAGTGTGACAGTGGCAGTGACACTTGCAACTTCCCCACTCATCTTGATGTTGTGGAGCCCATTTTAAACCTTTGAAACTACCCTCTACTAGCACTGAAAGATGGTGAGCCTTCTCCTTCCTGATCATTTAACTCTCTAAACAATGATTTTGCCTTCTCTTGGATAACCAGGGTGTTGAGTGGTATATTACGCTGGTTCTGATCCTCAATCCAGACACTCAGCATTCTTTCCATGTTTTCCATCACATCACTCCTATGTTTTGCTAATCTGCTTGCACCTGTAGCTGTAACACACCTTGATCTTGCCAGTATATTGTCCTTATTCTGTTTTATAGTAGCCACCGTCAATCTAGTTAGCCCTGAAGCCCTCCTGACATCCGTACTTTTTTCACCAGAATCGATGCGCTTTACCACCTCCAATTTCGTATTTAAAGTGATGACTTTGCAGGGTCTCTTGCCACCAGCGGTATCACCATTCCTTATTTCACTTATTGCTCTCTTCCCCGACATGGTTAAGAGGCTGTAAATTGCTCGAAGTCGCTCAGGAATGTAAACGCGTCAGTGGAATGTAAACGCGTAAATCGCTTGAAGTCGCTCGGGAATGTTAGGAAATTACTGTAATAGTACCGTGGGGCATTGACGCTTCAAAATCAGCTGGCTTTTAAAGAATGATGATGTAGTGACATGCTATTGGCCAGTTCAAATGCTTGGATGGCACTCACTATATCAGGTGCAAGTGCGATTTACTCGGGAATACACTACGGACTGTGCGTATGGACAAAAAAGACGCGCAAAATGTGACCGCGATATTCAAAACATGTACTGCGCATGCGCAAAAAAAAATGTTGGTCCTTAAAACAAATCCAAGTGCCCTATATCGATCAAAAGGTGTTAAAAAATTATCCTAAATAGAAGTGTCCTAAATAGAGGCTTACCTGTACAGAGAAAAAGTTGTGCATGGAATCAATAGCCATGGAATTATGAATTATGAAGGTATAGTGACAGCGTATTCTGAAAAGAGGGTCTTGAGACATACCTTGAAGGATCAAGAGATAAAGAGACTGTGGGTCAGAGTTACACAGTGTGGGGGCAGGAGAGGCTGAAGGCCTGACAGCCGATGGTGTATGGTGTAGAGTAATTGAATGAATGAATGATAAATGGTACAGGTGTGGGTTTAGCAAATGTTAACCTACACAAATGAAGCTGTTAAAATTTGTCGATCATTGTGTGTTGCTCTACAGGATGACGCAGACGTTGAATGGAAATTTGCTCGCTCGAGGCTTTATCTCTGTTATTTCCGGGAAGGTCTGACTCTGCCGGTTCCCTTCAACATCATCCCAACACCCAAATCTTTGTTTTATCTACTTCGGTAAGAAGCTTCCAATTTATTGTCCTGCTTCATCAACCGCCTCCATTTTAACTCAGCAAATGGTTCCTCTTCTCACCCGCAGCTGGTCACCTGCAGGGTACCCCCGAGCTCCATCCTTGGCCCTCTTCTTTTCCTTGTCTATGTGCTCCTTCTGGGTGATGTCATCTGCAGACATACCTTGTGGTAAATTTCCCGTTTAAAAAGCACACGGATTACTAAGCTTTATAATACCAATATCAGGAAGTTATGATGAACTATTACAAAACACTGGTTAGGCCTCAGTACTGTTTTGAGTTTTGGGCACCACACTTTAGGAAGGATGTCAAGACCTCAGAGAATGTGCAAAGAAGATTTACCAGAATAGCACCCAGAATGACAAATTGCCCTCCATGCCTATAGTTTGTTCATTCATTCGCTCATTCAAGACCTTCTCGTCATTTAGCAACCTGCCCGCCCCCTACGCTCAGCAGGCTTTGGCCTGCTCCATGTCCCCCGACTCATCCGCCCCACCATTTAGCCATTCTGCCCCCAACCTCTGGAACTCCATCCCACAGTCCCTCCACCTGTTGTTGCAGTAGTAGTTTCTCAGAGTGCTTATGGCGCTCAGTGACAAAGCCAATGGGAGTAGGTGGGGTAGTGGGCTTGAGGGCTGGTTGTAGGCACGGTCAAAGAGGAATGAGGGATTTCAGTTATCGGGAGCGGTTCACCATCAACCATGGTTGAGTATCTTCACACTTACTGCCGCTCCCTCTTGCAAGCCAAAACTGCATTCGACTTGTAGATCATTCTGGAGGCCAAAAACAACTCCAAAATCCTAAACTCCACTACTCAGCAGCTTCTCTGTGCACCCCATCAAGCACCCTCATTCCTAACATTAAATGCCAAGTACAAAGAGATCTTGGATATCTTTATCTCCAAGATAGACAATTATCCACCTGGTCACCTCCTGCTTCCCCATGTCCTGGCCATTCCTCATCCCACGGCTCTTCTCCAACCTGTACTTTACCACTATCTCGCCTTCCTCCCCTCATCCTGCATCACCCAGATGAAATCCACCACTGCTGCCTTGAAACACCCTACTCACCCAGCTCCTGGTCAGTTAACTCCCACTCTTCTGCCCACTGTTGGCCCACCTCATCCCCCACTCCCTATTCAACCTCCTCCAGTATGGATTCTGCCAAGTCTATAGCACAGAGACAACACTCGTCAAAGTAATGAATGATGTCAGCATGGATCCAGAACTGGCTGGGAGACAAAAAACAGAGTTGTGGTGAACTGCTGCTTTTCTGACTGGAGGGAAATTTACAGTGGTGTCTCCCAGGGATCGTTATTTGGACCCTGCTCTTTTTAATTTATATTAATTATCTGGACTTGGGTATAGGGAGTAGCATTTTGAAGTTGGCAGATGACACAAAGTTGGGAAAAATCGTAAATAATGAGGAGGATAGTAATCATCTGCAAGAAGATATAGACCGGATGGTAAAATGGTATTCTCAGAAAAGGTGATGGTGGCCGATTCGATAACAACTTTTAAAAGAGAGGTAGACATTTATTTGGGGCGGGCGGGTTTGCGAGGTTATACGGAGAGAGCTGGGGGAGTGGGATTAAATTGCTCTTTTTAAAGAGCCGGCACAGACTCGATGGGCTCGAATGACTTCCTATGATGCTATGATTCTATGATATGAAACTTAATAATATAGTTTGGAGTACTATATTGTGAGGAATATTCACAGATTAACCAATCACAGGTTAACCAAATAATAAATTATCTTTTGAGTAAATGACAATAATATGCAATAAATATTTCCTCATCTCTAGAAAAACTGTCCGTCAAATATTGGACATTCTTATTTTATTAAAGATTTTAATCTGTTGCCATTTAATCATATTTGTTTTATATTAGGTGGATTTTCAAAGGATTGTGCTGTATAAAATCCAAAAAAAAGGAGTACCCTCCACTGCCCACCTCTATTGTAAGTACTGAAACACTTCACACAATTCAACAGTAAATAAACAGTTTAGTTTTTCTCCATATAGCATGTATAGCACAGTGGTTCAAACAAGATGCAAGTTATGTAAGTTTCCTTACTCTACTTACCTACTTACTGCTGTAAATAGAAACTCACTTGTCAGTCGATCGGTGGATCACTTTCTGGGGGGTAAAGTGAATTCACTTTCACTTATCCATTTCAAAAATATGAACAAATAATGATAATTTGGTCAATCTACTGCAGGAAACAATTGGTGTTGCAGTAAATTCTGTGTAGTGCTGGGACTTCGAGATTATGTGATAAGGTGCTATAACAAATGTAGGATTATTATTTAGTATTCAACTATTATTCCACTCCATCCCAGGTTTATCTTCATTCCCTTTAACTCCATGTACTATAATATTTCCAATCAAGTTTTATGTGACACCATGTATTATTATGAATCACTGGAAATCACAACCATTTCACTTCTGTTCTTTATCCTCTTTAATCCTTCAAAGGTTTGAGCATGATTATCCATGTACTGTCAGTGGTCGGATGTCCTCATGCTATATGAGATACTGCTGTTTGTACTGACCTGCCCTGATTAACTCGTATTTCTTCAATTACCCCCAAAACATCTGTAATGTACTTGGAGAGGCGTTTATCCCACCACTTAACATCACTACGGGAGTCCATGTAGCTTAGAGGTTAGAGCACTTGCCTTTCAAGTGAGGGATTTGAGTTTGATTCCCAGACAGGGCGAAAGTTAGGCAACTTTCCTTAGTCTACACGCCTCTGTTTACCTAGCCGTATGTAGGAACCGAGTTGTTAGTCAATTGGTAAATTACTTTCCAGGGATAATAATTAAAACAAAATTATAATAATTTGGTAACTCAACCCACGACTGTGTGCAGTTGCTGCTGTGTTTCAACCACAAAATGTACAGTCAATCACTTAAGAATATATTTTATGAAGCGCTTTGAGACATCCTGAAGATGTGATATGGCACTGTGTCAAATGCAATGACTATTATAATTTTTTTCCCCTCAGCCCAATTCTCCTCCGCAGAGTGACACTTGCCGTGCAGAAAAAAGAGCATCTTATCGACTCCAGGTCATTAGTACTTTGGTTCAGAGATACATTGAGCAATCCAGGCAAGAGTTTGCAGAAAAACAGAGAAAAGGTGAGTGTTATGTCAAGAAGGCTCTCTGACATTCAGTCTGTTGCTTTTAGGCACATGGAGGTGAGTTTGTGTGAGACATTACTTGTGTGGGGGGGGATTTACGCGGGTTTCCTTACTTCGAGCAGTAAGTAGGGATCCACTCGTTTGGCGGACAATTGGTGGGTCGCTTTCCAGGTGTAATATAATAATTCTTCCCAGTGGTAATTATTTTGTGGTAATAATCCCCAAATAATAATAATTTGGTCACTCAATCCACAATTGTTTATGGGATACTGGCTGCCGCGTTTCTCCCATAAAATACACAATCACTACACTTTACATATTCTGAAATTGACGTATTCAAAAGCTATTCTGCAAGCACTTCTAAGACATTTCAAAGATATGATAAGATGCTGTATCAAATGCCAGAAGGATAAACGAGGTTACGTTGAGAGACATTCAGCAAGGGTGTGTGAGCTGTAAGTGTGTATGAGAAATCATTTGTGAGGGATCTTGTTGCCACATTAGCAAAAGCAGTTACTGCACATGACAGTAATCACTTGTGATGCACTAGAATCCTAGAGAGCAGAGGCCATTCCTCTTTCCTCTTTGAACGAGCTGCCAACTAGTTACCACTCCCCACTCTTACCCTGCACATTTTTAATTTTTAAGTAGCTATCAATTCCCTTTCCACACACCTCATATTATATTATAATAATAAAATAATAATCCTTGCATTTGATATAGCACTTTTCATTTATACTTTATCCGGTTGTGAGTTGATTTCTAATAACTGCTTTACAATAACCTTTGTAATCATCGCTTAAAAAGCCACCTTTCGCCCACAAAACACACATGCATTGAGACGTCTCAAATAAATAATAAGGCTCTATCTCAAATGATAGAATATAACTAGAGAATATTACAGCACACAAGGAGGCCATTTGGCCCATCGTGCCCGTGCTAGCTCTTTGGAAGAACTACACAATCAGTCCCACTCCCCATTATTTCCCTATATCCCTGGAAATTTTACCCATTCAAGCACCCTTATGAAAATTGTTATTGAATCTGTTTCCAACATCCATTTTGGCAGTGCATTCCAGACATTAACAACTCTATGTGTAAAAAAAAGTTTGACCTCATCTCCCTTCTGGTTCATTTGCCAATCTACAGAGTTAGATCTTGCATCCACTTACTATTCCACCTGGCAGTGGAAACTGATTTTCTCTACCCACTCTATCAAAACCACTTGTAATTTCATCTTAACTGTCTCTGCTCTGAGTACTTTGTGGAGTCCTGTAGATCAGTCCAGTAGTTCAAGAACATAAGAATTAGGAGCAGGAGTAGGCCATTCGACCCCTCAAGCCTGCCCCACCATTTGATAAGATCATGGCTGCTCTTCTGACCTAACTACCTGCCCTATCCCCATGTCCCCTAATCCCTCTATTTAAAAAAAATCTATCAGTCTCAGCCTTGAAAATGTTCAAGGATTGAGCATCTACAGCCTTCTGTGGTAGTGAATTCCATAAATTCACTACCCTTTGAGTGAAGAAATGTTTCCTCAACTCTGTTCTAAAAGGCTGACCCTTAATTTTAAGAAAATAATTTACTTTTTTATTTGTTACCTAAGTGAATAATTTCACACTTCCCCACATTAAATTCCATCTGCCACCTATTCGCCCACTCCCCTAGCCTATCTATATCCCATTGCAATCTTATTGCATCATCCTCACAGCTGACTCTCCTACCTAGTTTAGTATCATCCGCGAATTTTGACACGTTACATTCAATGACCTCGTGTAGATCATTGATGTAAATTGTAAAAAGCTGGGGCCCAAGCATTGATCCTTGTGGCACTCCACTAGTTACATCCTGCCAATTCGAGAATGACCCGTTTATCCCTACTCTCTGTAGTTCAGCACTACAGCACTCACCTCGTAAGCGAGATTCACAGCAGGACAAAACATTAGGCAAGTTTCGTTAGTCCACACATGCCTCTGTAGCTGTTAGTTGATTAGCGGATCACTTTTCCGGGGCTAATAATTTCTTCAAAAGTGCTTTGAGACGTTTCAAAGACCCGATAAGATGCTTTATCAAAGGCAATAATTATTATTATGGAACAATCCCAGCTTCTCTAGTCTTGTCTGGACCTAACAAAAAAGTCCCTCATCTCTGGTAACACTCTGTTAAATCCTCCTAAATGCTTTGATATCCTTATGCAATGAATATCATTTTATTATTATCATTAAATTCTGTCTGTCATTCTACCCACCGGCTGCCCTCCACTCCTGAACCAAATTCTCACCTCGGGACCAAAACACCCCGATTATCCAGCCCTGGTATGTTTTTGCAGCATGAAGGGTGATACACAATTGTAATTTATTGTTCTCTGCAGACCTGGGGAACCGTATCACTGACCTGGGTACGTTTATTGGTCGCCTTCAGTCTGAAATCAAGCAGCTACGACAGAGTATGGTGTCCGGAACCACTGTCGGGAAATCTAACGAAGCTTCCAGCGTTCTAGGCAAATATATCCTGGGAGCTCGCAATCGCTTCCAAGATCCTGACCCGGAATCCGTGTCAAATTCAGACCCTGGATCTCGGAAAGGTTCCTTTAAGATCACAGTCCATCAGGATTGTGAGGAGGAGCAGGTCCAGGATACTGCGGAAAAGGGCGATGATAATGACGATGATCACACTGAGCAACAGTTGGACACTGACCCATCATCACCCACCACCGACACCGAGGTCCCGACTGAAGAGAAGAATTAAGGAGGATCATCAAGCTTTAAAATGAAAAGTTCGATGAATAAATTTTTGTTAAAAATACTGTAAAAGAATTAATCCCCTTAGAGTGAAACTGAATTCACTGCATAATTGCAAACTAATTTTTTTGTCAGCTTCATTATTACTTAGAATCAAGAAAACAATATAATCTTTAGACAAGCTGTAGAGTTGTGATTAATTATATTTTTGGGGCTAATATTTTTCCAGACATGAATTCTTTACAATGCAATTTATATTTACATCGGGAGAACATTCCATTAATTCATGAAGAGAGACAGGTTAACTTAGTGTTCTTTCCTTACTTTTCAATGCTGAATGGATCGATTTCAAGATCCTCACAGTCGCTTCACACTCACCTTCCTCTCTAACCTGGTTAACCACAAAATCCACAACCCGCTGCCCTCACTCGACTAGATCAGGCCTCCAGCTTGTCCCTGGTGCCCTCCATTCCACCTCTGGTGGCTGTGCTTTCAGCTACACATGAAACCACATGAAATTTTATTTCACTCCACACTTTAGCTAAAATTCCATGAAATACTATTTTGTTAATGTTCGTGCATACATCGTATGAACTATCATCATACAATACTCCACGTTTGTACCTAAAAGTCCTTGAAATTGTATTTCACTCAAATGTTTTACAGAATTGCCACGAAATGTAGCTTTTTTGCATGCTTGTGCAGAAACTGCATGAACTGTAATATTACTCCACATTTATTCTGAAATCACTTGAAATTTTATTTTGAAGACATGTTTACAGCACTTCTATGAAATGTGGCTTTCTTGCAGGTTTATGTGAAAATCCAATTAAATGTAACTTCACTCCATATTTGTTCTTAAATTACTTGAATTGCTATTTCAAGACAGGGGGTTCCAGAGCTTACCAGGTGGGGTTTGGGGTCTTCAACGGATATCAATCTCAACAGCGACAAGATCGATCACAAGACCCAAGGCCGCGGAGATCACCTGGGCCTCCCCATCACCAGCCCCAACTACCCCTCACCAGCCCCCGACTCCCCCACCTCCCCCTTACCAGCCCCGTATCCCTCACCAGCCCCAATTCCCCCTCACCAGCCCAGCGGGCTAACCATGTCTTGCTTATCCCTTCCATCTGCTCCCAGTCACAACACACACACTTTGACTGCTGTAATCAACCCGAGCTGCTTTCCCCGACCTTTGTCCCCAACTCTCCACTACTCCTGATCAATCCTCCTCTCCCTCTGACCATCTCAACACCTATCCATGCTGGGCTGTCCCACAGTCTCCCTCTGCTCCTCTCTTCATAATCTCCGTCGAGCACACCGTGGCAGACACCGCCGGCTGTCTGACAGCACCCACCCTGATTGTTCTATCTCCCACTCTCGCCACAAGGTCCATCGGTCCCCTTCCCTGGGGGGTCAACCTCTCCTCCCTCAACCATATCCTCACCCTCACCCTTCCTATCATCTCTCACAATCCTCCACCACCAACTGTGCCCTCCACATCGGTCTGCAAAATGTCCGCTCCCTCTCGAATAAGAAACGTACCATCCATGACCACATGCTTGATGAAAACATCGACAACCTCCCCCTGACTGAAACCTGGGCTACCCCAGGTGACACCTTCCCCCTGATCAAGGCCACATCTCCCGGCTACACCTTTCACCAAACCGCGCAATTGCCGGGGTGGTGTTGGGGCTCTCGTTTACTGGTCCATCCTTGTCCTTTCCTCTTATTCCTCTGGAACCTTCCTTTGATCAGCTTACTCTCTACCTTCCCTCCAGTCTCTCCCTCAAAATCCTCCTTCTCTATCATCCCCCCAAGCCCTCCCCCACCTTCCTCTCGGACATCTCCATCCTTCTCTTCCCTTTCCATATGTTCTGAGTGCTTCCTCATCTTAAGTGATTTCAACCTCCACTTCACCCTCTCCTGCTCTACTTCCAGTGACTTCTTCTCCCTCTTCACCTCCTTTAATCTCCCCCACCCGCTCGACCTGGTGATCACTCAGTGCCTCACCGTTTCAGACATAAATAGTAAATAGTGCCATTTGGGTAAATGGTAAATTTGGGTGAAGTTCCTCTCAGTGTTTCAGACATCCGTTTCGAGATGGGATGGGTTCAGAGTCTCTGATGTGCTTGCATTCTCTTCCGGACAGGTCTGCGGACAGGAGCCTTTGCAGATGTCCTGTAACAGCAATGAGTAATCCTCCTTCCATTGCCTGAACTTCTCAGCTATGAACTGTGCATCCTCCAGCAGTTGGTCTATCACAGCGAGGTCTGCCTGTTTTGACTGTTCCAACAGGGGAGGGAGAAAAGGGGGTGGAAGATACGATTCAGTGGAGAGAAAGTTCAGACAGAAGTACTCAAGAGATCCAATCAACTTTCTCTTTCAGTCTTGAGTGAAATCATTTACTGCTAATACTTACATTTGGTAAATCACCTTTCATGTTGGGAAGAATGGTTCACAGCGCAGTAAAGTGTAGCTAGCGACTGTTTTGTGGGCAAATGTGACAGCCGGGTCCACACAAAAAAACCATGAAGCCACAAACAGTCACAAATTGGTGAATAACCTTTTTAAAAAATGTATATATATATAATATATATATATTGTGGGGGTGTTGGCCAGGACATCAAGAGAAACATTTTCTCTGTTTGAATTCAGTAAAACTCACACATGCGTCCAGACCATGCGTCAGTCCAGACCATATCATTTAATATGACTTACACAAAGTCCCAGCTTTAGTCAAACTTGTATAAATCATATAATATCCAATTTAATCTAAAAATCTGATATTTGTTAGGTCAGGATATCAAGGGCTATGGGGTCAACAACAACAACAAAATTACATTTATAGAGAGCCTTTCAAATCGGGAGGACGTCCCAACAGATGCAACAGTAGGTCATAGGAGCTGATGTTACAGATCAGCCATGATTTTATAGAAAGGCAGAACAGGCTCGAGGGCTGATAGGCTTTCTCCTGTTTCTATGTTGCTATCTGCACTGCGCATGTGTGTATGCAGTCAGCAAGTGAACTTGTGGTAGTTTGTCATTTAGCTGATTAGTACACATGCATCACTGAATCATGGGAAATGAAGTTCGTATGCAAATGCAACAACAATTCTCGGCCACGTTTCCTGTGACTCAATGCAGCCGAACAGTAAACAACAATAATTTCCACAGCACCTTTCACATTGGGAGGCTGTCTCAAGAGGGTCAAGGATTTGGACCTGAGCTTGGGGTTGAGATCAGGCATGGGTGGGGGTAAGGGGTGGTAGAGTAGGAGGATGGCCAAAGGCACAGTCAAAGTGGAGGATCTTGAGAATGTGCCTTGAAGGAGGCAAGGGAGGGAGCCAGGTGAAGGACTGTGAGATGGAGTTTCAAATGGTGGGTGGGGGCAGAGAGGTTGAAGGCCCAACTACCAAAAGTGGATTGTGGTGGGCTGGTTGGGGTGGTTGGGGGGGGGGGGAGGTGGGGGGGTGGCGTAGGGAGTTTGATTCCTGGTCAGGGCAAAATCTCCTTTCTGGGGGTAATAATCTCTTAAAAACAAATGGTCACTCGATTCACGACTTTGTGGGACACTGCTGTGCACAATTGGCTTCCACATTTTGCTCACAAAATACGCAGCCAATTCACTTTACCGTTGATTATGTGAGGCGCTTTGAGACGTCCTGAAGACCTGATAAGGCGCTATATCAAATGCAAGAATTATTAACTCAGCATCAAGCACAGATCAAGTACAGCATCTTCCTGGTCTGTACAGGTATACACTAGGCAATGTCTTTCACAACATCTCAGTTGAGGGGTAATGGGACTTTAAGTTTTTCATTGCACAAATCTGTCTTCAGTTGAGAGCAATAGCATAAACAATTCATTTTTAACATTAGGGCTTTTACTTTCAAAATTCCAATAGGCTCTCTCTTTGTTTGCTGTGTCTCACATGTAGAATTACATGACCTAGTGCAAAATATTGAAGAAGGAGCTTGCATTATAGCAGTGGTAAGCTATGTGGATTTAAATGATTAGACTCCCAGCAGTTAACCCAATGCACATTCTGGTTCCCTCCAAGCCTTGATTCTTGCCAACCTGCGCCCAATACTCTCCGGAATTAGGTAACTAGGATGTGTCCCTCCAGAGAGAGAGAGTGCGCATTCCATCCCAACAGTCTATCTCTGGGATTTCCATATGTAGGTGGGACACATGGAAATCTCAGTTTGGTTTGGAGACTCTTTAAGTTTCTGCTATGTGTCAGATGCCCGGCTGAGCCAAACAAAAAAAGCTTACAGTTTACTAATCCCATCGGCGCAAGATAAACAATCCGCTCACATACCTTTAATGTACTGTTCAAAGCTCGGAATTTGTGCAACCTATCATTGACAACCGGATTCTTGCTGCGCTTTATGAGGGATTTCCTGTAGTCCCGTTAGGAGGATGGTCTGCGCTGCCCAATGGGTGAAAGACTGGCTTGTTCTAAAGACTTGTACAGCTGCTCCATTTCATCAGATCCCTGTGGTTGTTCTTGGGACAAAAAAGAAAGTCAAATGTTTAAAGCCGTGCATTTGTATTTCCTGTTGGACGTACAGTATGTGATTAGCTCTCAGACTGTTTTTCTATTTCTGAATTTAACTACTTTTTCTCTTCTGGCTACCTATTTGTTCCCAGACCCCACTAGCTGCCAGTTACCAGCCAGATCGATTTCTAGGATCCTCTCACTTGTTTCAAATCCATTTGTGCCCTTGCACATCTCAACAACAACAATTTATTTAAATGGTAAGCTTTATTTGTATAGCAGCCTCCAAGCCGGACGGCGTCTCAGAGCGCTTCACAACAACGGATCCCGGGACCGAGCCAGGGGCAAGGGTAGAAAGGTGACCAAAGGCGCGGTCACAGAAAAAAGTCTTTAGCTGTGACTTGAAACTGGGAAACTGGGAAGAGGGGGGGGCGAGGTGAAGGGAGTGAGGAAGGGATTCCAGAGCCTCGGGGCATAGTGGCTGAAGGCACAGCCGCCGAGGGTAGAGTGGAGGTTCCAGGGGGACATGGAGGAGGCCAGATCCGGTGGAGCAAAGGCAACAGGAGCTGGTTTGAGGAGAGAGGAGGTCAGAGAGGTAGGGGGGTGCAGAGGAGTGGAGGGATTTGAAGACAAGGGTGAGGATCTTGAAATCTCTACCTCTTCAGACCTGGTTAACCCCCACGGCCACCAATTCTCCCACCCATTGCCTCCAATCGGCTGACTCTGGTCTCTTGTTTGTCCCTTGTCCCCTCCGCTCCACCCATCGATGGCCGTGCCTTCAGCCATTATGTCCGGGACGTTACCCGGCATGAAGGGCACTGTATGCAAGTCGTTATTGCTTATTGAATATTCATTTCCGTTAACTACATTTTATACAACTACACAGAAGCTCTCTGTGAACTAATGTTTTTACATGCGCAATGAGTGATTCACATAATCCTGTTTAATACTGCTTCTTGTCTCAACCAAATCCTATCCGGCTATTGGGCTGGACTGAGGTGGGCTATTAATAATAGAATAATCTTTGTATTTGATATAGTGCCTTATAGGGAACGGCGATATGGGATTTTTCCGGATATGGATATATCGGTTTGCTCATACCTGCTTAAACCGATCTATCGAGTTTTTATACTGCGCATGCATTCGAAGTGTGCGCGCATTGCTGGCGCGCGCGCATTTATGGTGCGCGCTCAGTCGCGGTGCGCGCGCATTGACGGTGCGTCCGCACTGACGATGCGCGCGCAGTCGCGGTGCACGCACATTTCGAAATGCGTGCTCTAGGTCCAGAAAGTTTGTAATGTTGGTGTCAAGGTCTGTTGAATTATACGATGTTGTTTGCTCCCTACCTCCCCCTCTCCTTCTCTCCTCTCTCCTTCTCTCCCTCCTTTCCCCTCTCCTTCTCTCCCTCCCCCTCCACTCTCTCCTCTCCCTCCTTTACCCCTCTCCTTCTCTCCCTCCCTCCCTCCTTTCCCCTCGCTCCTTCTCTCTATCCTTTCCCCCTCTCCTTCTCTCCCTCCCTCTCCCCTTCTCTCCCAACTTTCCCCCTCTCCCTCCCTCCCCTCTCTCCTTCTCTCCCTCCTTTCCCCTCCCTCCTTTCCACCCTCTCCTTCTCTCCCTCCCTCTTCTCTCTTCCTCTCTCCTTCTCTCCCAACTTTCCCCCTCTCCTTCTCTCCTTCCCTCCCCTCTCTCCTTCTCTCCCTCCTTTCCCCTTGCTCCTTCTCTCCCTCCTTTCCCCCTCTCATTCTCTCCCTCCCTCTCCTCTCTTCCTCTCTCCTTCTCTCCCAACTTCCCCCCTCTCCTCTCCCTCCATCTCTAAACACAAAATAGAACACACACACCAAAAACAAAATCTAGATTTATTCTCCTCCATTTCTTGCTTGAAAGTAGCATGTAATGTCCATGTGTAAATGAGATCTATTACAATAGAAAAGAGACAGACAGTCTGACTGTTAAGAGTTAGAAGCCAGATTATCACTGCTGTGTGTGTCTGACTAGACACACACATAGAAGCAGTGATAACTTATTTTTATGTAGTCTGAAGTCTGAATTAATGTCCTTCGCCATTGGCAAGCTCTCCTTTGCTATGCAAAAAGTGACAGCGTTCGTGATACTTTGCCACTTTTTGTCCCCTCTCTGGTACAATGTTCTCCTCTTAAATAAAGCAGGAATTGTTTGAGCTGCACTGGCCCCACTACCTGTCGCTTTCTCCGAAGCGCTGGTTCGACTTCCTGCTGTTGTCGACAATGATTTCGCTCTGAGGGCAGCGTGCTGGGCGGGGTGGTGCTGCTTAATGTGTTGTCGCAGGTTGCTCGTGCTCGAATCAGACGTCTTAACCAAGACCTTGCAAACTGTACATCTATACACACCATTACTGACTGCATTGTTTTCAAAGTAGTCCCATACGGGGCTTCTTTTCCCCATGATGAGAAAGGTAAATTTTCAAACTACAATTTTCAGCGATGCGACTTTGTTAAGACGCCACGACTCACGTCGAGTATACACAGTAAAGTGTGCGTGCGCATCGGATGTGCGCGCCCGTTAATTGTGCGCGCGCACCGAATGTACGCGCATTCCATGCTCTAGGTCTAGGAGGTTGCAATGCCGGCGACAAGGTAAGCTGGAAAAGATCGCATTACACTGATAATACCAACAATATTGATATATTGCCAGGAACGATATTAAAAATATAACAATGTATATTTTTAAAATCGAATCTCTCGATATAACGTTTTTTTTAGAATCACCATATCGGCATACCGATCTGAAAATCATATCGGGTTTAATCGAAAAACCGATACATCGCCGTTCCCTAGTATTTACTAGAGATTTTGGATTAATGCTGTAGCTCGGTGGTTAGAGCACTCGCCTTACAAGCGTGAGACCTGTGTTCAAATCCAGGCAGGTCAGGGCGAAACCAGGGGCACATTTCCTTACTCCACCTGCCTAATAATAATCCCTCCAAAAAAACCCCAATGAAATTGGTCATTTCAATCCACGGCTGTTTGTGGAACACTGCAGTGTTTCGGCCACACAATACGGTTTACAATATATCCCGTGAAGCCCTCTGAGGCGCCGCAACGACGTGATGAACCGCTGTATCAAATGCAAGGATTGTTACTGTAATTTGAAACAGAATATTGGAGGAAAGACATTTTTATTTACCACAATATATAGTTCAATAAAATACATCAGATATCAAATGATAGTTTTGCTTCAGGGAAACATTGCTAAACCCAGAGTTGTGAAGGACAGGAGGTACGATATGGAGGAAGACATTCACTCATGTGTACATGTTACTTTGTACATTGAAATTCTCTAACAGTTTCTTCAGGATTTCCGAGCTCCGAGAGACATCCTGCAATGGAACGAGAGACGTCAGTCAGAGATCATCAGGGGGCCAGTCTGCCTTGAATAATCGTTATCATCCTGTGTAATAATCCCTCCGAAAACCCCCCACAATAATAAAAATCGGTCATTTCAATCCACGACTGTTTGTTGGACGTTGCTGTGCGCAATTGGCTGCGGTGTTTCGCCTACAAATATACAGTCAATTCACTTTACAGTACATTCTGTGAAGCGTTTTGAGACGTATATAGGACGTGAAAAGCACTATATCAAATGCAAGGATTACCCTTGGCACAGTGCATTATCATGTTGTTGAGTCGTCTTTAAAGCGCTTCACAGAATACATTGTAAATTGACTGTATTTTGTGGGTGAAACGCTGCAGCCAATTGTGCACAGCAGTGTCCTACAAACAGCCGTGGATTGAGTGACAGTTTTTTTTTGGAAGGTTTATTATCCTCGGAATGCGATCCACTAATCGACAAACAAACAGGATCCCATTTACTGCTAGATAACAGGCGTGTGGAGTAAGGAAACTTGCCTATGATTTTGTCTTGCCAGCAACTGAAGCCATGTTATCTCGCTTGCGGGGCGAACGCTCTAACCACTATGTTACAGGACTTCACTTTAAATCGGGAGCCCCTTCACCTTTAAATCAGGTTACGGGTTCAAGCCGCACATAAGGACAATAAGCCCCTCGTCTAGACTGACATTATAATGCAGCGATGGAGGATCGGATGAGATGTTAAACTGTCTGTGTCTGTTCAGGTGATGCTAAAGATCCCATGGCAAAGATCCCACGGCACCAACAAGAGAAGAGGGCTTCTCTCTGCCAATTATTCATTATTTCGCCCTCAATTATAAAGTCAATTCACTTTACAGTAAGACTATCAAGTGTTTTGAGACAACAACAACAAAATGACATTTTTGAGTACGCCTTTCACGTCAGGAGGACATCCCAAGGCGCTGAACAGTCAGGTCGGGACCTGAGCAACTGAGAGGGGCAGGGGAGGAGGGAGGGAGAGAGTTAAAGAAGATGTGAAAAACGCAATATCAAATGCAAGGATTATTATTATTATTGCTACTGACTTCATGGCTGTTCGTGGGACAACAACAACAACTTCTATTCATATAGCGCCCTCCATGCCGGACGGCGTCTCACAGCGCTGTTGTGTGCAAATGGACTGTGAAATGGACTGTACCTAAAGATACAGTCACTGCACTTTATAGTAAATCTCGTGAAGTGCTTTGAGAAGTGCTCCCAATGTGAAAGACACTGTATCCAAAACTCGCACAAGTCTTATGTTTGTAAATTGTAATAATCGTATCCCTTCTCAATCAATTTCTTTCCAGTGGAAAAAAACAGAAATAACAACAAAATTACATTTATAGAGCGCCTTTCACGTCGGGAGGACGTCCCAAGACAATGAACAGTCAGGTCGGAACCTGAGCAAGATGGAGGGGCTGGTTGGTGGAAGGAAGCACGGGAGAGAGTGAGAGGGGAGGGAGAGAGTTGGGAGGGCAGCAGAAGGCATGATCGAAGAGGAGGGTATTGAGACCAGCCTTGATGGAGGCAAGGGAGGGAGCTAGGCGAAGGGACTGTGGGATGGAGTTCCAGAGTGTGGAGGCAGAGGCTGAAAGTCCGTCCGCCGATGATAGAGTGGAGGACACGCAGCAGACCGGAGCCCACTGATCATAGGGGAACATCAGGTCAGAGAGGTGGGGGGGGCAAGGCCGTGAATGGCCTTGAAGGTGAGGACGAGAATCTTGAATTTGAAAGCAGTGAATTGTTCTGTGACCTGTCTCTTACCTTTGCGAAGGGAACCGCACTGTGGCAGGACAGGAGAGGCTTGAAGGCTTCGATTGCCTCCGAATCCAGGTGGGTGATATCGCTGTAGCACTGATATACAATTGCGGGTATATGCCACACCTGGCAGTAGCTCAAAACTGTATGAGAGGCCAGAGGAAAGCCAGTGGTTAGGCAATGCTGATGTTGCAACTTTTGGTGTCTGATAATAATAATCCTTGCATTTGATATTGCGCTTTTATCGACGTCTCAAAGCACTTCACAGAATGTACTGTCAAGTGAATTGTGTTCTTTTGTCAAAATTTTCAGACCCAAGACCCACTAAAATAACATTTTGCAACAAAGAATTTAATGATAATGAGACTTAATGAATTTAATTGATGAATAATTAATTTAATACCACAGAGTGGGTCCCGCATCTCTCGATCGCAGTCCCACATCACGAACAGATCCAGCTCCAACATGAGCCCCGAGGCCTTGGGGATCACTTGATCACCTCAACCAAACGGCAACCGTCATGTAAACAATGACGGAGCAACATGCTATTGGTCAGTTCAACATGTTTACATGACGCCAAATGGTATAAATCGGGGGATACCTGTATATTTGTGGGAGAAATGCGGCAGCCAATTTGCGCACAGCAGTGTCCCCACAAACAGTCGAGGATTGAAAATGATCAATTTTATTATTGCTTTATTTGGACGGATTATCATTAGGCATGCGTGTGGAGTAAGGAGACCTGCCTAAGGTTTCGCCCCGATCTGCCTGGATTCGAACACAGGTCTCACGCTTGTAAGGCGAGTGCTCTAACCACTGAGCTACAGGAGCCCAATTATCCTTGCTTAAGAGTCTCCAAACCAAACTGAGAATTTCTTTCATCCCACCTACACATGGAAATCCCAGAGATACATTGTTGGGATGGAATGCGCTTTCTCTCCCTGGAGGGACACATCCTGCTTAGCTAATTCCAAAAAGTGGAGTTTGACAAGAGCCAA
The DNA here is from genome assembly GCA_035084275.1 of Hydrolagus colliei. NCBI lineage: Eukaryota > Metazoa > Chordata > Chondrichthyes > Chimaeriformes > Chimaeridae > Hydrolagus > Hydrolagus colliei. The sequence goes on from CM068745.1 coordinate 75,996,165, forward strand.
GGCTTGGGGATCTCAGAGTGTGAGTCTGAGGTAACTGCTGGAGTCTATCCAGTTTGTAACCATATAGCTTACCATTTGCACACAGGAATGTCCCACAAACAGCCATGGAGTGAGGGTATCTGTTGGCCCAGACCCTGCGAGAAACTCCCTTCTTTTTTCCAATAGGGTAATGAGATCGCTTAATAATCTCTCAAAAAAAACCACAATAATAAAATTGGTTATTTCAATCCACCACTGTTTGTGGAGACACTGCTGTGAAGCAATTGGCTACCACATTTTGCCCACAAATATACAGTCAATTCACTTTACAGTACATCCTGTGAAGCTCTTTGAGACGTCTAGAAGACGTGAAAGTGCTATAACAAATTCAAGGATTATTATTATTATTGAGAGCGCCATTTGATGCTGTTTGGGAGGCTTGCTATGTGGTGTGTGGAATAAGTAAAACTTGCCTAAGGTTTTGCCTGTCCCATGAATCGAACCCAGGTCCTCCCATTCGCTTACTTCAGCTCAGTGGTTAGAGCACTTGCTTTTCAAGTGTGAGACCTGTGCTTCGACTCCAAGCAGGTCAGGGCGAAACCTTGGGCACGTTTCCTTACTTCACACACACGCCTAATAATGACCCCTCCAGGAAAAAAAACCATAATAAAATTGGTCATTTCAAACCACGACTGTTTGTGGGGACACTGCTGTGCGCAATTGGCTGCCGCGTTTCTCCCACAAATATACAATCAATTCCCTTTACAGTACATTCTGTGAAGCGCTTTGAGGCGTCTAGAAGACGTGAAACGCGCTATATCAAAATGCAAGGATTATTATTGTTGTATTATGGTTATTATTGTATTATAGTTATTATGATTTCTGTTCCTGAGTTTCCACCTGCGAAGACAGAAACACATGGAGGTCCCTACCTGCTGCGGGCAGTCCGGTGATCATGTTAGGTTGCTCTAGGAGTGGGCAGCACGGAGTGTCATGGAACTCCTTGGTCTTCAGGGCACGGAGGAAAGGCACGACAAAGCTGGAGACGGGTTTGGCCGACTTGTACTCAGCCAATGAGCAGTTCGACAGCACAATCACATTTAAGTTCCTTTTCTGTAGACTGGCAAATACCTGAAGGTGAGAGAAACACAGACACACAGCCAAATATCACACATGTACATTTACTGCATATGCCATACAAATGTAGTCTTGTTCATGTCACAACGATCCTAACATTGGACACAGCATCTGTCTCAAACTGTCTCAAAAGACTTCCCCAAACAGATTCTAAACTGTTAGAAAATAATAATAATCATAAGCCTTGCATTTGATATAGCGCTTTTCACATCTTCTAGACTTCTCAAAGCACTGAATATACAATAAAGTGAATTGACTGTATATTTGTGGACGAAATGCAGCAGCCAATTGCATACAGTAGCGTCCCACAAACAGTCGAGGATTGAAAATAACCAATTTATTATTTATTTCTGAGGAATTATTAGGCGTGTGGAGTAAGGAAACTTGCCCAAATAATGATGATCCTTACATTTGATACAGTGCTTTTCATATCCACAACTTGCTAAGAGTCAGGCTCTGCCAGTGTTAAGCGCTCTAAGGCGTTTGGTCACCTTTCTACCCCTGCCCCTGGCTCGGTTCCCGGGATCCGTTGTTGTGAAGCGCTCTGAGACGCCGTCTGACGTGGAGGGCGTTACATGAATCAACGTTGTTGTTGTTGTTGAGGCGCTATCCTATGTGGAGGGAGCTATATAAGTACAAATTGTTGTGATATAGGGTCCTTCACGAAGGGTATAGGTTTTGGGAAATGCTTTAACAGTGAGAGAGCCTGACATCGGTCTGGGGGGAGGTGATCATCGTGAAAGGAAAGGAATGTTTTCAGGGGTGATCTGAAAGCGGGGAAGCTGTAAGGCGGAGGGTTTGTTAGAATGGAATGTGTCTTTCCCTGGAGGGACACATCTTGTTTACATCATTACAGAGTATTAGGCGCAGGTCGGCAAGAGCCGAGGCTTGGAGGGGGGACCCCAGAGTACGTGTTGGGCGTAAATGCTGGAGACGAACCAGCAAAAAACAAATCAACAGCAACGCCTGGTAGTGTCCGGCGGTATATCGGTTATATTGGTATAAGTTTTCATATCGATATGCCGATATTGGAAATTTGAATATATCGATATATCGAGAAATTCGGTATCAAAAAAAATTGGTATATCGCAAAACATTGGTATATAGTGCCTGGCAATATATCGCTATATCGGTATAATATAAAACTTTTTCAACTTACCCTGTCGCCGGCATTGCAAACCTCCTGGGCCTAGAGGACGCATATCAGAAAGCTTGCGCACCTCCAAATGCGCGCACATACACAGGATAAAAAAAACCTATATCGATATGAGCCCACCGATATATCGATATCGGAAAATTTCAATATTGACGGACCCCACAGCCTGACCTCAAAGTGTAAGCTTTCCCACTGTATGTCCAGCCAGGACCACCCTACCCGTTCTGGCTTTGGTTTGCAGGGTTACAACAGGAGCTGAGAGGGAGGATTCCCTTACCTTATCAGTCCATTGGAAGAGCTGATCTTCAGGCATGACGCTGCTACAATGATAGGTCAAGATCTACAGAGAGAAGGTGAGGAGTATGTGAGGATTCCAGGCCCAGTTACCATGGCAAATGTTTTTGCATTGCGCTCTCCCACTTTGGGACATGAATGTCCCAAAGGTCTGTATTTTCTCCCCCCATATCCATGCCGTGACCAGCACCGCCTTCCACCACCTCCGCAACATCACCTGTCTCCGTCATTGCCTCACTCCTCAGGCGCTGAAACCGTTACACGCGGGCTTGTCACCTCAAGGCTCAATTAGGGCAACTCCCTCCTTGTCGGCCTTCCTAACTCTTCCCTCCACAAGCTACAGATCATCCAAAACTCTGCAACTCGTGTCCTCTCCCGCACCAGGTTCTGTGAGCCCATCACCCTCGCCCGACTCCCCATTCCTCAGAGGTTTGAATTCAAGATCCCGTCCTCACTTTCAAGGTCTTCCCCGGCCTTGTGCCCTCCTACCTCTCTGACCTGCTGACCCCCTATCAATCTGTCCGCTCCATCCATTCAGCAGGCTCTGGCCTGCTCCATATCTCCCACCCGACCTTTGGCGGCCGAGCTTTCAGCCTCTCTGCCCCTACGCTTTGGAACTCTATCCCACAATCCCTTCGCCTTGCTTGCTCCCTTGCCTCCTCAAGACCCTCCTCTTGAACCGTGCTACCTCTCTGACCTCCCTCACCCCAACCCTGGCATCCCCCACCCCCACCCACCAAGCTCGGGTCCTAACCCCTGACTGTTCACCCGTGGGTGCCCTCCTGATGTGAAAGGCGCTCTACAAATGTAATTTTGTTGTTGTGGTCTCACTGCCTTTCAAGAATGTACTATGTTGTTTGCACGCTGCTTGAACGGTGCAGGCTCGTGATAAGGCACTAGGTCAAATGTGTAGGATTAGTACACTTAGTCCCCGCATAATGTCACAGTTCCGTTTGCGAAACGTGCGATTTTCCAAGTGAAACGACATTGAGTGAACCCGCGTAAGAATACCAGACGTTCAGCGTCTATGTAAGCCTACGCATAGTCTTTTTCATAGTACAGTAAAAGCTTGTTTATCCGGCACCCTCGGAACCTGGCCGATTAAACCGCGTGCCAGATATTCGGGCGGCCAGCTGCCAAAAACCCACCACAAAAAAATTTACTTTTTTAAAAACATACTATATTAATAAGACTAAATAATAACAGAAGGTGTTTATGGATACTTACCAATAAAGCAATAAATATCGATTAGAGTCTATAAACACAGCACATAATCACAAAGCAAACTTCTACAGTGGCGGACGGAAGAGTTGTTTACTTCTTAAAGGGTCAATGTTAGTATTTCCTGTTTTTCTTTCTCTCCCTCCTTCCCTCTCTCTCTTTCTCACACACACACACACTCAGTCAGTCTGGCATCTCAATGGCTCCAAACCCAACCCCCTTCCACTCTTTCCCCCCCTCTACTCTTTCCTCCCCCCTCCTTCCCTCTCTCCCCCTATCTCACTGCTTCTCCCACCCCAACCCACCAAAACAGTGTATAAACCCATGATACTGTCAGGCTACACAGGCAATACGTAGTATTTGTCAGAGAGAGGGAAAGAAAGGGTAAGAGATAGAAAGAGAGAGGGGGAGATTGAGAGAGAGAAAAAGAGAGAAAAAGGAGAGGGAGAGAAAAAACAGTGCCCTTTAAGAACAAAGATGGGAAGTGCACTACTGGCAGCATTCAGAACTAATTGTACTGTACTCTAGTGCAACAATCAGCTCATTAAATGCGCCACAGCGATTATGCCGATCCGGTTAATCGAATGGGGACCTTTTTTTGAGGTGCCGGTTATACAGAAGTTACGGTTGATCGGGATCACGGATAACCAGGCTTTCACTATACTTCATTTCCATCAGCTGTCGAACGACGTAATAGCCAACGACGCGACGTTAAATTAATATACGTTTCTCTATGTATCAGCGACGTAATAACAAAACAATGTTGACTGAAGCAACATTAAGCGAGGTCTACCTGTTGTATTATTATTATTATTATTAACAGCTACTGTTTACAAAGTTTTTCATGCAAAAATTTTGCCTATAATATAATAATCCTTGCATATGATATAGCGCTTTTCACATCTTATCAACGTCTCAAAGCCCCTCGCAGAATATACTGTAAAGTGAATTGACTGAAAGAGAGAGAGAGAGGGAAGGAGGGAGGGAGAGAAAGAAAAAAAGCACTCTGAGACGCTATCCGGTGTGGAGGGCACTACATAAATCGAAGTTGTTGCTGTTGTGGGCGAAAAGTGGCAGCCGATTGCACATAGCAGTGTCCCACAAACTGTGGTGGATTGAAATGAGCAATTTTTATTATTGTGTTTTTTGTGGACGCGTTATTATTAGGCGTGTGGAGTAAGGAAACTTGCCCGAGTTTTCGCCCCGATCTGCCTGGATTTGAACACAGGTCTCCCGCTTGTAAGGCGAGCGCTCTAATCACTGAGCTACAGGAGCTCCACAGGAAAACTCACTGAAGTGAGTGATCGATTTAATCGGGGGTTGGGGCAGTGGGGAGATTGTCATGGTAGCTGTTGCTCACTAACTGGACAAGAGCTCTCCATAGTAGAGATGAGATGTTAAACTAATTTGAAAAATGAGGGCAGTTTCTCTCAGTGCGCTGGACGGCAATCAATCGTTACTAGATTTTAAAAAACTGGCTGCTCTTGAGATATCCTAAATCGCTGTTTCAAAGTGCTTCACTGGATTTTACTGTCAAGTGTAGTCGCTGTGCTTTTTGTGGGAAAATGGGAACTCCCTTCCTCACTTCCTTGGCCTCACCCCTTCCCCCTTTCCTATTTTCAGGTCAGGGCGAAAAGACCTTTCCTTTCGGCTGTGCTTTCGGACATCTTTATCCACCCTCTCTTGCACTGGCTCGGCCCCGGGATCCGTTGTGGTGAGGCGCTGTGAGACGCCGCCCGGCGTGGAGTGAGTTAGGGCGCTGTATAAATCCAAGTTGTTGTTGTCCGATTTGCACACGGCAAGGTTCCACAACGCCCTGTTGAGGTGAGCACCAACCACACAGGTCGCCGACCGTCAAAGATCCCAGCCACTGAGGACAGCTTACCGTGGGGTTTGAGGTCAGGCGGTGTATCAGACAGGACGAGTCCGTAGGAAACTCCTGCGCCAGGTTCGTTGTTCCTTCGACTCCCTCATTCCGCAAAGTCACCGTTCCGACAACCTCCCAGCTGCCAGCACTTTGTACAAACGATTTCACAAACCCTGTGCGCGGGGTTGGGGGGGGGGAAGGAAAAGAGATTTGTCGTACAAAGAGGTTTCACCCCCACCCTCTGAAGCTCCTCCGCCTCATCCCCTCACTCACCCATTTGTCTCAAGACTTTCCTCTTCGCCTGCCATTCAGACATCCTCACTGCACCACTACCCCCTCCCTCGCCCTCCAACCCTCGACTCCAGACCATAGCTGGGCTTTGGGATGTCCTCCCTCTGGTGAAAGGTGCTACTTAAATACAATTTGTTGCTTTCGCTGCGCCATGGAGCACTGTCGCACGGAAGGTCTAACAAACTCTCAGCAGAGATCTGGGAGCTGTGAGCATTTCCGAAGCTACTCTAGCAAGGATGGGGAGTGGGTGGGGGGCAATACAAATCGGGGGTTCTACGTAATAATATAAATAATAATAATAATAATAACTGCCCAGCAAACACTCAGCTCTGAATAACTTCCCAGTATGTATACGGAATCTAACCTTGCATTCATAATGCATGGCCATAGTGCATAATAATTTCCAATAATAATCCCTACATTTGATACAGCAGCTTATCACATCGTTAAGATGCCCCCAAAAGCTTTTCACAGCAATGTAGTGTAATTTGGTCAGTCAACCCACAGCTGTTGTGGGAACGCTGCTGTGTGCAATTGGCTGCCGCGTTTCGCCCACAAAATATATACAGACAATTCACTTTGCAGCATATTCTGTGAAGTGCTTTGAGAGGTATCATGTCAAAGATACTATAAGGCGCTATATCAGTGTTGTGACCCACAGCAAAGCTTATTAATAATAATAATAATCCTTGCATTTTGATAGAGCGCTTTTCATATCTTATTGACGTCTCAAAGCGCTTCACAGCTATACACTGTACTGTAAAGTGAATTGACTGTATATTTGTGGGTGAAACGTGGCATCCAATTGCACATAGCAGTGTCCCACAAACAGTCATGGATTGAAATGTCCAATTTTTGTTATTGTGGTATTTTTGGAGGGATTATTATTAGACGTGTGTGGAGTAAGGAAACTTGCCCAAGGTGTCGCCCTGACCTGCCTGGATTTGAACACACGTCTCACGCTTGTAAGGTGAATGCTCTAACCGCTGAGCTACAGGAACTCCACGATTATCATCCCCGGTTATTGTGAAGCACTCACAGACGCCGTCTGGTGTGGAGGGCACTATATAAATCAAAGTTGTTGTTGTTATATTATTATTATTCAGTATAAAGTGCTGTGGCTGGACCAGGCTGACAAATGAAGAGTGTAACGTTTACTCACCCACAGCATTGTGACCCACAGCCAGGATCAGCGTTGAACATGGCAGACAACCATCCGTGCAGCTTTCAATCGCGCCCTTGTTGTCTGGACACCACTGGATGTGAACCTCTCTAGTGGGCAGACACAGGCAGCGTGAGACGTGCCACCAACCTTCAGACCCACAGAGAGTAGAGCGCGACCCACTCTGACAGCCGTGGCTAACAAGCTACGAGCTGCTATTCACCCCATAATCTTGTATACATGCAGCCCTGTCCCCACCGCCTGCTCTCACGTATGATAATGTGTACGCACTTTGTGCTGCATACACTAGTTCCTGCATATACTTGTACATGCCGAGCGTCGTTTAGATGCTGTGTATGCGCTTTCTGTGTGCGTAGTGGATGCAACACAAGTCACGTAGGCTGTGTATAGGGTGAGCTTTGCCCGACTCCGCCACTACCTCACCCCTCAGGCTGCTGAAACTTTTCGTGCCTTCACTATGTCCAGGTTCGAATACGCCAACGCCCTGCTTGTCGGCTTTCCCAATTCCTCTCTCCACAGGCTGCAAATAAACCAGAACCCCGCGGCCCCGTCCTCTATCGCTCCAACCTCCGTGACTCCATCTCCCCCGTCCTCGCCCGACTCCATTGGCTCCCCATCACCCAGAGGATCCAATTCAAGATCCTGGTCCTCACATTAAAAGCCCTCCACAACCTCACCCCCACCCTCCATCCGTGACCTTCTAACCCCCTACCAACCTGCCCACCTCCTCCACTCAGCGGGCTCTGGCCTGCTCCATGTCCCCCAATCTACCCGCCCAACCATTGGCAGCCGAGCTTCAGCCACTCTGCCCCCAACCTCTGGAACTCCATCCCGCAGTCCCTACACCTCGCCCCCCCCCCCCCCCACCCCCACCCCCCATCCCTGGCCTCCTTCAAGTCCCACCTCAAGACCCTCCTCTTCGACGGTCCCATCGGTCACCCCAAATCTCCCCGCCCCCCCCTCCCCAGCTCAGTCTGAAACAATGACTGTCCAGCTCCTTGCGATGTCCTCCTGACGTGAGAGGCTCCGTCTGTACAAGTGTTATTTTGTTGTTGTTGTATAAAGTGTATATGGGTTGTGTCCCTCTGTACAGGCTGTGTCTGTGTCTGTGTCTGTTCGTCCCTCCTGTGGCTGGCCCAGGGACCCTCCCCGCATCCCCCCACAGCAGCTCCCGTTCCCTCCCCCCACTGTCCCTGTTCCCCCTCCCCACCGTCCTTCCTCCCTCCCCACTGTCCCCCCTCCCCCACCGTCCCCCTCCCCCACCGTCCCCCCTCTGTCCCTGTCCCCCCTCCCCACTGTCCCCCCTCACCCCACTGTCCCTGTCCCCCCACTGTCCCCCCTCCCCACTGTCCCCCCTCCCCCAGTCCCCCCTCCCCCCACTGTCCCCCCTCCCCCAGTCCCCCCTCCCCCAGTCCCCCCTCCCCACTGTCCCCCCTCCCCCAGTCCCCCCTCCCCACTGTCCCCCCTCCCCCAGTCCCCCCTCCCCCCACTGTCCCCAGTCCCCCCTCCCCCCACTGTCCCCCCTCCCCACTGTCCCCCCTCCCCCCACTGTCCCCCCTCCCCACTGTCCCCCCTCCCCCCACTGTCCCCCCTCCCCACTGTCCCCCAGTCCCCCCACTGTCCCTGTCCCCCCACTGTCCCCCCTCCCCCCACTGTCCCCCCTCCCCCCACTGTCCCCCCTCCCCCCACTGTCCCTGTCCCCCCACTGTCCCCCCTCCCCACTGTCCCTGTCCCCCCACTGTCCCCCCTCCCCCCACTGTCCCTGTCCCCCCACTGTCCCCCCTCCCCACTGTCCCTGTCCCCCCTCCCCCCACTGTCCCTGTCCCCCCACTGTCCCCCCTCCCCACTGTCCCTGTCCCCCCACTGTCCCCCCCCAGTGACTGTGTGTGTGTGTGTGTACCTGGCAGGCTGTCCCAGCTCCTCCTCCTCCTCCTCTCCGGCCCGGGAGAAAACAGATAGAACCTCCCCGAAAAAGGTGGCCATCGCGGCGGCTAGAGACACCAGCCCAGCCCGGGGCCTCAGGCCTGGCCTCCTCCCCTCTCACACCCTCCCCTCTCACACCCTCTCCTCCTCACACACCCTCCCCTCTCACACCCTCCCCTCTCACACCCTCTCCTCCTCACACACCCTCTCCTCTCACACCCTCCCCTCACACCCTCCCCTCTCACACTCTCTCTGTCTGTCTCACTCACTCTCTGTCACTCTGTCTCACACTCTCTCTGTCTCACTCACACTCTGTCACTCTCTCTCTGTCTCACTCTCTCTGTCTGTCTCACTCAGTCACTCTCTCTCTGTCTCACACTCTCTCTCTCTGTCTCTCCCCGCTGCTCCTCCAGACCTCGCTGTGTCCCCGCGCATGTGCCTGAGCCCCCCGCCCCCCCCCCTGTAGTTCAGTGGTTAGAGCGCTCGCTTCAGAAGCGTGAGACCTGTGTTCGAATCCAGGCAGGTCAGGGCGAAACCTCGGGCAAGTTTACTCCACACACACACACACAATAACAATAATAATCCTTGCATTTTGCTGTAGCCTTTTCACACCTGATAGACGGCGTCCCAAGGCGCTTCACAGAATATACTGTAAAGTGAAGTGACTGTATGTTTGTGGGCGAAACGCGGCAGCCAATTGCGCACAGCAGCGTCCCCACTAACAGTCGTGGATTGAAACGACTAATTTTATTATTGTGTTTTTCTTGAGTATTATTATGTGTGTGTGTGTGTGTGTGTGTGTGTCCTCCTGACTTGAAAGGCGCTATACAAATGTAATGTTGTTGTTGTTGTGGAGTAAGGGAACTTGCCCAAGGATTCGCCCTGACCTGCCTGGATTCGAACAAGGCTATCACACAATCCGCTGAAAATTAAACTCTGAAAGGGACACAATCCTTGAAATGCCTTTTATTTAGTTATTTTTTAAAACAAAGATTTTATCTTTACAGGGGTGGTGGGAGGGGGGAGGGGGGGGAGGGGGAGAAGGGCGAATCTTTGATTTTCACAAAACTCTGAAAGTCAGGATAAATCAGAGCCACATAGACTGGTGCTTATAAATTACAGTACGCTACGCTGCTAAGGCAAATTGCAAGTATTAACCTATGCTTTTACATGTTTACAATTTACAACAATATAGAAATAGTCATTATTCTCCAACCCCCTCATCCCCACCCCTCACACCACCCCCTTTGCATATCAAAGAAAACTGGTACTGCCACTCCCTGAATGATTTGAATCTTCAGTTTTATTTGTTTCTGCGTCTTATAGTGTGTGTATGTCTATATGATATATATATATATATTGTATATATATTATACGTGAGAGAGACCCCCAGAGATCAGAAATAGAAAGACACGATGGGGGGAGCGGAACACACACACAGCATTGCAACACAATTGAAAATGGCACATTAACCCCCCCCCCCCCCACCTTCCAACCTCATATCTTGACTGTATTAAAGCTGAACCAACTCCATGACTTATAATGTGTGAATTATAAAATGTAATAATCTTCATACCTCGTTTCAACAGTCCTACAAGAATTAGTGTTCCTTCTTCCAGGTATCCTGAGAACCAAAGCCAGTGCATGGAAAACACCTTCAGCCACTCCGCCCCCAACCGCTGGAACTCCATCCCCAAGTCCCTCTGCCTCGCCCCCTCCCTGGCCTTCTTCAAGTCTTGCCTCAAGACTCTCCTCTTCGATGGACCTATCGGCAACTCCTTATCCCCCCTTCCCTCCCCCCACCGCCCTCAGCTCGGGTCTGAAGCAGTAACTGTCTAGCGCTTGGGATGTCGTCCTGATGTGAAAGGCGTTAAACAAGTGTAATTTTGTTGTTGTTTAACTTCCTGCCAAATATGATCAAACTTATGTTGTGTTATACAGCGTGAATCAAAAGCCCTTACTCATCGGTCTATAGATGTTCAGACTGTGCGGCATTATCAGACATTTACATATCAACTTGGGTGACAAAATCTTTCATGAACGAATGAAAGGCATCTTCTGGGAATAATAATAGTAATCCTTGCATTTGATATAGTGCTTTTCACATCTTTTGGAGTCTCAAAGCACTTCACAGAATATAGTGTAAAGTGAATGAACTGTATATTTGTGGGCGAAATACAAGTAGACCTCGCTTAATGTTGATCCATCGGGTGAACAAATATTCATTTAACGTCACCACGTTTACTATTATATCATTCGCCAGCGAGTGGAAACTAACTACTTTGGGTAGCAAAGGCATACATAGATGCTGAACGTCAGGTATTCTTACGCGGGTTCACTTAACGTTTTGTTTAAAGTCACACTTTTTGCGAACATAACTGCCACGTTAAGTGAGGACTAAGTGTATAACAGTTAATAACATTGCAAAAAAACAATCATACAAATGGATAGCGCTGATTGACCCCGTTTGAGATGACGGATCGATTGGTTAGAAACTAACAGCGCTAATTGTACACTCCACGCTTTTTTTTTAAGTCGCTTTTTAAAAAAACTAATCATGAATGTGCCTATGAGTAAGGACTTCTGATTCACTGGCTTGGCCCTGGAGTGTACTGGCAAACCTGCCTGGCTCAGGAATCAGATTGGAGATGGGCACGGAGAGCTAGCTCAATTCTGACGTTCAATTACGAAACGTGGGGCTCCTGTAGCTCAGTGGTTAGAACACTCACCTTACAAGCGTGAGACCTACGATCGAATCCAAGCAGGTCAGGCAACTTGGGCAAGTTTCCTTACTCCACACCAGTGTTGTCCGGCGATATATCGGTTATATCGGTATAATTTTTCATATCGATATGCTGATATTGGAAATTCGAATATATCGGTATATCGAAATATTCGGTATAAAAAAATATCGGTATATTGCAAAACATTGGTGTATCGTGCCTGGCGATATATCGATATATGGTTATATTGGTATAATATAAAACTTTTTCAACTTACCTTGTCGCTGGCCTTGCAAACCTCCTGGGCCTAGAGCACGCATATCGGAATGCGCGCACACCTCCGAATGCGCGTGCATACACAGGATAAAGAAACCCGGCGATTTCGATATATCGATATGAGCCCACTGATATATTGATATTGGAAAATTTCCATATCGAAGGATCCTACTCCACACACACGCCTAATAATAATCCGTCCAAATAAGACCCCCACAATAATAAAAATTGGTCATTTCAATCCACGACTGTTTGTGCACAATTGTCTGCCGCGTTTCGCCCACAAATAGTCAATTCACTTTACAGTATAATCTGTGAAACGCTTTGAGACGTCGATAAGATATGAAAAGCTTTACATTAAAACAATGATTATTATTATTATGTCACCCTGGAGCCAGTTCAGCTGCGACGAGAGCCCATTTACCAATTGTTGTGTTGGCAGCGGCTGATGGTTTAACACACGACGAGCAAGGCTGAAGTTGGCCAGAGGATGAAAAGCAACCAACTGGGTTATAGGGTAGTTAGTGGCACAGCATTCTGTGCGGACTTAGGAAATCCCTTCAATGATTGCCTGTGAAGCAAGTTTGATGGTGGTAGAGGTGTGTGTCAGGGTGAGGGGGGCAAAAAGGGAAAACGCCGTGTGATATTAAACATTTAGCTGCTATGAGGAGCTGGAAGCACATTTTGCCATCCACATTCAGTGTAAAACCACCCAGACACAATTCTATACACACACTAACCAAACCTTACTCAGTGGCCACCCTGATATAAAGGCCACTTTGTACCCTGCGGCGGTTGTTGAGGACAGGTGTGACTGTAGTTGTGATTTACTCACAAACTGCGTCGTGCAAGCTGATGGGTAGGCAACAAGAAACCATTTCCCCCCCACCTCCTCCCCCTCTCCCCAGCGATTAGTTATCAATAGTCCTTCAGAATCGTGTTCTCTTACATTTGGTTGGAGGGAGGGGAGCAGAAACACTGTAGCATTGAATTCTGCAGAACCAATCCATGAATGTTTGTGGGGACGCTGCTGTGTGAAATTGCCTGCCGCGTTTCGCCCACAAATATAGTCAATTAATTTCACAGTATATTCTGTGAAGTGCTTTGAGATGTTGATAAGATGTGAAACGCTCTATATCAAATGCAAGGATTATTATTATTATAACCACTCAATACTTAAGTCCGAAATCTATACCATCAATTCTGAAATTATTTAGCAACTGAGACAAATTCACTGAATCTATCAGTAATAATAATCCTTGCACAAAACACCAAATACTGCAGATGCTGTAAATGTGAAACAAAAACAGAGAGCTGGGAAAACCCAGCAGATCAGGCAGCATCGATGGAGAAAGGAAAGTGAGTCAACCTTTCGTCAGAATAATAATCCTTGTATTTGATATAGCGCTTTTAACGTCTTCTAGATGTCTCAAAACCACTTCACAGAATATACTGTAAAGTGGATTATGTATATAGGTGAAACACAGCAGCCAATTGCGCACAGCAGTTTCCCACAAACAGTTGTGGATTGAAATGACCAATTAATTATTGTTTTTTTCGAGGGTTTATTATTAGGCGTGTGTGTGGAGTAAGGAAACTTACCCATGGTTGTGCCCTGACCCGCCTGGAATCGAACCCAGGTCTCTCGCTCGTAACGTGAGTCCTCTAACCACTGAGCTACTGGACTTCACAGCACAATTCATACATATAAAAAATCTCTGCAAGCACTTTTGCCCATATCTTCGCTGAATCATTTGCTGTGAATGAACCAGGGACGCAAAACAAGAGGAACAAACCGAAATCTAATTGCTCTGTTTTCATCTTGGTGCACCAAAGCATCACATACCGTATATCTCCGCGTATAAGGCGCACTTTTTTTCAGGTCGGAAGATCTCGAAAGCAGGGTTTCTAAAGAAACCCTACTTTCTTTAAACCCTAAAGAAATGATCTGCGCCTTATACGCGGAGATATACGGTAATAAGAAAAATGAAGCGAGCATCAGTTGATGACTTCAACAATAAAGGCACTCAGCTTTGCTCTTTTTAAACTAACGCCATTACATTCATCACTCTATTATCTCAACTATAATGGGGGGAAACGTTTTGACAGCTCACTTGAAAGCCTTATTCCTCCACAGAAATGATAGCAAAGAGAAATCTCTCTCAACTAGAAAATTAAATCATGGTGCAAAGTATTGCAGGCTATAATTAATTGCAGTTTTAATTTTTTTTAAATTGTTCCAATGTATTGATTCCCTTCTCCTATCTCTCCCCTCTCATCTCTTTGACTCTCTGTGCTCCTTTCCCCTAAACCCATCTGCAAGAGTATTAACTACATGAAACAGATCACATAACACATTTCAGAGGTGGAAGCCAACTCAAGATTAATTTTTCAGAAAGCAGATCTCTGCAACCTCCACCGTTCGCCCGACCACTACCATTCAAAGGGCTTCACAATGACACTGTAAACTGAACGGACTGTATTTTGTGGGAGAAGCACGGTAGCCAACTGCACACAAACAGTCATGGATTGAGTGACCAAACTTTTTTTGTGGAAGGGATTATTATCCCAGAATAGTGATCCACCAATCCGACTAACAACCGGATTCCTATTACTAACCAGGTCATACCATGTGGAGTAAGAAAAGTTGACTACTGTTTCACCCCATCCAGAAATCAAACCTGGGTCCTCTTGCTTATGATGTGAGGTATCTAACCAATACACTACAGGATTTAACTTGGTGGGAATGAAGATATAATTTTTTTTTTATCGTGGCCAGTCACTCTCTCTCTATCTGAAGTGTCCACACTGCACAAAGCAGAGTGCTAGGATCAATCGGATCAACATCCAACAAAACATAAAACCCAGAGGTGTTCTGGGTTGATTTTTTTAACCTTGTCTCTTTCTTAAATTTTTTTTGTTTTTGTTTTTAAATGCCTTGAATACACTTCAAATACAACGTAAAAAGACCAAAAAAAGGACTAAAAGCAAATCAAGTTTTATGCGACAAATAGAAAAATAAAATAATCTTTGGAAACACTTTTTAAAAAAAAAAAACACAGTACACTTAGCAGTGGGTGACTGTTCCAGGGGGAGTGTTCAGTTTCTGAAGCGTTCAGCGAATGCTCCGTCCGATAGGTACATTTTCACATTATCGCACACAATCGTACAAACCAAGAACCAACACTAAATTGGTAAACTACTACACTTTTATTTAAAAAAATTGTTTGTCTCCTTCCAATTACTAAATTGATTTAAGCTCCCCTCAAAAATTCATATTTATTGGTTTTTATTTTCACGTTAAAAAGCAAATTTGCACGAGCTTCATCGAAGGGAATCGATACTTTGTAGGATTTCTCCCAATGATTCATTGCACTGCATTGCAGCCCAGAAAGGTGCTGGTTGAATACCTGGTAAATTCTAAGTTAGCCAATCTCAACTGGAGCTGTGGTGAGATCACAAATGTGCACTGGGACAGGAAAGGAGGCCTGGCGGAAGGAGGAAAAAGTCTAAGCTCCGGCTACTAACCACAATCCAGTGACTATTGCTGCAAAGTGCATTGTGCAGATATCAGGTGAGGACACGACCAGGTTTGAGTGTGATCTCCCTTCTCTTCCCCCACTTCCTTCCCTTCCCCGTCAAATAACATCAATGGAAAGCCTAGCGGTTTTAGCTGGTCAGACTCCAGCAGTTACCCCCCCAACACATACTCTGAGCTCCCTAAGCCTTGGCTCTTGCCAACCTGCGCCTAATACTCTCCGGAATTAGGTAAGCAGGAGGCGTCCCTCCAGGGAGAGAGAGAGAGAGCGCGCATTCCATTCCAATACTATCTCTGGGATTCCCATGTGTAAGTGGGATGCATGGAATTCTTAGGTTGGTATGGAGACTCTTAAGCAATGGTGATGGGTTTCCGTATGTGTCAGACACCAGGCTGACCCCCCCACCCAAAAGATAATCAAATAATCTGCTGAGAACTCAATGTCAGGTTGATATTGGTTGATGTATCATTGGAAGGCTTGCCTTCAGGTAAGGAAGGGAAAATGGTTTCTAAAAAGCCATCGGGAGCCGGGGTGGTGGGGATAATGGTAAAATGGATTGATAAACAATTTTTTTTAATTTAAAAAAGGATGTGGTATTTGACTCACTTTTGTTTGGGCAAACCAAATCCCCAAGAGTGTAGGTACTAATGTCACTACACTGACATGCCAGTGTTTGGGCAAGGAGTTAAGGCACATTATGCCCCACAAAGGACCTGGTGGAACATTTTTCGATGACTGTTCCAAAGTTAACCCATATTGAATAACATGCTGAGCCTGAGTTACAGAAGTTCGAAATCAAGGGTGTGGAAATAAAGTTCTCTGTGACGGAAGGAGTATTTTTAGCATGATAATAATAATTCTTGCATTTGATACAGCATTTTTCACACCTTCTGGACGTCTCAAATGATTAATTTCCTCACATCCAGAACTAAAACAGAGGTTAGTTTTGGAACCTATAACTTCCAACAGAATTTGAGTAAGTACTGCAATGACTTCCTCTGACCCACCTTTTTTTTTATAAAAAAAAAGTGGAAAGATTTAGGAACAATTTGTACAACAGTAAGCCACCAGTATATTAAATCACCATACTTTACTTTGCCTCTCACCCTAAGTATTAGTGGGTAGACATTTCACTTGGGTCTAGATTTACTCTATTCACACAGTATTTTAATGAGTTCAGAATTTGGCAAATTTGAAAAGGCAAGGCTTTAAATTTGAAAGTATGGTTTTCTGCACATTGCTTTAAGAGCCGCAGCAAACCAATTTCAGATTAATTCTGGACGATCTAAATATTTACATAAATCTATACTCTCTGAGTTGTATTTTCCCCCCCAGATTTACTGCAAGGTTAAAACCTCACGTAGCAATAAAAAAATAGGGAATATCGAGGCCTAGTACACCAAGAGTTTTCTGATCATTTATAGGTTTTTGTGCAATATAGTACACCAATTTTTAAACAGAATATTGGAAGCTAGTTTCCCCCATCAATCTATCCCCAGCCCCAAACACACACACCCAAGAACTCCATACCCATACTGGCATTAACAGTCATATGAGGGGATCTTGGTCGAAAGTTAAAAAAAATTAAAAACCACAAATTCAATGCAATGCGGTCATCACAATTCTAGAGAGAGAAAAAATGACAGAATGCAGCAATGTTTTCTTACTTACCGACACAACCCGGTGTTTCAGTGCAAATATCACCTTTGAACACTGAAGGGATGAAAGGGAATTTTTGTTTTGTTATGTATGCTGTTCTGTTGGCTTAAAAATACATGCAAAGGCAGCAAAATAAATATTCCCTAACTGTAGTGCTTAAGCAACAAACAATAATTGAGCTGCGCAAGTCTCCCCCCCACACCCCCACCCCACACACCCCAGAGTGATCCACAGACACCAAATAGACTGGCCTTGGTTGTTAGGTGCTGTGACCATAATTTCTATTTGCAAAAAAAAAAATCAAACATAATTCCGCAAGTGCGAACAGCCCACTACGTCAAAGGAAAGAAATTCAGAAAAATATAAATATAATCCCTGAAATTGAGAGAAATAAATTTCACAGTGGTATTATTATGCCAACGGTCGGCTGTGTCTCAGTCTCTTACTCGCACGGGAATCCGTCGCGCCCGCCCTGACCTGGACACTGCTAAATTGGCAATCTCGTTGTGTAAAACGCTGTCAGTGTCCGAATCATCGTCGTCGTATCTGACAGTCCTTCTGCCCTGATTTCTGGTCTTTATTGCAGAGGATCGACAAGCTCGGTCTCGTTTTACAAAATCAGAGTCCTTGTCATCATCATAATCCTTCTCCTCCTCATCGCTGTACACAATCTTTTGCCGTTTCCTACTTTTTAACCGACCGGTGACTTTCGAGGCTGCTATTCGGGATTTTGTTTTCCTTTTAACGTGTTTCGATTTCCCTTTCTTTACTTTTACTTTTGCCTTTGCTTTTACGCTGTAGTCGCTGTCCAGGTCCGAGGCGGACGAGGATTCCGAGTTTGGAGATTGCGCATTGGAGCTGGAATCCGAGCTCTTTTCACTCTTGGAACTCCTGCTGCTGCTGGAGCCAGATTTCCTGTCCTCCTCACACTCCTTGCTCTCAGAGGCAGAGTCCTCGTCCTCGGAAAGACTTGAACACTTTCTTTTCCTAACGGCGCTACCTCTCTCTTGATCCTGCTCTGAACGGGATTCATTTTGATCATCGTCATCATCAGAGTCACTCAAGATCTTGCGTTTCTTGGCTGCAGCACTTAGACGGGGCACTTTCCTGTGTCCGTTTACCTGAGGACCAACTGTAGCAGTTTCTAAAAGAGGGGCAGAGAAACAAAACATTTAACAACACAATGTAAGAATTTACTAGGCGAAAGACAACCAAGACCCATCCAGTTCACCTTCCGCCATCCTGGCATGACTTGTCCTGTAGCTCAGTGGTTAGAGCACTCGCCTTACAAGCGTGAGACCTATGTTTCGAATCCAGGCAGGTCAGAGTGAAACCTTGGGGGAAGTTTTCTTACCCCACAAGCTTAATAATAATCTTTTTTAAAAAAAACAATAATAAAATTGGTCATTTCAATCCACGAATGTTTGTGGGACACTGCCGTGCGCAAATGGCTGCCGCATTTCGCCCACAAATATACAGTCAATTCACTTTACAGTATATTCTGTGAAGAGCTTTGAGACATCTAGAAGACGTAAAAAGTGCTATATCAAATGCAAGGATTATTATTATTATTGTTAAAGTATATTGAATCCTGAGATATTATTTCCTACCAGAAATCTAGCTAATTTGTTTGGATTCCACCATCTCTCTTGGGCGTCTATTCCATACTCTCCCACTAAAGTAGTGTTAAGGCAGATTTGTGTGAATTTACCTCCCTTCAATCGCAAGCAGAGTCCTTTTACTGTCTGACGATTAATACTGACTATACAGCAATTAACAAGAAAAAGCATAGCAAAATGGCAATAATAAGATAGAGAAGAGCCTTAAACCTCTCAAAACAGCTCGACAGGTTTCACTTAATAATAATCCTCGTATTTTAATTAGCATGTTTTTGAGACGTCTCAAAATGCTTCACAGAATACATTGCAAAGTGGATTGACTGCATTTTGTGGGCAAAACGCAAAATGCCAATTGCACAACAATGTCCCACAAACAATCGTTGATTGAGTGACCCAATTTATTTTGGGGGTGCAGAGGAGGGGGGGTTATTAGACCCAGAAAGTGATCTGCCAATCAGTTAACAACCAGGTACAGTAAAAGTCTGGTTATCCGATCAACCATAATTTCTGCATAACTGGCATTGCAAAAAAAAGGTCCGCATTCAATTAACTGGAATTTATCCGGAAAAATGCATTGAAATTTTTAAAAATATTTTGAGTGTTTTTGGCTGAATATCCGGCAGGTGCTTTAACCGGCATTGGCCAAGTCCCGAGAGTGTCAGATAAACAGGCTTTTATTGTACATACTGCTAGGTAAATTGAAGCGTGTGGACTAAGGAAACTTGCCTAAAGTTTCAGCCCGGGAATCGAGCCCGTCTACACTCGCTTGTGAGGCGAGCACTCTAACTGCTATGCTGTGGGATACCACTTTACAACAACAACAACAAATTACATTTATAGAGTGCCTTTCACGTCGGGAGGACGTCCCAAGGCGCTGCACGGGAGGCGTGTGACCCGAGCTGAGAGGGGAGTGTTTGGGAAGGGGTGAGACACGAAGGGGAGGTAAAAATGTTTGGGGAGGAACAAAAGGCACGATCGAAGAGGAAAGTCTTCAGACCGGCCTTGAAAGAGGAAAGGGAAGAAACGAAACGGAGGGATTGAGGGATGGCATTCCATAGGGTCATCACTTTAGTGTAATGGCTACGTACTTGTAAATTAACAAACTAATTTACCCGTTTGATACAGAGATGTGTTGCTACCACTTTTCCTTCTGAAGAGGCAGAAATGGTGCCAGAGTAAACAAAATAAAATTGAACACTTACTTTAAATGCAATTCAAGACTTGTTTTTAAAGAGGTCAGTACATCAAAATTAACATCTTGGTTTCCTTGACTTCCTGCACTCGCAGCCATAGAAAATACTATTATAAATACTCGCTAGTAAAAGTTCATTAAGAGCAGCGTTTCTAAGGATGGGTTCGAGCATAATAAATGTGTACCAGGCAGTACAAAAGCCCTCTAGCACATAGCAGAAATGGCCATGGCTTATTCCAGACACAAATAATAATAACCTTTGTATTTGATATGGCGTCTTATCACATCGTTGAGGCGTCTCAAAGCGCTTCACACACTATATACTATAAAGTAGATTGACTGTATTTCGTGGGAGAAACACAACAGCCAATTGTGCACAGCAGTGTCCCACAAACAGTCATGGATTGAGTGACCAAATTCTTTTTTGAGGGATTATTATGAGGGGTGTGGAGAAAGGAAACTTGCCCAGGGTTTTGCCCTGATCTGCCTGGATTCGAACACAGGTCTCACGCTTGCAAAGCGAGTGTTCTAACCATTGAGTACAGGACTCCCAAGAGAGGCTTCTCAAAGACAAGATAATGCCCTATTTCAAAAGCAAGGATTATTATTATTACCACCACAGGTGGCTGGAGAGAGATATCTGGGAAAAAGTATATCTAAAATGGCTTAAAAATTAGCTATTTTACACTCAATACAAGACATCATTTACATAGTCTTAAGCAGCAGGACAGTCTGCCAGTGGCAGATGACCAAAAACATGGTCAAAGAGAAAGATCTTCAAAGAAAGAAGATAAAAGGGGAGTTGAAAGGACTCTGAGATGGAGCCCGAGTGATAGTTTGACCACTAATGAACAATGGTGGGCTGGGTAGGGGGAGGGAAGCAGACCAATGCTCGGTCAGGGATGGGAGCCAGGCGTGTCTGCAGTACTCCAGGACACTTGCTGATGACAGCCCAGCACATCGGCTGGACTGAAGGCCAGACCAGTCACTGGGGGCAGGGATTCCTTCCACTCAGCTCATGTTTGCCCTGCAAGCTAAAGCTCTAATGGGTAGGGTGATCCCAGCTGCACAACGATTGCCAGACTATTAATGTGCACATGTGGCAAACACCTGGCTGACTAAACCATATTAGGCTTGGGAAGCCTAGTTCAGAGCCTGGCACGTGAGCTGCAAGCTTGTAAAGGAAAGAAGCAGGGAACTTAGTGAGCAAAGTTGGTGTAGTCTAGCCTGTACATGACGAATGCATGGATTAGGGTCTGCATGTGAGGTTTATAGGACAGTCGAGGGTCAAATAAGTCACTCAGGTCCCACAAAAACAACAACTTGGATTTATATAGCGCCCTCACTCCACACCGGACAGCGTCTCAGAGTGCTTCCCAATAACAGATCCCGGGGCCGAACCAGTGGGAGGGGGAAGTTGACCGAAAGCGCGGTCGAAAGGAAAGGTCTTTAGCAGAGACCTGAAAGTAGGAAGAGAGGGGGCGAGGCAAAGGGAGTGAGGAAGGGAGTTTCAGAGGCACAAGGTAAATGAAGCATGTCATCCAAGTAGTTTAATGTCTTCAGTAGGCCATTCATGCTCACCTGGCTTTTGTCTTGATAATACAACAGGGTTTCTTGTTGTCCTACTGCTATTGGCCACAGACTCTGTCAGGGAGCCATTCTGTGAATTGGGAGAAGAGACAATAGATTTCACAATGCCTTCATTCTCTTCCGCAGAACCTGAACTCGATTCTTCACTATCTGATCCTGGAAGAGATAAGAACATAAGCATTGCTTGGTGAAAGAAGACCAAAGTTCATCCAGTTTACCTTCTACCATTCTGGCGGTCTCATGCACACATTGTGTCGTGGAGTCCTACAGCTCAGTGGTTAGAGCACTCGCCTTACAAGCACGAGACCTGTGTTCGAATCCAGTCAGGTCAGGTTGAAACCTTGGGCAAGTTTCCTTACTCCACACGCACGCCTCATAATAATCTGTCCAAAAAAAACCCTATAATGAATTGTTTATTTCAATCTATGACTGTTTGTGGGGACACTGATGTGCGCAATTGACTGTTGCATTTCGCCCACAAACATACAGTCAATTCACTTTACAGTATATTCTGTGAAGCGATTTGAGATGTCTAGAAGACGTAAAAAGCGCTATATCAAATGCAAGGATTATTATTATGTCCCAAACTACAGTGTATCCCGAGAGATTTATTCCTAACAGAAATCTATCTATGAATTTGCATTCATTATGCAATAAGCTGATGGCTTCTGGAAGTTTTTTTGTTTTGTATAAAAAGCAGTCCAAAAAGTTATTGTACATCTGTACAATAACTACAAGGTAAAAAATAATACAAGGTAAAAAAAAATTAAGATAATCTTCAGCCTAGAAAAAAAATGGGAGAAATTACAGATGTCCGAACCCGAGTCAAATTGAAGTCAGTGTCTGTCCTCACCTGATGATGAAACTGCTGACCCATTGGGGATGCTCAGTTTATTGGTTCTGGGCCTCATGTTTCTGACCCTGTACAATGGGGAAGAATGTTCGGAGGCTTCGCTGGAGGCACTATCCCCAGGACTGCTTGTGCTGTTCCGAGAAAAATTCAGTGAGGTAGATCTGGTCGCGATAGGTTCCACTTTGGCCTGCGGCTTCATTGGTTTTCGTTTTCGTTCAGGACTGCAAGAAAGCGTGAAACAACTAAACCTTGTCAGCGATATGAAAGTAAACCACTTAGCAATCTGAGAACCACTTTCTAGTTCCTCGGGAGTTAACTGCGCAACACTACACATACAATACAATTTCACGTTTGGGAGGCTGATTCAAAGTGTTTCACAGTGCTCCTTAGGTACATATACTGCAGGGCACACCCTGACAATGGTGGCATCTCCCTGTTATTTAGCTGTAAATAGGAACTCAGTTGGGGTTGATAATTCCCTCCCTCCGCAAAATCCACCATAGTTTGTGGGACACTGCTGAGCACAATTGGCTGCTGGATTTCACCCACAAATTATACAGTCAATTCACTTTACAGTATGTGGAGACCTGTAGCTCAGTGGTTAGAGCACTCACCTTACAAGCGTGAGACCTGTGTTTTGAATTTTGCCAGGGCAAAACCATGGGCAAGTTTCCTTACTCCACATGCCAAATAATAATCTCTCAAAAAAAACAATAATAATTTGGTCACTCAATTGTTTGTGGGACACTGCTGTGCGCAATTGGCTGCAGCGTTTCGCCCACAAATATACAGTCAATTCACTTCAAAGTATATTCTGTGAAGCACTTTGAGACGTCAAAGCGCTGTATCAAATGCAAGGATTAATATTATTATTCTGTATTGTGAAGCGCTTCGAAATGTTTCAAATAACATAAGGTGATGTAATCAAATGTAACGATTATTATTAAAAATGATGCTTATATAATAATAACAATCCTTGCTTTGATATAGTGCTTTTCATGTCTTGTAAAAGTCTCAGAATATACTGTAAAGTGAAATGACTGTATATTTGTGAGCGAAACACCTTTTGGCCAGTTATAGCTGCGTTTTGCCCACAAGTGTACAGTCAATTCACTTTACAGTATATTCTGTAAAGCGCTTCAAGGTGTTTACAACACGTGAAAAGCGCTACATCAAATGCAAGGATTATTATTATATTATTATTATTATACAACATTGCTGCTGGTGGTTGGGTTTTCAGGCTTACTGCCCAATTTGAGCTAAAGTATAGAGCAGCCTGGAGATAGTATGGATTAAAAATATATCTATTTGATGAGCACCGGTTGAAGTCTATTAGAAATAAATTGATGTACAAATTGTGTACCTGGAGGCTCGGCTACTCGACAGAGAACCATCAGAACTGTGTGGACGCTTTCTGTACCGCTGTTTACGCTGACATCTTTGATGGTATTTGAGGGCGGTTTTGTAATCTGAGATGATCGCTCGGATGTGTTCCTCAAAAAACGCAGAAAGCCTCAGAGTCATGCTGTAAATCTGCAGACATGTTAGAAGAAATTATTGTAAATGCAGGGAGGGCAAGCAGTCAAAGTGTTATAGTACAACAACAATTACATTTATATAGCGCCTTTCACATCCGAGCGCTTCACTCCAATGGAGAGCCATTCTTCAATTAACATTGGAGAGTTATTTTGTCCAATGTTGATCATGTCGCTATTATTTTGGGAAAATAGTGTGCAAACAGGTACGACTACAATCTGATTTGTCATAAAGCTAAAGGGAAAAGCAGCATGTCGTAGTTGTGTTCTTGAAAATGTGGCTTTAACCGAAACAACGTTAAGTTAACCCATTTTCCCCACAAGAATTAATGTATAAACTGGAGTAGGGTTCTTTTGGACAGTTTTTGTCAACATTTTCTAAAAAAAAATTCTAAGTTGAAATAAATGTAAAATATAAAATACTTTTTAAAAATTAAGTAACATAACACTCATGGCATCAAAACGGGTTAAAACATCTAACTTCATCTCAAGTGCAATAGTTTTCCTGCGTTTTTTTTACTACCAGACTCACAACTGTCACTGCTTGGGCGTTTTAGACTCATGTTTATAGAGGATTGCACAAAAAAATTACAATTAAAAAACATTACCGATCTCACACCTGCAACAACAACAACAACAATTTACATTTATAGAGCGCCTTTCACGTCGGGAGGACGTCCCAAGGCGCTGAAACCTGCACACAAACTTATAATGGCAACTTTAAGACTGAGGATGGATGTTGTGTAAGAATGGTAGCCTATTCTACCCGAAGTACAGTAGTTTGTTTCCACCTGCTGGTGAACGACATAATAACAAACGTCGCGACATTAAATGGATATACAGTAAAAGCCCGTTTATCCAGCACCCTCGGGACATGGCCAATGCCGGTTAAAGTGTTAGACGGTCTTCAACTTCAAAAAGCATTGCAGCAAAACTTGCTCTGCCTTCATCCAATTTGAATACCTGTGTTTGCCACAGAGAATTGGAATGAGAATTGAGATTTCTGACTGCTTTTTCATAAAAACATAAGAAGTGGGAGCAGGGTTGGCCACTCGCTCCTCCAGCCTGCCTCGCCATTTTAATAAGATCATGGCTGATCTTCTATCCTAATTCTATTTTCCCTCTCTAAACATTCCAATCACTTAGTTTAGCAGAGCAGGAATCGAAACCAGGACCTGTATATTCTGTAGGTATAGATCAGCCACTCATTATTTAAACGCACTGAGCGTTAAACTCAATTCAACTTACAAATCACTACTAATTGCAAACCCTTTCCAAAATGAAGACTTGTGTTTCTGCACCTCAAACAGAAGACAAAAGTTCATGTATTTAATGAGTTAGTGAAAATAGCTTTTTTTTAAAAAAAGAAAAAGTACTAAAATAAAACTAGTTGCTATCAAGATCTCCATTATTTCAGCATGTGATAGAAGCCAAACTAAATGGAAGATGGTCTTTTTTTCTAACAATTCTAATGTGCCTAGAACTTACCTTAGACTTTTTGTTGGGCGAATAAGCTTTAGCATTGCTGAAGATTAGTCTGACATCTTTGCTAATTTCCATGGGACTATCATAGCTCATTGCTTCTAAGGATTCTTCTATAGTCCACAGGTCCATTGGAGTGTCTATAATGTCCCTGTAATCCTGGATGCAACCATAATATATAGAATAGGTTAGGAAGGAGGACAGCACAGTGTAACTACACACATTTTTTAAAAAAGGTCCATGTATAATTTGAAAATATTAAACAATTTTGCGACGTTTAGTGATCTAAACTGAAGGACACAAACATGAATCTTTCAAGTAGGAATTCAGGTGAGAATTTAAATGGTCAACTTATACTTTTCTAATTAAAGTTTACAGAAATATCAGTAAAATGAGTTTTAAAAACCTTTCGAAAATGCATTAACAGGCAGACAAATCACATTGTGAAATGAGACAATGTAGTTTAATTTTTTTCCACAACAAACTGAATTTGAGTGACCAAATATATATATTTTTTAATTTGTTAGCAAAGCAATCCGGTACAGAGGTTCACTGCAGTAATCTCTAATCTCGAGTGAAGTGTCCACTTGAACGTTCATCTCTCACAGAAATGTTATTAGAAATCTCAATTAACATATCCTTCCAAAGACTCTGTTTTTTGGTGTGTGGAAAATTAGCTGAATTAATGTTAAGCTTAGAAATCATGAAACAATGGCTGGCAGGTTGAGCATCTAAACAGTTCCTGTAGAACAGAGCGGGACAACTGGTAACCCAGCGGATGATTTCCTCTGGCCAGTGAACCATTTCCAACTGCACTGTCCGATGGGCAAATACAGGCCACACGCAGACCCAAAGCCAATTAGGAGACGGTCACTTGGGGCTCAGGTTCTGCAATGCAACAATCAGGATACAATATTGCTTATGTGGGCAGTGGAGGTTTCTCAAATCCAGCACCCAGCCATCAACAACGACAAATTGCAATGGTACAATGACTCTCATGTCAGGAGGACGTTCCAAGGACATCCTACAAAAGGTTAGACTGCAGAAAATAACCAGAACCTACCGGATATTCAAATAGGTCCACAGGCTGCCTGAAAGGTTCAGAGTCTTCACACTGGAAGAGAATCTCTACCAGCTCCTTACACTGTGTCTTCCATGCATTGATGTCATAGTTTATTTCCCGTCCTGAATTGCGCTTGACTCGCTTCTTTACATAGAAATAAAAACTGATTATCCCACCTCACCAGTCGCAGTTTTATTTGAAACCTACAGCCTATCACATTCAAAATAATAATCACTGCATTTGATATACTGCCTTAACACGTCACTGTCTTTTTGAATAGTGTCACGGGATCTTTAACATCTACCAGGCAGAACAGGCAGGCGTGATCTCAGTTTAAACACCCCGTACGAAGGTCAGCATCTCTCAAAAACATGATAAGGCACTATATCTATATATATGAAGTAAATAATATCACTATATATAATCAATAAATTGTTTATTTCAATCCATGACTGTTAGTGGGACACTGCTGTGCGCAATTGGCTGCTGCGTTTTGCCCACAAATATACAGTCAATTCACGTTACAGTATATTCTGTGAAGTGCTTTGAGACGTCGATAAGATGTGAAAAGTACTATTTCAAATGCAAGTATTATTATTACTATATCAAATGAAAGGCTTCTATTACTACAAATGGCAGCCATTGAATGGCAGCCATTCATAATGGCTGCGGTTCAAACCCAATCTACAGCAAACGAGGCATGCACACTAGACTGAGAAGCTGAATGCATTCTACACAATCTTATTTTAACCTTACACCAAACACAAAATACTTGTTTTAACCTTTTTTGTTTGGACAGTGGAAGCATAAACCTTTGCCAGAACATAAATAAATATATATAACATAAAACTTACATAACATAAAATATAAACTTACACAAGGATTACCCTAAAAGTAAGCCTCCTCTCAAAATCCTTTGCAAAATTTAACAGAGGCACAAAAGAAGCATGTGTTTTTTTTTAAATACACCAAAAAGGTTATTTTCTCCACAATCAACAGCAACAACAAAATTACACTTGTATAGCGCTTTTCACGTCGGGAGGACATCCAAAGGCGCTGGACAGTCACTGTGTCAGACCCAAGCTGAAGACAGGGAGGGACCATCATGATCTAGGCGTTTGCAGCAATGTGGAGCAGTGCCAGTAATAATAATCACTGCATTTGATATAACGCTTTTCACGTACACCGATACAGTAAAACGATATGCAAATGGCCTTTCTGTCTTTCTTGGAAACATGGTTAACGATATTCGTCGAACCCACCAAGCACAAACCAAATAGCAGACATTACTTTTGGGGTCTTTCTTGTACAATATATAAACCTATACTGAAAGTCCTCTCTATACATCGTCCCAATATATGTTGTTGTTGAATTAATAAATAGTTAGAAAAATTTATTAGAAAATTGAATTAATTGAAGGGATATTAGCTGATTACATTTTATATTAGTTGTTTAGTAAATATATAAATAATAAATACAATCATTTATTATTACAGAGAACACTTACTAGAGATGGTTGATGTGGTCAGTGGGTGGGAGGGGGCAGAATCATTCAGATGAAGGGGCGGATCCCCAGAGGGGCCTGACCACATCAACGATCTCCAATAAGTCTTCTCTTAATTGTATTTGTATCTTATTTATATATTTATTAAACGTTTATTTTAATTTTCAATACTAGTGTTGTTTTTGCTCTTTATTTAATATTAGTGTAAGAAAATTTAAACCAGAAATGTAATGAAGAAACATAACCCCTATTGTTAGCATTAGGGCCTACGGTCATTTAGGTTTTGCTGTACGTTGTTTCACTTAAAATCGCACGTTTCAAGAACGCATCCCCAAAGTTAATTGAGGAGTCCCAATACTCACTCTTCTTATGGCAGAAGTCCCTGGAATATTAACATCAGTCGTGTCTTCCTCCTAAAATAGGGAGTTGAAACAAAAAAAATCACTCATATACAAGCTGCCTTCATTTAGAAACTTCACACTTAAATGTAGAATTCATCAAAAATTCCATATGAACAGTACTAGAAATTCAATTCTGCCGATTTTGTCACCTTTATTAAGATTTAAAGTTTTTTTGTACCTCATCGTCTTGAGAATCCAGTTCACTGTCCTTCGTGTCATGCAAAACTTGTAAAATATCTGTGCAATCTTTATTTCTGGAATGAAATGAAGTTTGAAGTTCATCAGTAGTGATATTTCACATAGTACCCAACACTGACGCAAAGCTAATTCAATGCGTAATTTTAGAGGGAAACAACTGGCCTTTGTGTACTCTGCACCCACATTCACTTGGCAACAGAGTCAAGGCCCACCAAGCTCATATAAACAAGATAGGCCATCAGACTGGACTAGACTCAAACATACAGAGGTGAAATGCTTCTACCCAGACCATTCAGGTGGTTGGCGCTTAAAATAAAATCCCTGCACATACACAATAAATTCCATTCTTTTAAAAAGTTTTCAAAAATATATACCGTGGCATTTCATTCCCAGTATTCTACAAATTCCACTTCTGGAAAATGTAACAGGTTAGATAAGCAGCACCAGATTGTCACAACATGAATTGAGAGTCAGCATGCTATTCAGTGAAATCACCTTGACTCCAGTACACTTTGAGTGTTCAAAGTCCTGTTACCCACATGTATTCTTCCTAACTGACCAACAGTTGAAATATATGGAAGAATGATAATTGTCTTTTAATTGTATTCAGTCCAAGGGTTTTATCTATATTGAGATGTCCAGAGGACGGGTGTGAGTGAGCGCCATCATTTTCATGGCAGACAATGATCCATCACCATGTTAGATGTCCCAACTTTCCGGATCATGCATGGAGTGAGGAGGCCAAATGCATCTCTGACAGCTTGTTCAGCGTCTGTTTTGTAACAGTGGGTGTGAGGACTTTGTAGACACCCTGTAGATTGTCTTTGAGGCAGTAAAAGAAGCCATTTCTTGGGTAGGATTTAAGGACAGAGATAGAAAGAGGGGCGGGGGGGGGAGGGGAGTTCCGAAGTGTGGGAGCACTCTCAAGACTAAGCAAGCGCTGTGTCACCTTAAATTGTGAAAACAATGTCACCGTATTGGGATTCATTGAATTAAGAATAAGATGAATCACAAATACTTACTCAATGAATTTAAGCAATGGGTCAGTAATTCTCCTGGATGATCGTACAATAGGGCTTTCGGGTTCATTGAAAGTCCTAGCGTTATGTTCTATGTACCTCACTTCCCACAACAATGAAGAGATCCTCCTGCAGATAAGGGCATTCATAATACAGCTTCAATATTTCACATTATTGTTACTGTAAACCTAACTGCTGCACACATATCCAGGTAAGAAGTCTGGCTATGAAATTGCTCTTTAATATAAACACACTGCATACTACAGGCAAGACAAAAGTACTGTAATCTTTCTTATATGTACCAAACTTTTTTTTTAAATGTCAACATTTCCTTTATCTGAGAGGAGCTGGGTTTAATTCCTAGGCGGGGTGAAAACTTAGGCATGTTTCCTTACTCCACACGCCTACCTTAACAGCAAGCAGGAACCCAATTGATAGTCGATTGTGTTCCGAGGGAAAAAAATAAAACTTCCGGGAGGGGGGAGGGGGAGGGATGTGGTCACTCAATCCTCGACTTTGTGTGACACTGCTGTGTGCAATTGGCTGGCACATTTCGCCCACAAATCAATCCACTTTACAATTATAATCAAGACTCATTAAGAGCCTTCTTTTTGATTGTGCCTTGTGTTGCCGTCCCACTCTCTTCTTCCCCTCTCCCATGCTCGGGTCCCAACCCGACTGTTCAATGCCTTGTGACGTCCTCCTGACGTGCAATTCGCTCTATAAATGTAATTTTGTTGTTGTTTCAAGTATGTAATAAAGCTCAATATCAATTACAAGTGTTATTATTATTATCTGACAGCATAACAGTTTTGCAGAGATTATTTTAATATCTACCATCAAAAACAAGTAGAAATTCAGTGAATGCCAAAAAGTACGTAGGCATCTAAACCAGTTATTGAAAGTAACAAGCAACATTGTAAATATACCTTAAACGGTCACATACCTGTAAAACCTATTGACTAGTCTCTTCCTAATAGTGCTGAGGTCTGACAAGTATGCAATCACCACACAGTACACAGGGTATGCATGAAGATCCACAGGAGCATTAAAAGGGGCTGCGATATCTGTTAAAATAAGTTTATATAATAGTCCAAGTCAACTTTCCAGCAGCAGTGAATCAATACACATTCACGTGACAAACTTATACAGGTAGACCCCGCTTAACGTTGCTTTGGTCAACGTTGTTTCGCTATTATGTTGCTGATACATAGGGAAACATACCATTTAACGTTGCGACGTTCACTATTATGTCTTTCGCCAGCGGGTGGAAACAAGCCACTGTACTTTGGGTAGCGTAGGCTACCGTCTGGTATTCTGATGCAGCGTCCATCCTCAGTCTTAATGTCACCATTTTAAGTCTGTGCGCAGGTGTGAGGTCGGTAATTTTTAAAATATAATCATGATTTATTTGCGCAATTCTTTATAAACATGAGTCAAAAACGCCCAGGAAGTGACAGTCGTGAGTCTGGTAATAAAAAAACCAGGAAAACTATTACTCTCGAAATGAAATAAGATGTTTTAACCCATTTTGATGCCGTGAGTGTTATGTTATTTAAATATTTTTTTAAAATTAGATTTTACATTTATGAATGTAGATGTATTTCAACTATTTTTTTTACAAAGAAAATTTTGACTAAAAATGTCCAAAAGAACCAAACTCCAGTGAATTCTTATGGGGAAAATGGGTTCACTTAACGGAGTTTCGTTTACAGTCGCACTTTCCAAGAACACAACAACGTTAAGCGAGGACTAATTGTAGTTAACAACTTATGTAGCACCCTTCACACAGGTTAGTGTCTCAGAATGAGTCCAGGCTGTTGATCCAGTGTAATGGAGGGTGGGGTGATTACATTGTCAGAAGTGCCATCCTTGGGCACACTCTGTCTGTTCAAGTGGATGTTAAAGATCCTTTGGCACTACAGTAAAAGCCCGTTTATCCATGACCCGATCAACCATAACTTCTGTATAACCGGCACCTCAAAAAAAAGGTCCCCATTCAATTAACCAGAGCTTATTAGGCATAATCGCTGTGACGCATTTTTTTCCAGTATTTCGGAATGCTGCTAGTAGTGCGCTGCCGGTTTTTTCCCTTACGGAGTACCTCTGAATGCTGCCATAGTGCACTTCCGAGTTTGAGAGAGAGGCAGTGAGAGAGAAAGAGGGTGGGGAGGGGGGGAGAGGGAAAGAGGGGGAGGAGAAATAGGGAGTGGGGAGAGAAAGAGAGGGAAAGGGGGTGGGGGTGGGTGGGGGGGGGTGGAGAGAGAAAGAGAGGGAAGGGAGGGGGAGAAAGAAAGAGGTGGGGGAGAGGCAAAAAAATTGCTCATTTTCAATCCACGACAATCCGCAAATATACATTCAATTTACAGTATATTCCGTGAGTCGCTTTGAGACTTTGATAAGATGTGAAAAGCGCTATATCAAATGCAAGGATTATTATTTTAATAATTGGATAGTCACTACACTGTACATCTTGTTTGGATGATACAAGGTGAAATATGAAATGCGATATTATTATGGAAAAACAGCGAGTTTCCAGTCTGTCTTGATTTTGCTAATGATATTATTGATATTGTCATCATCATTCCCATTATCACTCCCCTTCTCATTTCTCGTTTGGATGGTGCTCACCATAGCGCGGTAGGACCCTAGGGCTACTTGTAACTTAACTATTTTCTGTATATCTCGAGGATCCCGTTCTAATTCAGTCCAGAATGGACGAGTCAGTGCGGCCCGTAGAGTCGCCCTTGGGTATCCTTCAGTTTGCCCCGATATTCTGTTACTTGTTGCTCTGCCTTACGCACTATGCTCTTGTCCTCAAATTGTTTGCATTCTCTTGTTTTATACAAATTGAGCTCTCAAATCATTCCACATTCCCGTTCTTTGTTGGCTTCCAAATCTCTCAGGGTAACTTTTAACATACTGCTGAGTTCCTCTATCTTAGCCTCCATCTTCTCTCTTTCCTCAAATAATTCTAGCTTGCGCCGACTGGCAGTCTTATGAGCCTGTTCTCCCAAGTCGGCTGAATCTAAACATGATCGCCACATTAGATCCTTTAAAATTCCGCAGCAATCCCGATTGGGTTTTATATCTCCCATTCGAACCGCCTCTCTCAATTCTTTTAATCCCTCCTTCCAATTAAATTTTCCGGGTTCCATATTCCATTCCCACTTTTTGCTTCTGTATTTCCCCATCAAAATCAATCATTACCTTTTCTCACTTATCTATGATTTCTTTGCCTAGATTATTACTCATAATAATTATGAGTGAGATTCAGTTGCTCTCGAGTTGATTTGCTCGTTTCAAAGAGCCGGCCCGGATTAGATGGGCTGAATGGCCTCCTTTTGTGCCGTAAGATTCTATGATAATAATTTGTCACCCGTGGGTCCCTGTTCAGGCGCCAAATATTACAAAGTTCAGACCCACGGAAACCAATTAAGCGGTGACAAATCTTTTATTACACACAGAAAAAGTGATACAAAAGAATATGTACAGGATATATTTCTCATTCCAGCTAACTATCCTGTCTCGATTATACCTATTCCACCTGAACAACTCGCCCTAAACACCAGTTATCTCAATACAAATTGCAGAAATAATACATTACCCAGACTAGACCCTTCTCTCCCCTGTGGACAATTGGACTTCTTCCACGGCTACGATTGTGCCAAGCTGTATATGAGATCTCATATATATATATACACCTTTTTAGCCAACGCAAGCATTTCATTCTATTGGACCCTGTATCCTCCTGATGTGATCACGAGACTCTCACGTATTTGACATGAGGTGATCACGAGCCCCTTAGGTATCTTTCATGATTAGTTTATCATACTTTTTCAAAAGAGCCCCCCCCCCCTTCCTCAGGATCATCCTGTTTACCTTGTTTCAGCTCTTGCTAAGTTTCATGCAATGTTTGCTTTCTGCAGTAACTTATTCTCGCCTAAACTGGTTTCAGAATTCCGTTTCTGAGCAAAGCTCTTGCTCGAGCTGCTTTTGACACCCTGTTTGAACTATGTGGTTAAACCCACATGTGCTTTCAAGTGTTCCCCTTGTCTCAAATAATGTCTGAATGGTTAACCTGTTTCAACCTCTTCGAACAATGTGCAGCCTGGAAAATAATTTCTAGTTCAAAATACAGATAATTTGCCGTAAAATTCCGATACAAAATCCTCCGATGCCATCACAAGTTCGTCTCTTAAGTACGCCTGCATCTGCCCAGCTCATTTACTGTCACCATTTAGCAAAGTAATCTAACCATTTAACTTTCAGGCGCAGAAAAATCCCAAATTATTCAAATTAAGTGGGGTCTCAGCACCTTGAGACATCCTCCCGATGTGAAAGTTGCTCTCTATCAATGTAATTTTGTTGATTTGTTGTTGTCTTTATTATAACAACAACAACGTGGATTTATATAGTGCCCTCACTCCATGCTGGATGGCATCTCAGAGCACTTCCCAATAACAGATCCCGGGGCCTTAGCCAGGGAGAGTGGGAAAAGGGTGACCGAAAGCACGGTCGAAAAGAAAGATCTTTAGCCGTGACCTGAAAGTAGGAAGAGAGGGGAGTAGAGGAGGTGGGCGAGGCGAAGGGAATGAGGAAAGGAGTTCCAGAGCCTCGGGGCATAGTGGCTGAAGGCTGATTAATTTTACCGCACACTGATGTTGGAATTGGAAATCCCAACACTGATCAATTTGTAGATTCTGACATATAGCGGAGCCCAGCAGTTCAGATCCATAAAATCGGTAGTCAGCATTTGCACTTCCTAAGCACTTCACATACAGGAAGTACATCAACATCAGCCAGTGAGTTGGCTTTTTTTTTAACCTCCTTTATGTATGTTGGTTATTTAAAGCCCTCCACAACCTCGTCCCAACCTCCTATCCCCTTACTAACCTGTCCGTCTCCTCCGCTCAGCAGACTCTGGCCTGCTCCACGTCCCCTGACCCACCCACCCTACCATTGGCAGGTGAGCCATCAGCCACTCTTCTCCCATCCCACAGTCTCTCTGCCTCGCGCCCTCCCTGGCCTCCTTTAAGTCCCGCCTCAAGACTCTCCTCTTTGATGGGCCCATCGGCAACTCCTAATTTCCCCTTCCCTCCACCAGTCCTAAGCTTGGGTCTGAAGTACTAACTGTCCAGCTCCTTGGGATGTCCTCCTGATGTGAAAGGCGCTATATAAGTGTAATACAATGTGCTATATTCACAAATTTTGTTCACACATAAATTTGGGGGATATCAACAACTTGCACTTATATAGCTCTCACGCCCCCCACCTCATCCAGGGCAGCGTCCGAAAGTACTTGACAGCAGGAGAGCACGACACCAACCTGAGGGGAAGAGGGTGGGTGACTACAGGCACACTTAAAGATGGAGAAGGATGGGGCAAGGTGGAGAGATTGAGGGAGACTGTTCCAGAGTTTGGGAGTGTAGAGGCTGAAAGCAGAGACACCAATAGTGGAACGGAGGGCTCGAGTGACAAGCGGGAGGCTGAAGCCAGTCAAACAGAGCCAATGGGTAGCGTGTTAGGGTGTAAGCAGGTCGGAGAGGTAGGGAGATGCCAGGACATGAAGGCATTTTGAAGAGGATAAATAAATTTGGGTTCCACACCCCAATTATAAGCAATAATCAGATGGCAGTAGGTTATGACGAGGTTCGACAGCACCTACCAAGTGTCAGAAGATCATCGATGCCACTGATGATGCGCTCGCATTCTTCATCTCGTACCTTTTCACCCCACTCTCCCTCCTGAGGTTTGTACAGCAAAGCTTCCAGCTCTTCCACGGTCACAGGAACACTAGAGCCCGGGTCTTTGGGATACATTGCTGGAATTGAAACAGACCGGAAGCAAATCAAATATTACGTGCAGATCAGGGTAAAATCTCGGGCAAGTTTCCTTACTCCACACACCTAATAATAATACGTAAAAAAAAAAAAAAAATTGGTCATTTCAATCCACGTCTGTTGTGGGACACTGCTGTGTGCAATTGGCTGCCACATTTCACCCACAAATATCCAGTCAATTCACTTTACAGTATATTCTGTGAAGCGCTTTGAGACGTCTAGAAGATGTGAAAAGCCCTATATCAAATGCAAGGATTATTATTATTAATACATAGCAGTTTCATTTCTTCACAAATTACATGGGGAAATGGAAATTTTATTACAAACCATGGGAACAAATTCTGATCAGGAACTGGTTCACATTAACTAATGTTTCAGCAAACACACTGGCTGAGAAGTAGTTATGGCTGGGAATGTATTGGAGTTCGGATGACTGCTTACTGCGCATTCTATGAATTACTTTGTTTAAAAAAGACTGATTTTATGTTTACAGTAAAAATTATAAAGTGTAGATAGACTCCTAGAAGAGGAAGTGGAGATGAGGAAACAAAATCTCATAACAGAAATAATCTCACAGTAAGACTAAAATTTTACATACAGTGAATTTGGGTCTGTCGATATGGAAATTTTCCGATATCGATGGGCTCATATCATACCGATATATCGATATCACCGGGTTTTTATCTTGAGCGCATGCGCGGAAATGGTGTTTAGTGGGAGGAGGGGGAATGACCGGTCTGCGCATGTCTGATTGTGTTTGGTGGTGGGGGGAAGGGAAGAAGGGGGATGCGCGCGCATTCAGATATGCGTGCTCTACGCCCAGTAGGTGTGTGATGCCGGCAACAAGGTATGTTAAATGCTATCTATGGTTTTCTGTTAGTTTAAGGGAGAGTAATGGGCATTTGAACCTTTGGTTGTATATTTTCTGTATGCTGTAACGTGGCATTTGTTGATGATATACCGATATTTTGTGGATATACCGATTTTTTTTTCATACCGAATTTTTCGATATACCGATATATTGAAATTTCCGATATCAGTATATCGATATGAAAAATTATATCAATATAACCGATATATCGCTGGACACTACAGTGAACCTTCAGAAGAGCACAGGCTTTTGAGTTAACTAAGAAGCAGATATTTCAATACAGATAGATCATTTATTTATTTAGTCTTTTGTGCTTGTGCGCGCCAGGTGAAGCTTCAGTTGTATTAGCCTAGACATCCAACAACAACAACAAAAGTACATTTATAGAGCGCCTTTCCCGTCAGGAGCACATCCTAAGCCTTGTAAGAAAGACTAAGCAGAAATGACTATTATATGATAGTCCCGCTCCATTATAGTTGAATCCATTATGGTTTTCATTATAAACTGCGTTGGGATTTTTCTAAAAAAAAAATTTCAAATGTATAAACTACTGCATTGTATGAACTACTTACCATTTTCAGGAATAGGTTCCATATCCCAAGGACTAAGCCTTTCA
This sequence comes from Hydrolagus colliei, assembly GCA_035084275.1. NCBI lineage: Eukaryota > Metazoa > Chordata > Chondrichthyes > Chimaeriformes > Chimaeridae > Hydrolagus > Hydrolagus colliei. The sequence goes on from CM068745.1 coordinate 76,033,199, forward strand.
GTTTCATGATTATCCCAGCTGTGGGATAAACACAGAAAATTAAAGTTGTTTCCAAATTATGAAGTGGATCTTTACAATAACAAAATTACATTTATATGCCTTGGGATACATATATATCCCAAGGCATTTATCTCCAATGTTGCCAAGTGACCAATTACGGTAGAAGCCTGTTTATCCGTGACTTGATGAACCGGCACTTCTGTATAATCGGCACGCCCCAAAAAAATCCCCATTCGACAAACCGGAATTTATCCGGAACAATAGCGGTGGAGCATTTGTGAGTCACTAGTAGTCTAGGGTTATTGGCTTGTCGCTATTAGAATCTAGGGTTATTGGTTTGCTGCTAGTAGAGTGTAGGGTTATTGGCTTGCCACTAGTAAGGCTTTAAAGTCGCGCTGCCATTTGTTTCACTTGTAAGGTGAGTGCTCTAACGACTGAGTTATAGGACTCCAATTAGTGTCTATCCTCCTTTGCCTAGGCACACGGGTAGTGAAAGAGAAAAGAGGATAAGTAAGGTCTCCTAGGTGCTGAACTGACTTTAAGGTGACGTGTTTAGCAACAGAATGTCAGAAATGAGTCCACTCTCTGGGACTCCTTCTAGTCCAGTCCCTGAGCCAGGTAGTCCCACAGTATTCCAGGGCACTGATAGATGACCGCACCGCCAGCCTCATTGGCAGGACTTGGAAGGGCAAACCAGTCACTGTGGGCAGGAATCCTCCCACTCAACAACATCTTGCATATATATAGTGCTCTCCACACCGGATGGTGTCTCAGAGCACTTAACAATGGCGGAACCCAAGCCTGAGCCATGGGGAAAGTGACCGTAAGCGCAGTTGAAGAGAAAGGTCTTCAGCCGTGACCTGAAGATGGCAAAGAAGGGGGTGAGGCAAAAGGTTTGAGGGAGGGAATTCCAAAGTTTCGGGGTGTAGTGGCTGAAATCACGGCCACCAATGGTGGAGCAGAGGATTCAGGGGACAAGGAAGAGGCCAGACCCAGTAGAGGCAGACCCAGGCAGTGGATATCCTGCTGTGAGGAGAGAGGTTAAGAGAGGTAGGTGGGGTGCAGAGAAGTGGAGGGATTTTAAACACAAGAGTGAGGATCTTGAAGTCGATCCACTCTGACAGGGAGCCAGTGCAGTCAGCTCAGTTAACCCTGCAGGACAAAGCCCTGATGGATAGGGTGGTCTGAGCAGACTGGTCACTGGGGTAGAGACCTCTCACTCAGTTCCTGTTAAACCTGCAAGCCAATCACAGAGGGTGATCTTGACTAGACAAGTAGCAGGAAAGCTTGCCAAGATGGTGCTATCAATGGCAAGCTATATGGTTTTATCTGGTTACTCTAGCAGTTACGCCCAACGCACACTTTGGGGTCCCCAAGCCTTGGCCCTTGCCAACATGCACCTAATATTTTCCGGATTTATGCTAACAGCATGCGTCCCTCAAGAGACGTTCTATAAACATCTCTGGAATTTTCATGTTTTGGTAGAATTCATGGAATTCCAAGTTTGGTTTGGATACTCTTAAGCATGGTGATGGGTTTCCACATGTATCAAGACACCCAGATGAACAAAAATAAACTTCTAATGTTCAGAGAAATCATGGAATAATTATGTCGAGCTCCGATGCTCTTTGACAAATGGGATTAAAATCTTGCCATTTCTACAGGGGAATGTGTTGCCCCAAACCAGAGCTGGGCACTTGACCAAAATGAACTACATTGTGTTTAGATAATTGTTCCTTCAAAGTTACCAAACAATGTAACACTGGAAATGGCTGTCTGGATATTGTGACTGGTATGGCTCGTGACGTAACACCTTCCCAAACCACCAGGCGTCATCTATTATTGACCGGAACTGATCATCTGAAATAAAACAGAACACAGGAATTGCACTTAACGTTTGACAAAGATATAACGATGTAGTAGTTCTAACAAGAACACAGGTCAACTGCTGCTGACATTGGAGAAATCAGCGCTTGCAGTGGAATACTAAAATACTATTTCGCCCGCAAAATGCACAGTCGATTCACTTTACAGTATATTCTGCGAAGCTCTGTGAGACGTCTTTTAGGATGCGATAAGGCGCTATCTCAAATCCAAGGATTATTATTATTAAAAGCCACGAGTAATGATGATTCAATTTAGTTTCAATAGTTTTACTATTTTACGTAACAAACAATTGGCTAAATTGTACAATTATTCCATGCCTTCCGTCTCTCCAAATAACAGTGTAGAAAGACATAAACGTTTAGTCATTAAGATTGTTCTTATGAAACCTGCCAGTCAAACCAGGATAGCTGTGAGATGTTATGTGGAAGGCGCTATATAACTGCAAGTTGCTGTTGTTGTCAACAAAGTCAAGTACGATATCAGCAGAAACCTAGGAGCAGGATATCAGTTGGGAATAAAATATGCGACAAAAATATTTTCAACTGAAAGAGCAAGATTCTGAAAATAATTAACTTAATAAATAATCAAGACCCCTTAATTCACTGAATATTCTGACACAAATAGCCTTCACAGAATCTGTGCCACATTATAATCCTTGTATTTGATATAGCTAATTTCACGCATTCAAGACCTCTCAAAGCGCTTCACAGAATATACTGTAAAGTGAATTTACTGTATATTTGTGGGCAAAACACGGCAGCCAATTGTGCACAGCAGCGTCCCCACAAACAGTCGTGGATTGAAATGACCAATTTATTAAAGGTTTTTTTTGGAATGGATTATTATTAGGCATGTGCAGTAAGGAAACATGCCCAAGGTTTCACCCTGACCTGCCTGGATTCGAAACACAGCTTGCAACAACAAAATTACACTTGTAAAGCGCCTTTCCGTGTCAGGAGGACACCTGTAGGCGAGTGCTCTAACCACTGAACTGAATGTGGTCTCCACATTCTGTATGACTAAAGCAAGTCAATCTGATCTGACTGGTCGGTCACTTTCTCTTCTCAGCACGGATCAGATTACTTTTGCTCTAACAATAAATGCTGTGTGAAAAATACAGTCTTTTCATGACACAACATTTGTATCAACAACTCTTAATTTGTTAGGATGTCATGAAAGATTTAGTTTTCAGATCCTCGACCCTCATGACTGGATGCACTGTAATACACAACATGGATTTTCATCTACAATCCACCACAGGGCAAAACACCAATAATAAAATAACAATAATAATTCTTGCATTTGATATAGTGCCTCGACACATCTCAAAGTGCTTCACAAGTTACACTGTAAAATGGAGTAACTATTTTCTGGGCGAAACGAGGAAACTATCGTCATGCTGTTATGAGCAGCCAAAAAAAGAGCAGTTGAGTATAGGGTCTGGCGATATATCGATATATCGGTTATACCCGATATAATTTTCATATCGATACGCCGATATAGACATTTTAAAAATATCGATATATCGAAAAGACGATATACGAGGAAAAAAATCGGAATGCGCGCACACTGAACTACAAGACCCAGAATGCTCATCTCTATACACAATACACAGACCGAGGTGCAAAGCCGCCATATTGTATTTATAGTCCTAGAATACAACATACAGGTATGCAAGGGGTGAGGGGAGAGAGACGGCGGCGGGGGGGGGGGGGGGGGAGGGGAGAGAGACAGCGGGGGTGTGGGGGGGGGAGAGAGAGACGGCGGGGGGGTGGGGGGGGGGGGGCAGGGAGAGAGAGACAGCGGGGGGGGGGGGGAGAGAGAGAGAGACGGCGGGGGGGGTGGCGGGGAGAGAAAGACGGCGGGGGGGTGGGGGAGAGAGAGAGACGGCGGGGGGGGGTGGGGGAGAGAGAGAGATGGCGGGGGGGGTGAAGAGAGAGACAGAGGGGGGAGAGAGAGACAGAGGGGGTGGGGGGGGAGAGAGAGAGACGGCAGAGGGGGGGGTGTGAGAGAGAGAGAGACAGCTGGGGGTGGTGGGGGGGGGGAGAGAGACAGGGGTGAGAGACGGGGGATGTGATAATATACAGATAGATAAATAGAGATGGGTGGGGTGTGAGAGAGGAGAGAGACACAGAGACACAGACAGAAAAACACAGAGATGGAGGGAGTGAGTGTGAGAGACACAGAGAGAGAGAGAGATATTTACCTCCTGAGGAGATAGGCCACGAATGCGCGCGCACCCCGTGACGCGTGAGCATGCGCAGTACAAAAAACCCGAAAATATCTATATTTCGGTATATCTCGATATGAGCCCATCGATATATCTAAATCGGAAAATTTCCATATCGACAGACCCTAGTTGAGTATTGTGAGTAGATCCTCATCCAGATCGCTAACATGAGAAGAATACATGAAAAAGAAGCCAAAAATACACAGTAAAAGTAGTTATTACTATATAAATGTAGCAGATTTATATTGTTTAAATTGAAAAGAAAATAAACTTACTTGACTGCCAATTCCTCTGCCTCGCTTCATCATAAAACTGACGTAATATAAGGAAATCAATAACATCCGGCATGTCGTGGTATCTGCAATAGAAACAGAAAGTTACTACAATTTTGCTTTTTTTCTTACATATACATAAGCGATAGCAGGTTTGGGTTAATCAACCTTTGGGGGCACAGGTTCTAAATCCAGCCCAGGCAAATGGGACAAAAGTCTCCTCTCTCTATCCAATATCTTGAAATTTTATTCTGTGAAATTGGTTTGGGGTCGTTTCCAACTGGTGTACGGCCACAGTACAGTGCTACACTCAACATAATACGCCACCTTATAACAGTTTGACTGTTGCATTAGGATCTTGCCCTGTGGTAGATTGTAGATAATGTACCACCCATCAGTCACAAAATCAGCAATCACAATGAGAGGCAGTAAGGAAGGTTGATTTGATTTGGAATCAGGAACAGATACGTTTAGCGGGGGTGGTTTTTTGTAAATTGACTCAAATTAAAAGAAATTCAACTCTGCATTTGGGTAGGGCTGTGCGAGTGCTGCGTACTTTCAAACATAATAATAATAATAATCATTGCATTTGATATAGCACTTTTCACATCTTATCAACGTCTCAAAGCCCTTCACAGAAAATGCTGCAAAGTGAATTGACTGTATATTTGTGGGCTAAACGCGGCAGGAAATTGCGCACAGCAGCGTCCCACAAACAATCGTGAATTGAAATGACCAATTTTGCTATTGTGAGTTTTTTGGACGAATTATTATTAGGTGTGTAGAGTAAGGAAACTTAACCAAGGTTTTGTCCTGACCTGCCTCGATTCGAACACAGGTTTCATGCTTGTATGTTGAGTGCTCTAACCACTGAGCTATAGGAGCTCCAAATAGTCACTAGAACTGCATATCCATAGCTGCCAACCTTTTTTTAAACAAACAAAAAGTACTCCTGAAAGCTAAAAACAGTATTTTGTAGTAAAAAAAAGTATTTTCCCCAGAACCTAGCAGCACTTAACGAAAAAATTACAGCGCAAAAAGATGCCAAGTAAAATGGGACTTCAAAACTCCTCGTTAAGCAAAAATTGCGTTAAGAGGGAGGTCACTACTGTGTTTCTGTATATGAAAAAAATTGTTCCCAGTAATGCCTTGCGCCTAGTCTAGCACCCAGCGCTAACATTTACAGTGTATCAGCGACGGCAGAAGGGAGGTAGCACTGCTATTGAAGGCAGGGAGAGAGAGCTAAAGAGAAAGAGACTGAGATAGAGAGAGACAGAGAGACTGTGAGTGAGATTGTGACAGCGAGAGACTCAAACAGAGAGAGAGAGAGAGGAGATACAGAGAGAGAGATTACAGAGAGGGACAGAGAGAGAGAAAGAGAGAGAGTGCGACCCAGACAGACAGAGAGGGAAAGAGACACGGAGAGAGAGAGAGAGAGAGACACAGAGGGAGACTGAGACAGAGAGAAGGAGAGACAGACAGGCAGAGCATGGAATTTCCAAAATTCAGATTTTACCAAAAAACATATTTTAACAAGAAAAATCGTACTGCCGTATTTACTGCAATTTACCGTACTAAATACGGCAAAAATGTACTGGTTGGCAGCTCTGCATATCATTAAGTATGAAAAGATGTAGGTAGGATACATGAAATTCTTATCTTAGTTGGGATATGTTAAGCACAATAATGGAATTCCGCATGTGTCAGACACCCAGATGACCAAGAAAGTAAATTATACACTGAAAGAACAGTGCAAAAGCCTTTGGCAGAGTGAATGTTCAGAGCCAAGAGCATACATAGACTATAAGTTGCAAAGACGACACGACAGCAATGGTTGAACCTATAAGATGTTCTCCTGTCACCCTCAGTGAAATTAATAATAAATAATAATCCTTGCATTTGATATAACGTTTTTCACATTTTTTTTTAGACGTCTCAAAGCGCTTCACAGAATATACTGTAAAGTGAATTTACTGTATATTTATGGGCAAAACGCAACAGCCAATTGCGCACAGCAGCGTCCCGCAAACAGTCGTGGATTGAAATGACCAATTTTATTATTGTGTTTATTTTTGGAGCGATTATTATTAGGCATGTGTGGAGCAAGTAAACGTCCCCAAGGTTTCATCCCAACCTGACTGGATTCAAACACAGGTCTCGCGCTCTAACCACTGAGCTATGGGACTCCACAAATTAAACTGCTGCTAATCAGCTGAAGCATGTTTCCAGAATAGAAGAACGGAGACACATACATGGCAATAAAATGACTCTTTTCCAAATGATCCCCACCCATCCATTTATATAAGTTGTTAATAAAATCAAACAAAAACTTTGGAATACCCAATACAGGTATCCCTCCCCAATCGCCGGAGATACATTCCTGTAAATCTTCGTTGTTGGAAAAATCACAGTTGGGAAATGCAGGGCCCTATGGGAAACATGGGGATACGGGGAGTAAGTTTACTTTTTCGGGGTTGGGAAATACAGGGCCCTATGCGAAAGATGGGGGGGGATACATGTAAGTTTGTGTTATATAAAACTAAACACAAAAAAAACACATACAGTTATAACATACATGGGGATAGGAGGAGTAAGTTTGGACGCATTGGCTGCTAGGATCTGCAGCAATCCTCTACAGAGAGAGAGACAAGGAAGGTGGGGTGGGGGGTAACACGGAGGGCTGGAGGAGGGAGGGGGGTGACACAAAGGGCTGGGGGGTGACATGGAGGGCTGGGTGGGGGGTGTGACACAAAGGGGTAGGGGAGGTGACAAGGAGGGCTGGGAGGGGGTGACACAGAGGGTGGAGGGGGTGACACAGAGGGTGGAGGGGGTGACACGGAGGGCTGGGGGGGGTGACACGGAGTGCTGGGGGGGTGACACGGAGGGCTGGGGGGGGTGACACGGAGGGCTGGGGGGGGTGACACGGAGGGCTGGGGGGGGTGACACGGAGGGCTGGGGGGGTGACACGGAGGGCTGGGGGGGGTGACACGGAGGGCTGGGGGGGTGACAAGGAGGGCTGGGGGTATGACAAGGAGGGCTGAGGGGGGGGTGGTGACACGGAGGGGGAGGGTGGGGCGGATGACATGGAGGGTTGTGGGGTGCTGGAGAAGGTGAGAGAGAAGGGGGGGTGGGGAGGGCGGTGGGGAAGAGAACTTACAGAGAGAGAGATCTGCAGATCCTGGCAGCCAACGCTCCCAAACTTACTAGCTAGGCTGCGGAGAAGCGACAATAAATTCATATTACTGTACAGTATTTACCATAATCCTAAAAGAGAAGCGTTGTCGCTGGTTGATTGCAACATCGCAAACTGGGTCCTAGTGCTATACGCTAGCTGTTCGCACACACACACACACAGTAACTGTAGATCCACGAGTGCAGCTAGACCACGTGAAGCAGTAAAGATGCTGATAGGCGGGAAACACGGAGCGGATGAAAACACACCAATATGTGAATGAATGCGGTCCCTTGTTTGGAGGAAGTGAAACTTGAAAATTTAAACCCGCAGATTTAAATCGCGGATGCGCAAAATGTGGTTTGCGAAGGTTGTCACATTTAGCAAACCGTGGATGCGTGAGTTTCGTTGGCAAGGCCGCGGTTGGGGTGGGAATAATACTTTGAGAATAATCCTTGCATTTGATAGCGCTTTTCATATCTTATTGTGAGTTTTTTGGATGGATTATTATTAGGTGTAAGGAAACTTGCCCAAGGTTTCACCCTGATCTGCCTGAATTGGAACACAGGTCTCACACTTTAAGACGAGTGGTCTAACCACTGAACTACAGGAGCTCCACGATATTCACACTGTTCTTAATCTTTCCTAAAAACACACTATCTGGTCAGATAAGCTTTTTGCAAAAATGTAATAACCCTTAGAATTCTTCTTTTAATATCGCATTTTTTGATTGGCAACAGGAATTGTCTCAAAATGCTTCACAAGATTCACTAGGGTGAATAACTGAACATTTTGTAGACTAACAGGTGCTTTGCTAAAGTTTACGTTGTCAATCAATTAATCAAATTACAAAGTTCAAATCAATCAAAGTTTAACCCTACTTTTGTAGATCCTTTGTATCCTACATCCGTGCCATGACCCGTTCTGCCTTCCATCATCTTTGCAGCACCATCTGGCTCCATTAGCCATCAGTCTTTCTTTTCCCAGCACCCCACTTCAAAACTCCACCCTACAGTTACTTTGCCTCTTTGCCTTCTTCAAGACCCTTCTCTTCGGCTGTGCCTTCGGTTTGGTCACCCTCCCATCCCAACCCAACCCATCCCAATCCTAATCCCCAGCTTGTGTCCAAATCAAATCGACTTGGGACATCCTCTTGAGGCAAAAGGCGCTATATAAAAATAACATTTGTCAGTGTTAACATAATCCGAAATGTTTAACAGTTAGCACCTCAGCTGGACAATAGTGTAATGCAAAATGAAGAATACATACTTCAGAGAAAATGATTTATCAGTAATTTTTCCAGTGTCATGGTCTATAAAGGCTAGCTTGAGGCAACACAGTGTAGGAGGACCCACTTCGTATTTCAAGCCAACAATTTTTAAGAATTCTTGATCCTGTTGAAAACAAGAAAACATTCAGTTTAAATGATTTTAAATCAGTGTTTTGAAGCTCTAAGAATAATTTCAGTTAGACATACCAGATACAGTTAACGATACAGTATATGAAGTCCTTTGTCAATATCACTCCATTTTAGCACTCTACAATACTGCTTCAGCTGCACAGACATATTCCTGCAGCCTGTAAAAACATTTAACATTTTTTCAAATTCCCTCTCTATTTTAAATTCCTTTCCTATACATGTCCTTCAAAGAAACATTCCTATCTGCAAAGTCATCAAACACAACAAATTACATTCGTATAAGCGCTTTTCATGTCGGGAGGATGTCCCAAGGCCCTGAATAGTCAAGTATTTGAACTCAAGCTGGGGGTTGAGATCAGGAGAGTTGGAGGGCACGGAGGGAGGGAGAGACCAAAGGCATGGTCATAGAGGAAGGTCTTAAGACTGGCCTTGAAAGAGGCAAGGGAGGGGTGCAGATGGGAGTTCCAAAAACTGGGGGCAGAAATGCCGATGACCCGACTGTCAATGGTGGGGAGTGCAGGGCGGAGGACATGGAAAAGGCCAGAGTCCGTCAAGCGGAGGCTGTGGTCAGGTAAAACTGTACAAGGCTAATTAAAACATTTTTAAAGATGGTGCAATCCTTCATATATTAGCAATGTGCTCATATAAGATAACCAGGAAAGGGTAAACCTATTAAACTGCAAACACCATAATGCAAGGAAGCACTCCCCCAAACTAATTTCTTAACTACCGTATATCTCCGCGTATAAGGCGCATCCGCGTATAAGGTTTTTGACCTTATCTTGGTGAAAAAAAACGGAAGCATTCTAAATGATATTGCCGGCAGAAGGGAGGAGAGACAGGTAGGTAGGGAGAGAGGCAGGCACGCAGGCAGGGAGGGAGAGCGGCAGCCTGGGAGAGAGAGAGGCAGGCAGGCACGCAGGCAGGGAGGGAGGGAGGGAGAGCGGCAGGTCGGCAGCCTGGGAGAGAGAGAGAGGGAGAGCGGCAGGCCGGCAGCCCGGGAGAGGGAGAGCAGCAGGCCGGCAGCCTGGGAGAGAGAGAGGGAGAGAGAGAGAGCGGCAGGTCGGCAGCCTGGGAGAGAGAGAGAGGGAGAGAGGCAGGCCGGCAGCCCGGGAGAGGGAGAGCAGCAGGTCGGCAGCCTGGGAGAGAGAGAGAGGGAGAGAGGCAGCAGGCCGGCAGCCCGGGAGAGAGAGACGGAGAGCGGCAGGCCGGCAGTCCGGGAGCCCGGGAGGGAGAGCGGCAGGCCGGCAGCCAGGGAGAGAGAGAGGGAGAGAGGCAGGTCGGCAGCCAGGGAGAGAGAGAGGGAGAGCGGCAGGTCGGCAGCCAGGGAGAGAGAGAGGGAGAGAGGCAGGCCGGCACGCAGCCAGGGAGGGAGGGAGGGAGAGCGGCAGGGAGGGAGGGAGGCAGACTGGGTTCGGCAGAAGGTAAGCACAGCACTGAAGTCCGCTGCTGCTGCCGCTGCCCGGGCGGCCGAGGCCGAAGCCCCGTCACCCGCTCCTCCCAACCCCCGCCGGACACTGACCAAACCCCGGCTGACAGCGCGCCGGCCGCCCCTCCTGTTTACTGTATCTCCGAGGCTCAAAATTGCTTGTATCTGCGTATAGGGCGCACCGCACCCCCTACTTTCGAGATATTCCGACCTGAAAAAAAGTGCGCCTTATACGCGGAGATATACGGTAGTTAAACAACTGATTTACAACACTGCTCTTTTTGAAAATTAATTGAACTCACTGCCACTTAACTGCAATATGCATTATCCTGAAACTGACACTTCCAAATCAGCAGATGCTCCAACATTCAGCTTAAGATATTCGCTTATTTATTTCACACAATCCATTGCTTTTCTGTACTGTGACTAGATTACGGACAGTATTACATGCCTGGCAATTTGTATTACAGTGCAGTTTCAGGAGAATACTGAGCACTGCATTATTTTCAGCAAAAAGTACAAGTTCCAATAGTGCATATATCACGCATTCATCTTCTAACCTGTTAGGCTCTGGCCTACTCCACGTCCCCCGTCCCACCCGCCCCACCATTGGCGGATGAGCCTTCAGCCACGCTGCCCCCAACCTCTGGAACTCCATCCTGCAGTCCCTCCGCCTCGCCCCCTCCCCTGCCTCCTTCAAGTCTCGTCTCAAGATTCTCCTCTTCGATGGACCCATCGACAACTCCTAATCCCCCCCTTCCCCTCCCCAGCCCCATGTCCCCAGCTCGAGTCTGAAGCAGTAACTGTCCAGCGGCTTGGGGTGTCCTCCTGACGTGAAAGGCGCTATACAAGTATAATTTTGTTGTTGTTGTTAACCAGAATGTTAAATCAGTGTAGGTAAAGATAATACAAAATGTATTATTATTATATACAGACTATTAAATAAAAGAATAATCCATAAATTTATTATTGAACTCAGATTGTTTTAACACCCAATTATAAATCCATACAGAAGTAAACTGCATATCGAGTTTCTTACCCTGACTTCCATCTTTTGCCATGGTTGCTTGTGTGCGTGAATGTTGTACGTATCGGCTTTTTTAACCGCTTCCACATAGGCTTCATGGCCTTGCCGAAAGTACACAACCTGTTAAAAAAAACCTCCTATTGTAGTCACAAATGTTACAACGGAGATGGCAAATACACCAAGTTCCAAGGTAAATAAGGGAAGACGCTTCCAAAATTGTAACGTTAAAGTTGTTCAATTAATATTTTCATTAGATGTATTCTGCAATCAATCTTCTGTACAATAACTTTCAATGTAATAATCATGGCTTCTAGACGTCTCAAAGCGCTTCACAGAATATACTGTAAAGTGATTGTATATTTGTGGCCGATTGCTCACAGCAGTGTCCCACAAACAGTCATGGACTGAAATGACCAATTTGATTATGTTTTTTTGAGGGATTATTATTAGGCGTGTGGAGTAAGGAAACCTGCCCAAGGTTTCGCCTTGACCTTCCCGGATTCAAACACAGGTTTCATGCTTGTAAGGCGAGTGCTCTAACCACTGAACTACAGTACTCCAAATAATAATAATAATAATAATAATAATCCTCTCATCTGATATCAATGCCTTATCATGTCATCGAGATGTTTCAATGCGCTTCACAAATTATACTGCAAAGTAACTGTACAATTTATGGGTGAAATGGTACCTTTTTATTGACAGTGCTAGTTCACAAAATCATAGAATCATTCAGCTCGTCATGCCTGTGCCAGCTCTTTACTAGAGACACCAACTAGTCCCACTCCCCTGCTCTTTCCCCGTAGACTTGTTAATTAAATCTATCTAATTTCCTCGTGAAAGTTTCTTTTAAGTGTTGAAATGAAGCACAGCTATCCAATCATATTACAGTAAAAGCCTGTTTATCCGTGACCTGATCAACCGAGAGGATCGGGGGAGAGAGGGAAAAGGGGGTGGGGAGAAAGAGAGGGGAGTGGGAGAGGGGGAGAGAGGTGGGTGAGAGGAGGGGAGAGAGGGGGTGAGTTGATTAATTTAGATGGAAAATGAGGAGTGAGGGGGGTTGGTTTTGGAGCCATTGAGATGCCAAACTGACTGTGTGTGTGTGTGAGAGAGAGAGAGAGAGAGAGGGAAGGAGAGTACCCCTTTGATTGTGTGCTGTGTTTATAGACTGTAATCAATATTTATTGCTTTATTGGTAAGTATCTATACAATATTCTGTTATTATTTAGTCTATTATTAATATGGTATGTTTAAAAAAGTAATTTTTTTGTGGTGGGTTTAAAACATTTTTTAAAAAATGTTTGAGTGTTTTCGTCCGAATATCCGGCACGCGCTTTAACCAGCATTGGCCAGGTCCCGAGGGTGCCAGATAAATGGGCTGTTACTGTATATTCAAACCGGATGAGTTTGTGTGACTTTGTTCAAATTTTATAGGCTAGGTGTAGTTAGTATGGAGCGACTGCTGATGCTCGACTTGTGCTGAATCTGCAAAGTTGTACGAGTTTCTGGATGCTTCGTTCCTCAGATAGGACTGTACATATACAGTGTCTATGCCAGCTTGCACTCAAGCTCAAAGTCTCAGACCATCAGAGCCAGCTAACGACATTCAATCACTCTCTCTCAACAACAAAATGACATTTGTACAGCACCTTTCCTCACATTTAAACACCTCACAACCTCGCCTCACTCCACCATGGAACTCCATCCTGCAATCCCTTTGCCTCGTTTCCTCCCTTTTTTCCTTCAAGGCCGGTCTTAAGACATTCCTCTTCGACTGTGCATTCTGCTGCCCTCCTACTTTTCCTACTCTCCGTCCCCTTGCCTCTACCACGACCCATCCTCTCCTGTTCAGGTCCCTGACTGTTCAGCGCCTTGGGACATCCTCCCAACGTGAAAGGCACTCGATAAATGTAATTTTGATGTTGTACACCCATGACCTTCTAACCTCTTACCAATCTACCCTTGCCCTCAGCTCAGCAAGAGGTTCTGGCCTGCTCCACGTCCCCTAACCCACCCGCCCCACCATTGGCAGGCGAACCTTCAACCACTCTGTCCCAACCTCTGGAACTCCATCCCGCAGTGCCTCTGCCTCACCACCTCCCTGGCCTCCCTCAAGTCCTGCCTCAAGATTCTCCTCTTCGACGGTCCCATCAACAACTCCTAATCCCCTTCCCCACACCCCCGTCCCCAGCTCGGGTCTGACACAGTGACTGTCAGGTGTAACTTTGTTGTTGTTGTTGTTACACATCAGGAGGATGTCCCAAGACGCTGGACAGTTATTGTTTCAGACCTGAGCTGGGGACAGGAGGGGGCAGAGGGAAGGGAGGGGATTTGGAGCAACTGATGGAACCATCGAAAAGGAGGGTCTTGAAGGAGGCCAGGGAGGGAGTGAGGTGGAGAGACTGCGGGATGGAGTTCCAGAGGTTGGGGGCAGAGTGACTAAAGGCTCACACGCCAATGGTGGGGCGGGTGGGTCACTCAGCAGGCCAGAGGCCACATACTCCAAAAGATGGTCATGGGATGGGGGAAAAAGTCAGGTAAATGGAACTGAATGAATTGCTGAATTAATGAGCCACAGACATGATCATCCAAATGGAGACCTGCACTGCAAAGTTCTATGGTGCTGCTTAGTTAATATGCACAATACATTAAACAATCTAAGCAAGGAATTTTGCCTGAAAAATACACAGTCATTGCATTTTACAAAATATACTGTGAAGCATTTTAAGACATCTCAATGACGTGATAAGGCAGAATATCAAATGCAAGAATTATTATTATTATTTTAGTTGGCTAAACTCTGGTCAAAACGCAGATTTGGATTCTAGCAACAAGCAATAATATTCAATCTAAAACAAACAATAATAAATTGGTCATTTTAACCCACGACTGTTTGAGCGGACACTGCTGTGTGCAATTGGCTGCCATGTTTCGCCCACAAATATACAGTCAATTCACTTTATAGTATATTCTGTAAAGCACTTTGAGACGTCTAGAATACCGTATATCTCCGTGTATAAGGAGCACTTTTTTTCAGGTCGGAAGATCTCGAAAGTAGGGGGTGCGCCCTATACGCAGATACAAGCAATTTTGAGCCTCGGAGATACAGTAAACAGGAGGGGCGGCCGGCGCGCTGTCAGCCGGGGTTTGGTCAGTGTCCGGCGGGGGTTGGGAGGAGCGGGTGACGGGGCTTCGGCCTCGGCCGCCCGGGCAGCGGCAGCAGCAGCGGACTCCAGTGCTGTACTTACCTTCTGCCGAACCCAGTCTGCCTGCCTCCCTCCCTGCCGCTCTCTCTCCCTCCCTCCCTCCCTCCCTGCCTGCGTGCTGGCCTGCCTCTCTCCCTCTCTCTCTCCCGACCTGCCGACCTGCCGCTCTCCCTCTCTCTCTCTCCCAGGCTGCCGGCCTGCCTCTCTCCCTCCCAGGCTGCCGGCCTGCCTCTCTCCCTCCCAGGCTGCCTGCCTGCCTCTCTCCCTCTCTCTCTCCCGGGCTGCCGACCTGCCTCTCTCCCTCTCTCTCTCCCGGGCTGCCGGCCTGCCTCTCTCCCTCCCGGGCTGCCGACCTGCCGCTCTCCCTCCCTCTCCCGGGCTGCCGGCCTGCCTCTCTCCCTGGCTGCCGGCCTGCCTCTCTCCCTCTCTCTCTCCCGGGCTGCCGACCTGCCGCTCTCCCTCTCTCTCTCTCCCAGGCTGCCGGCCTGCCTTTCTCCCTCTCTCTCTCCCGGGCTGCCGGCCTGCCTCTCTCCCTCCCGGGCTGCCGACCTGCCGCTCTCCCTCCCTCTCCCGGGCTGCCGGCCTGCCTCTCTCCCCCTCTCTCTCTCCCGGGCTGCCGGCGTGCCGCTCTCCCTCTCCTGGGCTGCCGGCCTGCCGCTCTCCCTCCCTCCCTCCCTGCCTGCGTGCCTGCATGCCTCTCTCTCTCGCAGGCTGCCGGCCTGCCGCTCTCCCTCCCTCCCTCCCTCCCTGCCTGCGTGCCTGCCTCTATCCCTACCTACCTGTCTCTCCTCCCTTCTGCCGGCAATATCATTGAAAATGCTTCCGTTTTTTTTCACCAAGAAAAGGTCAAAAACGGGGTGTGCGCCTTATACGCGGGTGCGCCTTATACGCGGAGATATACGGTATGTGAAAAGTGCAATATCAAATGCAAGGATTATTATTATTATAAGCAAAACAGATTAAGTCAGCACGAAAACCACCACACTGTCTTTACTATGTTCTTTAAACAATTCAAGTGGAAAAAGTTTAGTAATGGAAAAGCTTATAGAACCCACTTACAGTAAAAGCCCGTTTATCCGGCACTCTTGGGACTTGGCCAATGCCGTTTAAAGCATGAGCTGGATATTCGGCCGAAAACACCCCCAAAAAATAATAATTTTACAAAGCATTTTTCCGGATAAATTCCAGTTAATCGAATGCGACTTTTTTTTGATGTGCCGGTTACACGGAAGTTACGGTTGATCGGATCACGGATAAACAGGCTGTTGACTGTATTAATAAAGGGTTTAAGGTTGTATTTTTTTTAAAGTTCCCAACTACAATTGCAGTGAGTAACTGTTTGCCAACTTCCTTACCTCATCACCCATTTGCGGTACATAGGGTGACCTGCGGGGCACTGTGTCTGTGATCCATTTAGTTGGAAGAGATGCCTCGACACTTGTCCCCTCTCCAGATGGCAGGGGATTTGGTCTCTGTGTTGTGAGGAAGAGAAATAAAATGATGCACATACACAAGACACAAATGCATGCACACACACACGCATAACAAAGGCCAAACTGTCTGTGCTCTCGTATGTTAATCTGCTCAATGCAAAGCCTTTTTATTCAATGAAAACTTCCAATATAATAATCCTTGCATTTAATTTGGAGCCTAAGATGTCTCAAAACCCTTCATGAGTTACTGTAAAGTGAATTGAACGTAAATTTTGTGAGCGAAACACAGCAGACAATTGCACACAGCAGTATCCCACAAACAGGCATGATCAATTACTTTTTTGAAAAGAGATTACCCACGGAAAGCAATCACAACAATTGACTAACAACTGGCTTCCTATTTACTGCGAGGTAAACAGAGGTGTGTGGAATAAGAAACTTGCTTCAGGTTTCAACCCACCCGGGCACTATAACAAATGCAGGGATGATTATTAAATGATCCAATTTTTTAATGGGATAATAATAATAATCCTTGCACTTGCTTTTCACATCTTGTAGACGTCTCAAAGTGCTTCACAGAATATACTGTAAAGTGAATTGACTATTTGTGAGCGAAACGCGGCAGCCAATTACACACAGCAGCATCCCAACACTGGATTGAAATGACCAATTTTTATTATTGCTGGATTTTTTTTGGATGGATAATTATGAGGCATGTGGATTAAGGAAACTTGCCCAAGGTTTTGCCCTGATCTGCCTGGATTCGAACACAGGTCTCACGCTTGTAAGGCGAGTGCTCTTAACCACTGAGCTACAGGAGTACCATTCCACAATGCAAGGATTATTATACAGTTAATCCTCGTCAAACGCCACTTTATCGATTACTAATTCAAGTATATGCGATGAAGAAAAAGAGTCACTCTTTTGCGTAACACGCGTAAAACTTGTGTATACGCGTTGGCTGGCCCCGCGCGCATGCGCACTTGTGAGGACGCCGGCAGCTCCTGACTAAATTCGATGAATCCTCGGCTGGCTGGTCACGCGCGCAATGCACCCTTGGGAATGTCCGATGATTCTTTGCCTCGGAGCATCCTGATGGCATTGCAAGCTAAACAGAAGGGACAGAGAGAGAGTCTCCTAACACTTTCAGGACCAAAGGTAAAATAATTTAGCCTAGCTGAGGTTTTATTTGACTCTTCGACCTTGCCTTTGGCTCCCCCACTAATGCTTCCCCCTCTCCCTCCCCCTACCCCGACCCTCCCAACCCCCGCTCGGACCCGACCTGACTGTTCAGCGCTTTGGGACGTCCTCCCGACGGCGCGATATAAGTGCAATTTTGTTGTTGTTGTATTGCTTTTTTTTTTATTGCTATTTTATTGTCTCCAGTGAGTGCCAGGGGGGGGAGAGAGACGAACACAAAAATGTATTTCTACCTTTGGCTGTCGTCCTCGAGATTTCTTCGGCTTTTTCTTTCGTTGTATTTTCTTCGCTTGCTCGTCGTGTTCATCTTCCGAGCTACTGAAGATAAGTGGAGCTCTCCGCCTGGTTGGCCTTTTCGGGGGCTGAAGATTAATGCCTGCGTCAGCTGTCCAGTCGGAATACTCACTCGATGAGTCGCTAGTTACAAAGGAGAAGTCAATCTCCCATCAGTGGCCGTGAATATATTTACACACAATAAATTGTATCCTGTATACAATAGTCTGGAGAAAAGCATTGTAATGGATTCCCATATTGTTGGACATCAAAAATCCGTTCATTTTTAATATGGAAATCCATCATCATGCTAGAGTATCCAAACCAGAAAGTGTACCAGATATATGTATGTCACTTACACGTGGAATTTTCTTTGGGAACAGAATACACACTCTCTTTCCACTAATACGCTGCTTACTTAGGGAATATGAAGCACTGCTGGATCTGAGGCTTAGGGACACCAGAGTGGGGTATTGGGGTATTACTGCAGTTTAACCAGCTGAAGCTGCACAGCTTGTCACTTGTGGCTCTGTCCCAAAGCTTTTCACTGCTTGTCCAGCGAAGGCAATTCTATTAGGACTTTAGGTAGCAGAGTGGGAAGAATCCTTGCCTTGCCCAACAATTCAAATTGCCACGAGAAGGGCACTGAAGTACTGTGGATCCACCTGGCTCAGGAACTGGACTACAGAAAAGGTTTACTTCATTCTGATATTCCATTGCCAAGCACATCACTTTGGAACGAGCTCGGCATTCCTGACATCTAACTTTCCATTAACATTGTATGGGTAACCCCGCTTAACATCGCCTCGGTTATTGTTTGTTTTTGTTATTACGCTGCTGATACTCTGGAAACATATATTCATTTAACGTTGCAACGTTCGCTAATACTGTACTGTATTGGAGTAGGAGTTCAAAGATCATGGGATTGCCTATGATATCTCCCAGCCAAATAGCCTGATGATAACTCTCTCATCTAGGTTCATGCATGAAGATTGACAAGCGAGGCAATAAGAGTGAATCTATCCACCCGAGGGGAAGAGAGTGCTGATCATATAATCTTGGGCAGGGTAGAACATCAAGAGCTCCTGTAGCTTACAAGCGTGAGACCTGTGTTCGAATCCAGGCAGATCAGGGTGAAACCTTGGGCAAGTTTTGTTACGTCACACACACGTCTAACAATAATCCGTAAAAGAAAACACAATAATTGGTCATTTCAATCCACTACGTTTGTGGGGACGCTGCTGTGCGCAATTGGCTGCCGTGTTTCACCCACAAATATACAGCCAATTCACAAAATACAGTAGAAGCCCGTTTATCCGTGACTCGATGAACCGGCACTGATCCGGAACAATAACGGTGGAGCATTTGTAAATGAAAAAAACAAACAGATAATGGAATATTGTATTGGTACTTATTGTTAAAACTACTCTCATGCGCTTCTCACCTTTACTGGTAGATGCTGCGCTTGAAGCCACAAGGCTGCGGTTGAGGTTTATAGTCCAGCGATTCTTTTTAAAATGGAGGATGCCAAGCGAGTGAAAAAAAACGGCAGCGCGACTTTAAATCCTTACTAGCGGCAAGCCGATAACCCTAGCTGATAACCCACATTGTCGCACAGGTACAGTATTTCTGTTTGCCGCTAGTAGAGGCTAGAGTTATGGGCTTGCCACTATTAAGGCTTTAAAGTCGCGCTGCTGTTTTTCACCCGCTTGGCGTCCTCCATTTTAAAAAGAATCGCTGGACTATAAACCTCAACCAGTAAAGGTGAGAAGCACAAGAGAGTAGTTTTAACAATAAGTACCAATACGATATTTTGTTATTATCTGTTATTATTTAGTCTAGTGTGTGTAGTGTGCGTTAAAAGAACTTTAATTTTTTCGTGGTAGGTTTTCGGCCACGGGCTGCCCGAATATCTGGCAGGCGCTTTAACTGGCATTGGCCAGGTCCCGCGGGTGCCATATAAACGGGCTTTCACTGTAGTCACTTTACAGTAAACCCTGTGATGCACTTTGAGATGTCCACTAGAGCTCTTAAGGCACAGGATCACATGCAAGGATGATGTACGACTCCCATATTACCTTGAGCTGTTGTTTTCACTCTGCCACTCGTCTGAAGAGCCACCAGCTGAATTGCTGTCCTGTATTAAAACAGTAGTGAGGATTAACATTACAGTGAAGCCCCGTTATACCAACAACTTGCATTTTCACTCAGTGTAGCGTCCTAGAGCGCTTGACAGTGACTGAGCTCGACCCTCAGAAAGTTCTTCAGAAGGCGGAGAGTTCCATCCTTGGTTTTGGGACATAGTGACCGAAAGTATGGCCACCAATGTTGAAATGGAGGAGGGACAAGCAATATTTTACTTTGCAAAAAGCCAGCCGGTGTTTTGACACGAGCTGGTAATAAATTGGGGGAACCACATCCCAACCTCACGTTATAATGGAGGACTGTTGTTTATTTGGAACTCCAGCCCACAGTGACTTTACTTCTCCCTTGCCTCCTTCAAGACCTGTCTCAAGACCTTCCTCTTCGACCACACCTTCAGTCACCCTAATGCCGCCACTCCCTACCCTCCACCCCTCCTGATCCCAATCCCAAGGTTGGATCCAAATCCCTGACTGTCCAATGCCTTCAGACATCCTCCCAATGTAAAAGCCGCTGTACATATGTAATCAGAAAAATATGATGTGTAAGTTTGGAAGACTAATATTTTAAGGTTAATCTCGTTATATCCGATATATTTTTCATATCGATACGTCGATATAGGCATTCCAAAAATATCGATATATCGAAAAGTCTTAAAAAAAACGGAATGCGTGCGCATTGAACTACAAGACCCAGAATGCTCATCTCTATAGACAATGCACAGACCGAGGTGCAAGCCGCCATATTGTATTCATAGTCCTCGAATACAATATACAGGTATGCAAGGGGGGGGGGGGGGTGAGAGAGACGGCGGGGGGGGGGGGGGGGGGGGGGGGGGGGCGGGGTGAGAAACGGGGTGGATGTGATAATATACAGATAGATAGAGATGGGAGTGTATGAGAGAGGAGAGAGACACAGACAGAAAAACACAGATGGGGAGAGTGAGTGTGAGAGACACAGAGAGAGAGATATTTAATTCCTGAGGAGATAGGCTCTGAATGCGCACGGACGTCCGAATGCTGCGCGAATGCGCAGTAAGAAACCCCCGAAAATATCGATATATCTTGATATGAGCCCATCGATATATCTAAATCGGAAAATTTCCATATCGACGGACCCTATTGTAAACTAAAGGGCAGTTTTTTGTAAACTTTTTTTGATAAATCAGGTGTCAGGATTAAGTTGTACACATTATCTAATTTCCATTTATTTTTAATTTTCCAAACTATCCATCAGCAAACCTGACTTCTAGCTTCCACTAGCAAAAGTTTGCAAGTGTTGAAATGACCCAAACCAATGTCTGTACAGAACGTAGAGTGAATAAAATTAATACGTCAAACTCACAAAAGTATTATCTTTATAAGTCGTATCGTCACCCGAGTCCCATTCAGTTTCTTATCAAAACCACTTGAATTTCTTTGCACCTCACTTATTAATCACTTCCTAACTGGTAACGCCGCTCTCCTATCCTCTATTACTCCCGCAGGTCAGGCTGCATTGAATCACAGGAAATGTAGTCTTGACTTGACATGGCACGCGCAAAGAAAAAAACAACTCACCTCTTCAGAGCTAGCCTCTTCTTGGAAAAACTGAGCCAGTTCCTCAACAGCAGCTCTGGTTCGGTATTTGTGCTGCTCGCGGCGCCGTGCCCTCATTCTTCTCTTCGTGTGTTCAGAGGAGATCATAGAATCATTCTAAAGTGAAGATGCAACAATGACTAGAGCATATAATAACAACAAATAAAAATTACAATTTTGTAAGAGAGACAATCACAGTGATGTGCTCTACAAAGTATAGTAAAAGCCCGTTTATCCGTGACCTGATCAACCGTAACTTCCATACAATCATCACCTCAAAAAAAAGTCCCCATTCGAATAACTGGATCTCATATAGCACAATCGCGGTGGTGCATTTAATGAGTCAATTGTCGCATGAGAGTACAGTACGATTAGTTCAGAATGTTGCCGGCAGTGGCACTTTCGTTTTTTCTTCTCCCACTCTCTTTTTTCTCTCCCTCTTTTTCTTTCTCCCTCTCTCTATCTCTTCCCCCTTTCCCTCTCTCTCTGACGGATACTACGTATTACCTGTATCGTGGCTTTATTCACTGTTTTGGTGGGGTTGGGGCAGGAGAAGGAGAGAGGGGCAGAGGAGAAAGAGAAGGAAATAGGGGGTGGGAGAAAGAGAGAGGAGGGGGAAGAGAGAGGTGGGGAAGAGGAGTGGAGAGGGGGGAGTGAGTTGATTAATTTAGATAGAAAATGAGGAATGGAGGGGGGTCGGGAACCATTGAGATGCCTGAGTGACCGAGTGTGAGCGTGAAAGAGAGAGAGGGAAGGAGGGAGAGAAAGAAAAAAAGGAAAAATCGACAGTACCGCTTTAAAAGGAAAAATCTCTTCCATCCGCCATTGTAGAAGTTTGCTTTGTGATTGTGTGCTGTTTATAGACTGTAATCAATATTTATTGCTTTATTGGTAAGTATCCGTACTATATTCTGTTATTATTTAGTCTATTATTAATATGGTACGTTTAAAAAAAGTTAATTTTTTTGTGTTGGGTTTTCGGCAAGTTGCTGCCCGAATATCCTGCATGCCAATTAACCGGCATTCACTAGGTTAAAATGGGCCGGATAAATGGGCTTTTACTGTAACAAGGAACATCTGACAAGGTTTACATATGAAACCACAGCATACAGAATGCTATAAGAATAATAATTATCCTGGTATCTCATATATAGCACCTTATCACTATGTTGTGACATCTTATAGTGCATCACAGAATATATTTTGGACTATTTATGAGTGAACTGTGTATTCATGGGCGAAATGTGGCATTCAATAATGCACAGCAGTGCCGCACAAAAAGCCATGGAGTGAGTGACCCAATTTATTTTGAGGGGTAGAAGGATTATTGCCTCGGAAAGCAATCCGCCAATTGACTCAACAATCAGGTTTCCACTTACTGCTAGGTAAACAGAGGCGTGTGGAGAAAGGAAATTTATTTATTGTCTGAAACAATGACTGTCCAGCGCCTTGTGACGTCCTCCTGACATGAAAGGCACTATACAAGTGTAATTTTGATGTTGTTGAAGGCTTCGCCCTGACCGGGAATCAAACTCGGATCCTCTCGCACGTGAGATGAACACGCTAACCAATAGGCTACAAGATTCCACGAGAGTAATGGTAGGCTCATCATAATAAATAATAAGAATCCCTGCATTTGAAATTGCGCTTTTCACGTCTTCTGGACATCTCTAAGCGCTTCACAAAATATACTGTAAAGTGAATTGATTGTATACTTGTAGGCGAAATGTGGCTGATTGCGCACAGCAGTGTCCCACAGACAGTCATGGATTCAAATGACAAATATATTGTAGGTCTTTTGGGAGGGATTATTATTAGGCGTGTGTGTGGAGTAAGGTTTCGCCCTGACCTGCCTGGATCCAAAACATGGGTCCCATTCCCTCCATCCATCCATCCCATCTCTCCATCCCTCACATCCCATCCATCCCATCCTTACATTTATATAGCGCCTTTCACGTCGAGAGGATGTACCAAGGCGCTGTCCAATTAGGTAGGGACAAGAGTGGGGCGGGGGGGGGGGGGGAGGGGCAGGATGAAGAAGAGTAGGAAAATTGACTGCATATTTGTGGGCGAAACGCGGCAGCCAAATTGCACATAGCATGCTTGTATTATTATTGTTGTAAGGCGAGTGCTCTAACCACTGAGCTACAGGACTCCATATTACATCACATTACAAATATCCCTAGTCACTAGCTCATCCACTCTGATCACTATCGGTAACCATTTCTTGGACCTTCCACTTGGAAACACCTACCCTTTGTGTGGAGTGGAGTGGACGTCTTTTCTTTTCCCGCGAATACAAGGCAACTTCGTCCTCACTTTTGGCAATTCGATAATTTTGTTGCAGGCTGTGAGACAAATACATACATTTTCACTGAGATACAGAGCACAGCAGGAAACATCTGTAATAATAGTAATCCTTGCATTTGATATAGCGCTTTTCACATCTTATCGACGTCTCAAAGCGCTTCACAGAATATCCTGTAAAGTGAATTGACTGTATACTGTGGGTGAAACGCTGCAGCCAATTGCACATAGCAGTGTCCCCCACAACAGGCATGGATTCCATAAATTCACTACCCTCTGAATGAAGAAGTGTGAAAAGGCTGACCCCTAATCTTAAGATTGTGACCCCTGGTTATAGTTTCTCCGACCAGGGGAAAGTCTCCCACTGTCTACTCTGTCATGTCCCTTAGTAATCTTATTGGGTTTCAATAAAATCACCTCTAATTCTTCTGTACTCTGGAAAATATAGGCCTAGATTACTCAACCTATCCTAGCAAATGCTGATCTTGATTTCACTCCTCACAAATCCATACCTGCTGGAGCACGAAGGTATTTCCGGGACCACCACCCTCCGTTTCCATGCCATGATGTCCCTCTCTGTGGCTATTTGACTGCGGGGGGCATTGTGATGCATTTGGCGGACACCTTCAATCTGACCACTGCGTCGTAATCTCACATTGGGTGGTGACAACATGTCTGAGCTGGGATTCCTTAAAACTTGGAAAACAAAGTACAAAATGAACATCTACAACAACAACAACTTGAAGTTACATAGCGTCCTCACTTCACGCCGGGTGGCGTTTCAGAGTGCTTCATCATAAAGCATCCCGGGGCCGAGCCAGGGGGAAGGGGAAGAAGGTGACCAAAAGCGCAGTCGAACAGAAAGGTCTTTAGCCGCGACCTGAAAATAGGAAACGAGGGACCGAAGGGAGTGAGGGAGAGAGTTCCAGAGCCTCGGGGCGTAGTGGCTGAAGGCACAGTCGCCGACGGTGGAGCGGGGGATTCAGGGGACAAGGAGGGGGTCAAACCTGGTGGAGCGAAGGCAATGGGTGCTGTTGCAGAGTTGGGCGGAGGAAAAGGTTAAAGGTTTCTGGAAGAGGTTTCTGGCCGGGTTGCACTGGCTCCCCATCATCGAACAGTTCAACTTCACGATCCTCACCCTTGTCTTCAAATTGCTGCACCCCCTGCCTCCCCGACCGTCTCACTCCCCAAACCAACCCCTGGGGCATCTGCTCGTCCAGAGCAGCTTGTCCCTCGCACCCCCCGCTCCACCATCGGAGGTTATGCTTTCAGCCACTGTGCCCCCAAACTCTGGAACGCTCTCCCTCAATCTCTGCCTTGCCCCCTCTCTTCCCTTGCTCCCCTAAGCATGGTCTTGTTCCTCCCTATCCGCATCCGGCGTACGGGCCAATTTCACCCTGCCCTTCGCTCCATAACCCGTAATTATTACGTTACTGCAAAACATAAAGTGAAATCACAAAGATGTTGTTTATACAGCCCACGCAAGTTTCTCAAATAAGGTGATCGTCCCTTAGCTGCCAAATGTTGGGCCACTCTAATTTAAATTCAGAGACGATTTAAAAATACACCTTTTACCTCTTGCAGGAGTCCTGTTGTGTGGACTATTTAGTCCACCTTGTTCAGTTCCCACTCGGTGGTCATGTTCCTGTTGTAGATTTCGGATGATTCCATCCAGAACTCTGTGCTCAATACTCTGTTCATCCTGCTCGTTGGTCTGCTGCCCAATCACTTGCTCCACGACCTCACCATCACCTTTCAAATGTCACATACAGATCAATCGGCTACTTCATAGAATCATAGCTGCCAACCTTTTTTTAACAAAAAAAAGTACTCCTGAAAGCTAAAAACAGTATTTTGTCGTAAAAAAAAGTATTTTCCCCAGAACCTACCGGTACTTAACAAAACAATTACAGCGCGAAAAGATGTCAAGTAAAATGGGACTTCAAAACCCCTTGTTAAGCAAAAATTGCATTAAGAGGGAGGTCCCTACTGTGTTTCCATATATGAAAAAAATCATTACCAGTAATGCCTTGAGCCTAGTCTAGCGCCCAGCGCTAACATTTACAGTGTATCAGCAACGGCAGAAGCGAGGTAGCACTGCTATTGAAGGCAGGGAGAGAGAGTTAGACAGAAAGAGACTGAGATAGAGAGAGACAGAGAGACTGTGAGTGAGATTGTGACAGACAGAGACTCAAACAGAGAGAGAGAGACACAGAGAAAGAGAGATACAGCGAGAGAGATACAGATACAGAGAGGGACAGAGAGAAAGAAAGAGAGAGCGCAACCCAGACAGACAGAGAGGGAAAGACACGGAAAGAGAGAGAGAGCCACACAGAGGGAGACTGAGACAGAGAGAAGGAGAGACAGACAGGCAGAGCATGGAATTTCCAAAATTCGGATTTTCCAAAAAACTTATTTTAACAAGAAAAATCGTACTGGCATATTTACTGCAATTTACTGTACTAAATACGGCAAAAACTGGTTGGCAGCTCTGTAGAATTATTGAATCCTCAAAAGAGATAGAAGCTACTCTAGTATTATTGGCACCACAAAAGCTCAATTAACACATGGCCTAACCCACTGGTCTAATATTAATATTTCCACAGCCCAGGTTTTCTGAACTGAATTAGAACATTCAGAGAAAATACAGGCATCCCGCCCCAAACGCAGTGGATACGTTCCTGAAAATCCCTGTGGCAAGTAAAACCGCAGTTGGCAAATACAAGGCCTTATGGGAAAAATGTGATTAGTAGGAGTAAGTTGTTTGTTCTTTTACTGAACACAGTAAAACACAGTAACCTAACAAAAACAATAAATGTTCAAATAACACAATTAAAAAAAACAATAAATTCATGTTATTTACTTTAATCCTAATGCAATTGGGTCCTAGCGCCAAATGCTAGCGCTAGGACCCAATTGCATTAGAGTGTTAAAATCAGTGGATATGCACTGCCGCAGTTGCCAAGACCATGGTTGGCGTGGGATGCCTGTATACACGGTTTCCTCTCTGCGACAACTTTGCCAACCGCAGCAGTGAATTTTGAGTATCTTCGGGTTTTAACACTAGCGTTTGGCGCTAGGACCCAGTTGCATCAACCAGCCACGATGTCACTTCTCTCTTAGGATTAAGGTCCCATAAGGCCTTGTATTTGCCAATCGTGGTTTTACTAATCATGGGGTTTTCAGGAATGTATCCCCCGCGGTTGGGGAGGGATGCCTGTAATATTAAATCCTTGCATTTGACATTGCGCCTTCGCTTTCGTTGAGATGTGTCAAAGCACTTTACAGAATATACCGGAAAGTGAATTAACTGTATATTTTGTGGGTGAAACACAGCAGCCAATTGCAAACAGCAGTTACAAAATTATTATAATTTTTGGTGGGATTATTACCCCTGGAAAAGTGATCTGCCAATCGACTAACATTCAGGTTCATAGTTACTGCTAGGTAAATATAGGTATGTGAGCATAAGTAAACTTGTTTAAGGTTTCATCTCACCCTGGAATCAAATCTGGGTCCTTTCCTTTAAGAGGCGAGTACTCTAACCAATATGCCACAGACCTTTACTTACTCATTGCCACATATCCCAGCTGTGGAATAAGTTGCTCATCGAGACAGTTCTCACGCCCGGGCACCAGCCGCTGATATTTTGTTGGATGCGGGTTTCCATCCACATCCACCAGGAACGGGGGAGGCATGAGATGGGGAGCTTGTTGAGTCTGTTCGTCCAGAACAAAGTTGTTTGCATCACGAATGAGGGGCCGATAGTCAGTGTGGAAAAACATCTGCTCTGGAATCTAACAAAGATGTGCAAAAAGGGTATTATAATCCTTTTGATATAGCACCTCTTCGTTGAGCCATCTCAAAGTGCTTCACACGATATACAGGTAGACCCCGCTTAAAGTCGTAGTTTGGTTCTTGCAAAGTGCGACTTTAAGCAAAACGACATTAAGCAAACACATTTTTCCCTTAAGAATTAATGTAGAAACTGGATTTAGGTTCCTTTGGACATTTTTCATCAAAATTTTCTTCAAAAAAACATTACACATGTAGACCCCGCTTAATGAAGGGTTTATGGACTTCAAAACTCTTTGTTAAGTGAAAATTTTGTTAAGTGCGAGTTTAACTAATATTACTGTATTTGGCCAAAACACCGCCCCGACCCGAGCCTCCCCACTAAAATCAGTTTAGTTCCTAGCGGTTCCTAGCGCTAACATTTTTGGTGTACAGGTTGAGCGGCCAAAATCCGGAGTTCCGGATTCTGGAATGTGACAAAAATTGCAGGAATAAAAACGCCAATCCTACCTGCTCCAGGCCAGGTCTTCACAGTCACTGCACTGAACTATCACAACCTGGGCCCAGCCATTTCCAGACTCGTGACGCGCTTCTGGCGTTCCGAAGTCCGGAAATACCCGAAACTGGGCTCAGGCATTTCCGGACTTCGGACATCATAAACACGTTCCGAAGTCCGGAAATACCCGAAAACCAGCTCGGCCTCGGTCGACCGAGGTTGCCGGATTCAGGACGCTCAACCTGTACTAGCGAAGGCCTAAGGTAGATATAACTGCTATTGAAGGCTACACAACTTTAAATACAACTATAAAATATGAATATGTTAGTAAATACAACAACAAACAATAAAATGCACAGTCCTCGGCTTACTATTATTGAAGCCACGAAGCATCCTACCGCTTAAGCTCCTCCCATATGGGAGGGACTGCACTGCTTAACTGAGGCATGCTAAACACTGAGCATATGTTGCTGGGGCAACCGGAGAGATGCTACCCATGAGAAGCTGCGCACAAGAAGCCCGCGAGATTTAAAGTGTGTGTAAACATCCGTTATAGCGAATGCAGCCTTTGTTAAGCGGAGAAGTGGTACAAATAGAAACCTTTGTTATAGTGAACTTTAACAAGGGTAACCAGGCGTTCGTAAGTGGGGTCTACCTGTACTTGCTGCCTGACTGCCTACCCGGCTCACTCACTCGCTCCCCGACTGCCTGCCCTGCTCAGTCACTCACTGCCTGACTATCTTCTCGGCTCAGTCACTCGCTGCCCCCATCCGTGCTCAGGTCCCGACTTGATTGTTCAGCCTCTCTCTCTGCCCCCACACTCTGGAACTCCATCCCACAGTCCCTCGCCTCAAAATGTAATTTTGCTGTTGTTGATATTAAGTTGAAGGATCTTCAAAATATAAAATACTAAAAACTTTGGTGCTTCTGTTCATGGGTTCCTAATTTTAAAAATTGGGGGAAATTAGGGAACGGCGATATGGGAATTTCCCGATATGGATATATCGGTTGGCTCATATCGAGATATACCGAAATATCGATATTTTTCATACTGCGCATGCATTTCGGGTGCGCGCTTATTCCGGGTGCGCGCGCATTCGGGGCCTATCTTCTCAGGAGGTAAATATCTTTCTCTCTCTGTGTCTCTCACTCTCTCCATCTCTGTGTTTTTCTGTCTGTGTCTCTCTATGTCTCTCTCACATCCCCCCCCCATCTCTATCTATCTGTATATTATCATATCCACCCCGTCTCTCCTCCTGCCCCCCCGCCGTCCCTCTCTCGCACCCCCCACCCCCGTCGTCTCTCTCCCCCCCCCGCCGTCCCTCTCTAGCACCCCCCACCCCCGTCGTCTCTCTCCCCCACCACCCCGCCAGCCGTCTCTTTCTGCCTCCCCGCCCCCCCCCCACGCCGTCTCTCTCCCCCTCCCCCCCAGCCGTCTCTCTCCCCCTCCCCCCAGCCGTCTCTCTCCCCCTCCCCCCACAGCCGTCTCTCTCCCCCTCCCCCCAGCCGTCTCTCTCCCCCTCTCCTCCCCCCCCCCGCCGTCTCTCTCTCCCTCTCCTCCCCCCCAGCCGTCTCTCTCCCCCTCCCCCCAGCCGTCTCTCTCCCCCTCTCCTCCACCCCCAGCCGTCTCTCTCTCCCTCTCCTCCCCCCCAGCCGTCTCTCTCCCCCTCCCCCCAGCCGTCTCTCTCCCCCTCTCCTCCCCACCCAGCCGTCTCTCTCTCCCTCTCCCCCCCCCCAGCCGTCTCTCTCCCCCTCCAGCCGTCTCTCTCCCCTCTCCCCCCCCCCAGCCGTCTATCTCCCCCCAGCCGTCTCTCTCCCCCTCTCCTCCTCCCCCCAGCCGTCTCTCTCCCCCTCTCCTCCCCCGCCCCCAGCCGTCTCTCCCCCTCTCCCCCCACCCCCCCAGCCGTCTCTCTCTCCCTCTCCCCCCCCAGCTGTCTCTCTCCCCCTCTCCCCCCCCCAGCCGTCTCTCTCCCCCTCACCCCCCCCCCCAGCCGTCTCTCTCCCCCTCACCCCCCCCCCCCACCAGCAGTCTCTCTCCCCCTCACCCCCCCCACCCACAGCCGTCTCTCTCCCCCCACCCCTTGCATACCTGTATATTGTATTCGAGGACTATGAATACAAGATGGCGGCTTTGCACCTCGGTCTGTGCATTGTGTATAGAGATGAGCATTCTGGGTCTTGTAGTTGATTGTGCTCGCATCCTGATTTTTTACCTCGATATACCGTTTTTCGATATATCGATATTTTTAAAATGTCTATATCGGCATATCGATATGAAAATCATATCGAGTTTTAGCGATATATTGCCGTTCCCTAGGTGAAATAGAACAATCTGGTCTTTTCGTGCTGCATCCTTTCCCCCAGACCTCAATAATGGTGAACTCCACTACTGGCCGTAACTTTAGACCCAACACGCAGTCCCTTTGCCCCATTCCCTCCATTGCCTCCTTCATAGCCTGACTGAAGGCCCACCGCAACTTCTCTGCTATACAAATGCGATTTGTTGTTTTGTAGTAAAGTTGAAATGTACGCAAGTATTTTTTTAAAAGACCTACCTTTTCATATGTTTTACTACATCCAAACCCAAATATCAGCAAATGTCCATGGGAATCTGTGCAGGAAAAGTGCTGGCCATCTGGTGAAAACTTGCAGTCAAATACAGCTCCATGACCTTGGCCTTCAATCTGGAGAAGCAGAACGTTTTCAGTGAGAAACATCTACTAAACAGTGAGATTCACAATTCAGTAAAGAAATCTGACCATCAAACAGAAGCAAAACTTTTGTTCTAAAGTTTCCTCTTCAACCAAAATATTTTAATGCAATTCATAGGCACAACAGTTCTCCATGAGCTACACTTATACATTCAATAGCTGTCTCAAGAAACTGACAAAGCTGTATTCATTTATGCTTATATTCAGCTACATAGAGCTACACAACAATATCTACAGAAATCATGATGGCTAAACTATTATCAAGCCACATGGCAACATCCAGCTAAACTATTAAAGCTCTCTAGAACAAAAACAGAGATCGCTGGGAACACTCAGTAGATCAGGCAACATCTATGGAGAAATGAAAGTTGGTCAACGTTTCAGATGCATGACCCTTCGACCTGCCAAGTGTTCCCAGTAATTTCAGTTTTTGTTTCAGATTTCTAGCATCTGCAGTATTTTGCATTTTAGAATAATCTTTGTATTTGGTACAGTGCCTTATCATATCAAAAGGATTTCTCAAAGCGCTTCACGGGATCTACTGTGAAACGGAATACTGTATCTTTGTAGGCAAACACTGCAGCACAAGTGTGCACGGCAATTTTCTAGCTGTAGAATGGAGCGACCGGTTTTATCTGGGGGTTGTCTGCTAGGACACAGGAAA
The DNA here is from genome assembly GCA_035084275.1 of Hydrolagus colliei. Classification (NCBI taxonomy): domain Eukaryota; kingdom Metazoa; phylum Chordata; class Chondrichthyes; order Chimaeriformes; family Chimaeridae; genus Hydrolagus; species Hydrolagus colliei. The sequence continues at coordinate 76,064,440 of CM068745.1, forward strand.
AAAGAAACTCCCTTCCATTTTTGAATATTGCTGTGGGATCTATAACATCCATCTGAGCAGGGCAGAGGGGATTGGTGCTTTATAAATCAACTTGAAATGCGCTATAATCCCATTTATGTGAACATGTTTGAGCTTTTCTAAACTGGAGAAAGACAAATCGAATAATAATAATAATAATCCTTGCATTTGATTTAGCGCTTTTAATGTCTTATCAACGCCTCAAAGCACTTCACAGAATATACAGTAAAGTGAATTGACTGTATATTTTGGACGAAACGCGGCGGCCAAATGCTCACAGAAGTGTCCCACAAACAATCGCGGATTGAAACGACCAATTTATTCTAGTTTTAAAATCAACACTCTTACTTTTTTGTTTTGTGTTCTTACCATGTTGAAGTAATGGTGAGATTTAGTGCCTTTAGTAACATCCCAAATAAAGATATTGCCATCGTGGCCTGCAGACAAAATAATTCTCGAGTCAAATGGATGTGGCTCCAAAACAAACACTTCATCTTCGTGGCCCTGAGATTGCAACCAAAAAGGATTTTAGCAAATCAGAGTACAATCGAAACAAAATAAGGCAGGCTTCCTGACGTCTTTGAATTGAGTCAACCAGAGCAAATCATATACAAGTGCGGTACTCCACACCTAGTACCAACTATGATTGAAATTACCCAGCTTTTTACAGTTAAGTTTCATTCATGCCCATTTATGCAATCAAACAATGCAACGCATTTATTCCCCTGCACCACAACAAGGCTAGACTGTTAACAATAACAAATTACATTCATACAACAGGTTTCACGTTGGGAAGACATCCCAAGGTGATGGACATTCAAGGATTCCCACCCAGGCTGGGTGTTGGGATAAGGGGGGAGTGGAGGGCGGGGGTAGGGGAGTGACCAAAGGTGCAATTGAAGAGGAAGGCCTTGAGACGGCCCCTAAAGCACACAAGTGAGGGGGCGAGGCAAGGGACTGTGGAATGGTGTTCAGTGTTTAGAGACTCAGTTGCTAAAAGTCATCAATTGGATTAAAACAATAATAATTCCAGGCTGGAATCCCGGGCTAACTGACGTCAACTGTGACTAGTGTGACTCTGGGTTAGGGAGAAAGTAATTGAAATATCAACAGTTCCAGCTACTACTCACTACGTGGCTGAGCCACCATCAGCTGGCTCAGCCACGATCAATTCTATAGTGCATATAATAACCCTGGTAACACTTGCTGTCTAGACTAAAAGTAAAAAGGGAGCCATTTAGGCAATGTACAGGATGGTAACTGACTCTGAGGTCATAACTCGAGCAGACATCAGCACCTTCAGGAAAGGGGAGAAAGTTAGAAAAGAAAAACAACAGTGAGATTTTTAAGTTTAACTTCGAGTAATCTGACAGGAGTTTAATGTTAGCAGAAGTAACCCTGTCCACAAATTGTCAGTGTTGAGAGAACTCTTAAATTCTTCTTCTTCAATTTGTAGGAAGATAAAGGTCTTCAAGGAAAATTGTGGATCGAATTGCACAGGGTGTCAGATACGCGAAGAGACTGGAAGTGAGTTTAGATCAATTTTGAAAAAATGTTAGTGCCACTATATTACACACACGACTGTGATAGATGTTGATGCTACTTACAGTAAGGATGTGAAGCAATTGCCCGGTGTAGGAATTCCAGACCTTTAATGTATGATTATTCACAGCAGTGATGACAGTATTGTCATGACAGTCCCATGCCACCATTGTTACTTTGGGCTTTGCGATCTTATCATCTTCTGGACACAAGCCGTTTCTAAGGAATCATCGGTAAACAGCAATCACACGTTAGCAATGGCCTCAAAGCAGAAAGGCTATCAAGTGCAATCAATCCAAGCTAATAATAATAATCCTTGCATTTTGATGTAGCACTTTTCACATCTTCTAGACATCTCAAAGCGCTTCACAGAATATACTGTAAAGTGAATTGACTGCATATTTGTGGGCGAAACGCGGCAGCCAATTGCGCACAGCAGCATCCCACAACAGTCGTGGAATGAAATGACCAATTTATTATAGTTTTTTTTTTTTATGGGATTATTATTAGGCGTGTGGAGTAACAAAACCTGCCCAAGGTTTCGCCCCGACCTGCCGGGATTCAAAACACTGGTCTCACGTTTGTAAGGCAAATGCTCTAACCACTGAGCTACAGGACAGCAAAGGTAACAAATGAAGTACAGAAATAATAATCCTTGCATTTGAGATTGAGTATTGAGATATCTAGAGTGAAGTAAAGTGAATTCATTGCATTTTGTGGACGAAACGCATCAGCCAATTGTGCACAGCAGTGTCCCACAACTGTAGTGGATTGTGTAATCACATTTTCTTTTAAAATTCGGATTATTACCCCGCACTACCCCCGGAAAGCGATTTGCCAATTAACCAGAAGCAATCCGCCAATTGACAATTTAAAATGATAAGAAAAACCACATGCAAACAATCCCACGCTTACCCTGATAATTGTGTACTCATGTCCAGCAAGATGCTTTTCCACTCTTGGAACTGGAAGCGCCAGATCCGTGCTGTTCCGTCTCTGCTCCCACTGACAAGTCTGTGTAAAGAAAACATCAATAACTTTGTATTGAGGACGGAAGCTTCAGTTTTTCACACAGGTGTTTCACCCCATCGAAAGTGTGTCTCAAAAGAATAATCTGCATTGGATGATAAGAGCCTCACAAGGAAAATAAAACCACATTTGGAACTGAACAGCAAAATTTGAATAGAGAAAATAAAAATGAGCAAGGATAATGAAAAGCAAGGAAAAGCAGTAGGCAATTGGGTGTGTTGTAATACAGGTAGACCCCGCTTAACGAACGCTTAGTTAACGAAAGTTCACTATAACAAAGGTTTCTATTTGTACTACTTATCTGCTTAACAAAGGCTGCGTTCGCTATAATGGATGTTTACACACTTTAAATCTTGCGGGCTTCTCGTGGGCAGCTTCTCATTGGTAGCGTCTCTCCCGGTTGCCCCAGCAACACACGCTCAGTCTTTAGCATGCCTCAGTTAAGCAGTGCAGTGCAGCCCCTCCCTTATGGGAGGAGCTTAAGTGGCAGGATGCTTTGTGGCTTCAATAATAATAAGTTGAGGACTTTATGCATTTTATTGTTTATTGTTGTATTTACTAACATCTTAATATTTTATCGTTGTATTTAAAGTTGTGTAGCCTTCAATAGCAGTTATATCTACCTTAGGCCTTCGCTAGTACAGGTTGAGCATCCTCAATCCAGCAATCTCAGGACCGAGGCCGAGCCAGTTTTCGTGTTTTTCCGGACTTCGGAACGTGTTTATGATGTCCGAAGTCCGGAAATGCCTGAGCTCAGGTTCGGGTATTTCCGGACTTCAGAACGCCAGAAGCGCGTCACGAGTCTGGAAATGCCTGGGCCCAGGTTGTGATAGTTCAGTGCAGTGACTGTGAAGACCTGGCCTGGAGCAGGCAGGATTGCCATTTTTATTCTTGCAATTTTTGTCACATTCCGGATTCTGGAACTCCGGATTTTGGCTGCTCAACCTGTACACCAAAAATGTTAGCGCTAGGAACTACACTGATTTTAGCGGGGAGGCTCGGGTCGGGGCGGCGTTTTGGCTGCGGCCAAATACAGTAATACAGTTAAACTCTTGCTTAATTAAATTTTCACTTAACGAAGGATTTTAAAGTTCCTAACCCCTTCATTAAGCGGGGTCTACTTGTATTAATATTCCTTGCATTTTATATAACGCCTTATCAAGTCATTGAGACATCTCAAAGCATTTCACAGAATATACTACAGCGTATTCTGCAGGTGAAAAGCGGTAGCCGATTGCACACAGCAGTGTCCCACTTTATGCACAAGTACATGACTGGAGGGTTAGAGACAGGCAAATGATGAAATATACATTAAACCTCAGAATAAGATTCAGAAGGCACCCATTTTCCATCAAGACATTAGCAAGAGATTAAATATTTACCGGTCGCCATTGTTGGAAAACTGAATACTGTCCACTTTATCCTACAAAAACAAAAACAATGTGAACTGTTAAACGAATACTGTACCATCGCCTTGTGACAACAACAAAATTGCACTTGTATAGCGCCTTTCATGTCGGGAGGATGTCTCAAAGCCTCAATGTCTCAAAAGGATGTCTCAAAGTCCATTTATACGCTAGTCGAGTCTAGCGTATAAATGGACTTTTACTGTACCTATGGACAAAATAAAAATTTAACTGATATTTAAGTTCAATATCAGTTCAGTCTTGCCAGTGCCTTCTGCTGTGAAAAGCGCTATATAAATGCAATTTGTTGTTGTTGTTACTTGAAATGGATCCTTTAAAAAAATTGAACACCTTTTGTTACCAATTTGAGAGACTTTATCTAATTTTATTTTTAATAAATTTGGAAACAGGTTAAAATAATTAACAAGAATAAAACAACAACAGCAAATCACATTTGTATAGGACCTTTCATGTCGGGAGGATGTCTCAAAGCCTCAATGTCTCAAAAGGATGTCTCAAAGTCCATTTATACGCTAGTCGAGTCTAGCGTATAAATGGACTTTTACTGTACCTATGGACAAAATAAAAATTTAACTGATATTTAAGTTCAATATCAGTTCAGTCTTGCCAGTGCCTTCTGCTGTGAAAAGCGCTATATAAATGCAATTTGTTGTTGTTGTTACTTGAAATGGATCCTTTAAAAAAATTGAACACCTTTTGTTACCAATTTGAGAGACTTTATCTAATTTTATTTTTAATAAATTTGGAAACAGGTTAAAATAATTAACAAGAATAAAACAACAACAGCAAATCACATTTGTATAGGACCTTTCATGTCGGGAGGACCTCCCCAGACACTGGACACTTGGGTGATTTGCAACCAAGCTGAGAATTGGGTTCAGGAGGGGTGGAGGGCAGGAAGTGGGATAGGAGGGTGACCAAAGGAGCAATCACAGAAGGGGAGTTTGAGACAGGTCTTAAAGGAGGCAAGAAAAGGATCAAAGCGAAGGGAGTTACAAAGAGTGGGGGCAGAACGGCTTAAGGTCCGACCGCCAATAGTGGGACGGGCCAGGCGGGAAAACATGGAGGAGGCCAGAGCCTGTTGAGTGGAGAGAACGGACAAGTCGATGTGGATAATAAGCCAGTTTTGAATTCTCAGTTAAAGTATTTACCATGTGAGAATCTAATTCAGAAATCTTCTCAGCCGTTCCAGATCCAAAGTAATATATCCTAATCACGTGATCACTGCTGCCGGTCGCTAGGAACATGCCACCTTGAAAAGAATGTTTTATAATAACCCTTTAGTAAGCACAACAGCTTATGTTAATTATTCCCCTCCTAACTCTCTTCCTGCCCTCCACCATGCCCCTCCCTCTGCAGAGGTCCCGACCTCACTGTTCAGCACCTTGGGATGTCCTCCTGATGTGAAATGCGTTCTAAAAATATAATTTTTATTGTTGCTGATTTTATTAGTAGCAATTATAATAATAATACTTTAATTTGATATAACGCTTTGCACATCTTCTAGCGCTTCACAGAATATACTGTAAAATGAATTGACAGCCAATTGCGCACAAACAGTCATGGATTGAAATGACCAATTTATTATGCTTTTTTTGGGATGGATTATTATTAGGCGTGTGGAGAAAGGAAACTTGCCCACGGTTTCGCCCTGACCTGCCTTAGATTTGAATACAGGTCTCACGCTTGTAAGGCGAGTGCTCTAACCACTGAGCTACAAGAACTCCACATATAACATCTCATCCAAAGAACTTCTGCCCTCATGGACATAGTGCAAAATAATTAAAAACAGGTTAAAGACTGTTAAACTTTTCAACTCAAAAGATACAATATCGCAGACACAGCAATATTTCCAGGTCCTTACCAACACTAAATGAGGAACAGATTGTTGGAACACCTGGCCTAGATCGCTCCATGAATTTCATTGGCTGATTCCTTGAGGAAAGAGACGGTGCCAAGAAAAGACAGAAGCGAGATGTTAAACTAACCAAAAAGTAAAATGCTTAATATATTACAGTACTTTATTTTCCCAAACTTGAGTACTTATATTCAAATTTTACATTCCACTGTAAAGGTACGCATAGACACCCATAAAGTTATTTAACCCGTATGTACAACAAACATTTTTACATTCAGAAGTCACTTTTATCAAGGTGTTTCACACTGTATCCTTTTTCTACACTTCCCTTTTGCAATCAAATCTCACACCAGACTTTCAGTCTCTCAATGTGAACAACCCATATCTCTCAGAGTAAGTTTTAACAGCATTTTCTGCGCACAGCAAACAAGTGGCAACATCGGTGACATGTGGTAGTGTATGTGGTAGCGGCTTTTATTGTTTATCCCCCGTTTGAACAATTTATAAATCTCATCAACAAAAAGCAAAGTACTGCCAATGCTGCTTATCCAGTATCAACACAGAAGTCACTGGAAACACACAGCAGATCAGGTAGCATCTATGGAGAGGGGAAAATTAGTTAACATTTCAGGTCTGTGACCTTTGTCAGAACTGTCGAAACATCATAAACCTGAAATACTAACTAATGTTTCTCTCCTTAGATGCAGTGGGGCCTGCTGTGTGTTGCCAGTAACTTCTGTGTTTATATCCAATAATAATCCTTACATTTGATGTAGAGCTTTTCACATTTTCTAAACATTGCAAAGCGCTTCACAGAACATACTGTCAAGTGAATTGACTATATTTCTGGATGAAATGCAGCAGCAAATTACGCACAGCAGTGTCCTACAAACAGCCATGGATTGAAATGATCAATTTTATCTTTTTTTTGGCATTTGATATTGCATTTTTCACATTTTCTAGATGTCTCAAAGCGTTTCACAGAATATTCTGTAAAGTGAATATATGTATATGTTTATATTTTGTGGGCTATAAATATCACACTCAGTGTAATACATATGTAAATCTGAAACCAATTTCATTGAGGGAAACTGACGGAAAACACATTGACACAATTTTCATTTGGAATGGTTTCATTTCACTTGTTTCATTCATGTTTTTAATTTAACAAAAAAACTTACTTGAACTTCATGATTTTCGGATACCACTGCCAAAGGCATACACTCCCATCAGACCCTGTGGATGCCATGTAACGCACTGAACCTTTACTCATAGGACTGAACTGAAATAAACCAACAAAGATGCATTAATATTATTCTTAATTATAATAATCTTTGCATTTGATATACTTAGGACCTTATCCCATTGTTGAGTCATCTCAAAGTGCTTCTCGGTCTATAGTGTGAATTGACTGTATCTTATGGGCAAATGGCGCACAGTAGTGTCTCACTGTCGTGGATTGATTGACCAAATGATTTTTTTTTTAATTGGGAGGGATTATCCCCTCAGAAAGCAATCCACCAATCAACAAACAAACAGGTTCCTACACACCGAATGTGAAATAAGAAAACTTGTCTAAGGTTTTCCCCTACCCAGGAATCAAACCCAGTTTCTCTCGCCTGTAAGGCGAGTGCCCCAACCAATATGCTGCTGGACTCCATCTCACTTTGTTATCTGATTTACCACAATTGCTCAGTTAAAAACTGTTACAGTACTTAAGTGAGCAACAGTTAAAACAACATTTGTGTGGAATGTAGAGCAATCACAGTACAGTGTCTTGAAGCACTTTATGAGCATGGGGTTTGACGCCTAACACAACAATAACAACAACTTTGATATACATAGTGCCATCAGAGCACATCACAATAACAGATCCCGGGGGCGAGCAGGGGTAGGGAGAGAAAGGTGACCAAAGGTGTGGTCGAAGAGAAAGGTCTTTAGCCGAGATCTGAAACCGGGAATCTGAAACTGCGAGGCGAACGGAGGGAGGAAGGGACTTCCAGAGCATCGGAGCATAGTGGGTGAAGACACGGCTGCCGATGGTAGAGCGGAGGATTCGGGGGACAAGGAGGAGGCCAGACCTGGTAGAGCGAAGGCAATGGGTGCTGTTTTGAGGAGAGAGGTCGGAGAATGCAGAGGACTGGAGTGATTTGAAAACAAGGGTGAGGATCTTGAAATCGATCCTCTTAAGTCTGGCAAGGACCGGGGTAACGGGGGAACGAAGTTTGGTGTGGGTGGGAATGCGGGTGGCAGAGTTTTGTATGAGTTGGATTTTATGGATTGTGGTGGAGGGGATACCGGTGAGGAGGGCATTAGAATAGTCCAGCCGAGAGAGGCATGGACAAGGGTTTCAGTGGCTTTTGGAGCAAGATTTTGCTGAAGACGGGCGATCCGTCAGAGGTGGAAAAAAGCAGTGCTGGTGAGGGACTGGATATGGGAGAGAAAAGACAGTTGGGGGGGTCGAACCTAACACCTAGGTTGCGTACAGGATCGGAGGGTTTTAGGGGCGCGTAGATGGAGTAGGTGAAAGCCGTGTGATTGAAGACTTTGACAAGAGCCAAAGAGTATAGATTCCGTCTCGTCAACATTCAGCTACAGGAACTTCGCTCTCATCTAGCTCCTAATGTATGACAGGCTGGCTGACAGAACATCACGGGACTGGGTGTCGCGAAGTGAGGTGGAGAAGTAGAGTTGGGTGTCATCTGCATACATGTGGAAGCGTACCCTGTGTACTCTATGTCTGCAGATGATGTCCCCAAGAGGGAGCATGTAGATGAGGAAGAGGAGGGGGCCAAGGATGGATCATTGGGGTACCTGCAGGTAACCGGGTGAGAGCGGGAGGAAAAGCCATTTGTGGAGATGCACTGCTGCCGGTTTGTGAGGTAGGACTCAAACCAGGCGAGTGCGGTCCCACTGAGGTGAATGACGTAGGACAGGCGGTGGAGGAGGATGGCGTGGTCGACTGCATCGAAAGCAGCGGACAGGTCCAGTAGGATAAGGAGGCAGAGGGAGCCCTGGTCACAGATAGAGAGGACATGGTTTGTGACTTTCACAAGCACAGTCTCTGTGCTGTGGGCAGGGCGGTAACCAGACTGGAGGGGTTCAAAAAGGGAGTTGGGAGAGGTGGGCGCGGGGTTGGTTGGCAACAACGCATTTGAGTACTTTAAAAGGAAGTGCAGGTTTGAAATAGAATGGTAGTAGCTAGGGTTTGAGGGATCTAGGGAAGGTTTTTTGAGGAGGGGGGTGATGGCAACACTTTGAGTGGGTCAGGGACTAATCTGCTGGAGAGGGACTGGTTGATGATGTCAGCAAGCAGTGGGCAGAGGAGGGGGAGCTGGGTGACCAGTAAATTGGTGGGAAGGGGGTTGAGGCAGTAGGTCATTGGCTTGATTGAGGTGATGTGCGTGAGAGGGAGGAAGGAGAGGGAATGTAGCAAGGAGGTCGTGGTTGGAGCTGATGACAGGGAGGGTGAGGGGGACGGAATGGGGGCAGTGCTGGTGGTGGGCGATGAGAGGCAGGAGGATGAGGCTGCCTGGAGGATATTGTGGATTTTGGAGAAGTCCAATACCTCCTCTCACTTCGCATTTGAAGTGAAGATTGAGGATGCCTGAGGGGGTGCACGGAGGAGATGGGTGGGGGTGGAAAAAAGGACTTTTGGGTTGTCTTTAGCCTCCAGGATGATGTTTGAATAGTACGCCATTTTCGCGTGTGACAAAGAATACTGGTAACTGTGGAGATGCTCGAGCCACAGTTGATAGTGAACCATCAGACCGGTTTTCTGCCACCTGCACTCGAACAGCCAGGTTTGAGTTTTTAGGGAGCGGAGATGAGTATTATACCAGGGGGAATGGGTAGGTTTGGAGATGGACCTGGATTTCAGAGGGATGAGAGAGTTGAATGTAGAGGAGAGACGATCATGGAGCAGCTGGACGGCTGTTTCAGGATCACTATGGGTGGAAGGCCAGGGGGTAGGAGGACAGAGACGGGAGAGAAAGGGGAAAGGCACTGAATAAAAACAATTCTCCAACATGAGAATAATTTTACAATAGGGAAATTTTTACAAAATTTTACAATAGGGCAAGTGTATCATACAGATTATATTTACACCCGATGTCTCATTCGGGAACGCAACTGCCCAGTATAATAATAATAATTCTTGCATATGATATAGCACTTTTCATGTCTTCTAGACGTCTCACAGCGCTTCATAGAATATACTGTAATTGACTGCATATTTGTGGGCAAAATGCGGCAGCCAATTGCGCACAGCAGTGTCCCACAAACAGTCGTGGATTCAAATGACCAATTTTAATTTAAAAAAATTTTGGAGGGATTATTATTAAGCGTGTGGAGTAAGCTAACTTGCCCAAGATTTCGCCCTGACCTGCCTGGATTTGAAACACAGGTCTTGTAAGGCGAGTGCTCTAACCAGTGAGCTACAGGAGATCCAGTATGAAGTTAAGCCACACTGATCCACAAAGTCCACAATTCAATCACCATCACTTTCTGTAAAAATACAAATCTTACCTGGAGAGAAGTGATAGATCCATTGTGTCCCTGCAGCACAGCTATAGGAGCACATGTTCTCAAGCACCAAACTCGGATGAGTTTATCACAGCTGCCAGCAGCTAGCATTGTGTTCTCAAAATTCACAGCCATGTCAGAGATTTCAGTGGAATGGCCTCGCAGTGTGGAGAGTAATCGACCATTATGTGTAGCCCAGATCTTCACCAGACAGTCATCAGAACCCTGAAACAGATCCACTCTATCAAAATTCTGCTTTGCCATTTTTTAAAAAAAACACTACCAAAGGTACATTTTATAATAATAATGATATTAATCCTTGCATTTGATAAGAGTGCTTTTCAGGTCTTCTAGACATCTCAAAGCGCTTCACAGAATATACTGTAAAGTGAATTGACTGTATATTTGTGGATGAAACGCGACAGCCAAACGCGACAGTGTCCCACAAACAGTGGTGGATTCAAATGACCAATTTTATTATTGTGTTTTTTTTTGAGGGATTATTTATTATTAGACGTGTGGACTAAGGAAACTTGCCCAAGGTTTCACCCTGACCTGCCTGGAGTCGAACACAGGTCTCACGTTTGTAAGGCGAGTGCTCTAACCACTGAGCTACAGGATTCCACAATTTTCAGTGAGCATTAAAGACAGAGAAGTTCTTTCCTGTTATTAATTCAAATGAACTTATCAATGTTTGATATTCCACTGTGTAAACGCCTCTGAGCCCAATCAACAAAAAGAACACCTTGGATTTATAAGATGTAAAAAGGGTGTTGTTTTTACAGATGTAAAAACAACACCCTCCACGCCAGACAACGCCTCACACAATAACGGATCCTGGGGCCGAGCCAAGGGGAAGGGAAAAAAGGTGACCAAAACCACAGTTGAGAAGAAAGGTCTTTAGTCTTGACCTCAAAACAGGAAAAGAGGGGGAGAGGCGAAGGGATCGAGGAAGGGAATTCCAGAGCCTCGGGTCGTAGTAGCTGAAGGCACGGTCGACGAGGATTCGGGGGACAAGGAGGAGGCCAGACTCAGTAGAGCGAAGGCAACGGGTGCAGTTGTGAGGGGAGAGGAGGTCAGGGAGGTAGGGGGGTGGAGAAATTTGAAAACAAGAGTGAGGATCTTGAAATCGAGCCAGTGAAGTTTGGCAAGGACTGGGGTAATTGGGGAGCAATCACACACTAAATACAGTAAAAGCCCATTTATCCGGCACCTGATCAACCGTAACATCCGTTTAACCGGTATTAGGAAAAAAAAGTCTGCATTCGATTAACTGGAATTTATTTGGAAAAATGCATTGAAATTTTATTTTATTTTTTGCGTTTCGGCCGAATATCCAGCACACGCTTTAACTGGCATTGGCCAGGTGCCAGATAATCGGGCTTTTACTGTACCACTCATCAAATCCTCACTCTCCAGAACTCCAGCCAGGTACCTTCGACTCAATCCCTCCCTCACCTTGTTAAATTAAGATCAGTCAGTAAGCCTATCAATTTCGGTCAGCTTTCCCTATGGTCTCTCTCAGTGAATATGATCCACAGCTTGTTTCAATCAAGAGGCCCATAAGACTAAAAATCTAAATGGATTACCACCATTATATTGAAAAAGTTGCTGCTTACAGTAAAAATCCTGTGTCCAGTGCGATCATAAGCAACACAGTACACAGAAGACAGATGTCCAAGAATCCTTCTGTGCATCTTGATATGTTGATAGGTATCAGCAGGGAAAATAGAACTGAATCGTCCATATCCTGTCATCTGTCTGCTGCGAATAATTTCCACTGCAATGAGAATATTCATAAATATAATATACTAATAATCCTTGCATTTGATGTAACGCTTTTTACATCTTATCTAAGTCTCAAAGAGATTCACAGAATATACTGTAAAGTTAATCGACTGTATATTTGTGGGTGAAACGCGGCAGCCAATCATGCACAACAGTGTCCCACAAGCAATCGTAGATTGAAAATGACCAATTTTTATTATTTTGGGGACGGATTTTTAGGCGTGTGGAGTAAGGAAACTTGCCCAAGGTTTCACCCTGACCTTCAAACAAAGGTCTCGCTCTGCAGCTCGTGTACTCTCCTGCACAAGGCTCCACGACCACATCACTCCCACCCTCGCCCATCTCCACTAGCTCCCCATCTCCCAGAGGGTTCAATTCAAGATCCTCGTCCTCACTTTCAAGGCCATTCACGGCCTTCCCCCCATCTATCTCTCTGACCTGCTGTCTCCCTATCAGCCTGCCCGACCCCTCCGTTCATCGGGCTCTGGCCTGCTCCATGTCCCCCGCCCTAACTGACCTACCATCGGTGGCCGGGCTTTCAGCCTCTCTGCCCCCACACTCTGGAACTCCGTCCCGCAATCCCTTCGCCTCGCTTCCTCCCTTTGCTCCTTCAAGACCTTCCTCTTCGACCGTGCCTTCTGCTCCCCTCCTAACTCTCCCCCTTTCCTACTCTCCTTCCCCCTACCCCGAAACCACCCCCACTCCCCCTGCTCGGGTCCCGACCTAACTGTTCAGCGCCATGGGATGTCCGCCTGACGTGAAAGGTGCTCTATTGTTATTGTGTTGTTGTTTGAGGCGAGTGTTCTAATCACTGAGCTACAAAGGTGAGGGATGGTAAAACGCAGTGGCCATGTTTACAGCAGGATGGCAGGGATCTCTGACTTACCGACACTGGGTGAGCTCCCATAAGTGATGGGAGTTTCGGGCGGCCTTCCTCTGTGAAGAGCTGCAAATGCAGAGCCCCTCCATATGACTTGCTTGCAATCTGAAATCAAGAAACAAATCAATCCAGTATGAAGTCCAAAGGCACAGCAACTCCTGCTCCTGCACTTGGTTTCACCACATCAACACAAAATCACACTTGTATAGCGCCTTTGGAGAATCCACCGTGGGGAGAGAAGGGGGGATTAGGAGTTGCCAATGGGTCCATCGAAGAGTAGTCTTGAGGCTAGACTTGAAGGAGGGACTGCAGGGTGGAGTTCCAGAGGTTGGGGGCAGTGGCTGAAGGCTAGCTCGCCAATGATGGGGTGTGGGTTGAGGGACGTGGAGCAGGCCAGAGCTTGCTGAGCGAAGGGGGCTGGCAGGTTGGTAAGGGGATAGGAGGTCACGGATGTAGAGTGGGGGCGAGGTTGTGGAGGGCTTTAAATGTGAGGACCAGGATCTTGAATTGGATCCTCTGGATAATGGGGAGCCAATGGAGTCGGGCGAGGATGGGGGAGATGGGGTCACAGAGTTTTCAATGATTGAGGACACAGGTCGCAGAGCTCTGGATTATCTGCAGCCTGTGGAGGGGAGGAATTGGGAAGGCCGACAAGTAGAGCATTTGCATAGTCGAGCCAGGATGTAATGAAGGCAATTTACTTTACAGTATATTCCATGAAGAGCTTTGAGACATCTCAAAGACGTGATATGGCCCCAAACCAACTGCAAGGATTACCATAAATACCCGCGTATAAGGCGCACTTTTTTTTCACGTCGGAAGATCTCGAAAGTTGGGGGTGCGCCCTATACGCAGGTACAATAAATTTTGAGCCTCGGAAATATGGTAAACAGGAGGGGCGGCCAGCGCGCTGTCAACTGGGGTTTGGTCACTGTGTCCGGTGGTGGTTGGGGGGAGCAGGTGATAGGACTTCGGCCTCGGCCGCCCGGGCAGCGGCAGCAGTAGCGGACTTCAGTGCTGTGCCTGCTTTCTGCCGAACCCCCTATACGCGGGTATTTACGGTATATCAATATTGTTTTTCATGTTCATAGGTCCAACTGGAAACGCTGAGCTTTTTGGAGGAATGGATGGGGAAAAGTGGCTGAAACACTGACATGATCAAAAGTGACTGTTAAGGAAAACAAATTATCTCAAATCGATTATTTCAGGTGTAAGTTAATTACTCAGAAGAATTTCCATAACAACAACAACAAAATTACATTTATAGAGCGCCTTTCATGTCGGGAGGACATCCCAAGGTGCTGAACAATCGGGTCGGGACCCGAGCAGGAGGGCGAAGGTCAGGGTAGGAGGAAGGGGAAGGAGAATAGGAGAGAGGGAAGAGTTAGGAGGGGAGCAGAAGGCACGGTTGAAGAGGAAGGTCTTGAGACCGACCTTGAAGGAAGAAAGAGAGGAAGTGAGGCGAAAGGATTGCGGGATGAAGTTCCACAGTGTGGGAGCAGAGAGGCTAAAAGCCCGGCCACCAATGGTGGGGCAGTTAGGGTGGTGGATGTGGAGCAGGCCAGAGCCTATTGAGTGGAGGGAACAGGCGGGCTGATAGGGAGACAGCAAGTCAGAGAAATAGGTGGGGGCAAGGCCGTGAATGGCCTTGAAAGTGAGGTTGAGGATCTTGAACTCGACCCTCTGGGAGATGGAGAGCCAGTGGCAACGAGCGAGAGTTAGATTGATGTGGTCGCGGAGCCTAGTGCGGGAGAGTACACGAGCTGCAGAGTTCTGAATAATCTGCATCTTGTGAAGGGAGGAGCTGGGAAGGCCGACAAGGAGAGAGTTCCCTTAATCCAGCCGAGATGTAATGATGGCGTGTAAGAGTGTTTTGGCAGCATGGGGAGGTAGTGGCGAAGTCTAGCAATGTTACGGAGGTGGTGGAAGGCTGTACACGCCTAATAATAATAATCTCTCAAAAGTAAAAAAACAATAATAAATAGGTCATTTCATTCCACGACAGAGTCTGGCAATGTTATGGAGGTGGTGGAAGGCTGTACACGCCTAATAATAATAATAATCCCTCAAAAATAAAAACAATGATAAATAGATCATTTCATTCCACGACTGTTTATGGAACATTGCTGTGGGCAATTGGCAATACAGCTTTGGATGTAAAAGACATATAAAAGACATGAAAAGCGCTATATCAAATGAAAAGATTATTATAATTATTGTTATTATACAATGCAGTTTATTTTCATGTTATGTGAGGGGAATTGTATTAGGGATTCATCAGCATCACTCACACGTGATCATTTCACACTTGCTTCACAAGTCCATTGATCAGACACCATTTGAGAACTTGCCTCAAAAGAACAATCAGAGCATAAAGTGGAGCTCCCTTCCTCACTCTCTTCGCCTCGCCCCCCTCTCTGCCTACTTTCAGATCTCAGCTAAAGACCTTTCTTTTCGACCGCGCTTTCAGTCACCTTCTTCCCCCTCCCACTGGCTCGGCTGCAGGATCCATTATTGGGAAGCGCTCTGAGATACAGTCCGGCGAGGAAGGCGCTATATAAATCCAAGTTGTTGTTGTTAAAAACACAATAATAAAAATTGGTGATTTCAATCCACGACTGTTAGTGGGACACTGCTGTGCGCAATTGGCTGCCGCATTTCACCCACAAATATACAGTCAATTCACTTTACAGTGTATTCTCTGAAGCGCTTTGAGACGTCGATAAGATGTGCAAAGTGATATATCAAATGCAAGGATTATTATTGTTATTAATATTTTATAATGTTTAATAAAACCAATTTCCATTTGTCTACCACCTCCAAAAGGTAAATTGAGAAAAACAACAGTTTTAGGCCTACACATGCTCATAAAGAGATGGATAATTTTTGAGTACACTGTCAATTCAATATAGAAATGTAATTCAATGGCTATACACTTGCTGACATAAGCCAATGAATCAGCAGGCCACCAGACCTAACTTTTATAGCATCGTATGCTGGTAGGCAGGCCAGAAAGTTATGCCAGGAAAAATCAGAGTGCTGAGCATCACCCTGCAATAAATTTAAGAGCTAGGGAATGCTTAGACTGCTTGCTTATATAATAAAATCCTTGCATTTGATGTAGTGCCTTATCATGTTGCTGAGACATCTCAAATGGCTTCACAGAATAAATTGGAAAGTAGACTGGCTGTGTATTTTGTGGGCAAAACATATTCAACAATAAAATAACATTTGTATAGAGCCTTTCACGTCAGGAGAACAGAGGTTAGGACACAAAAGGCACCAACTCCCTCATCTTTTGGGTACAATTATCTGCGTATACAGGTATCCTGCCCCGACCACGGCCTCGCCAACCACGAAACTCGTGCTTCCACGATTTGCTAAATGCGATAACCCTCCTTGTCATCGCCCCTTCCCCACCCTCTGTGTCACCCACACTCCCCCCACCCTCCGTGTCAAACCACCCCCCGTGTCACCCCCCCCCCCACCCTCCGTGTCACCCACACCCCCCACCCTCCGTGTCACCCACCATGATTTCTCTCTCTCTCTGTGTAGACTAGTCAGTCAGTCAGACAGACAGCCTCA
The DNA here is from genome assembly GCA_035084275.1 of Hydrolagus colliei. Taxonomy (NCBI): domain Eukaryota; kingdom Metazoa; phylum Chordata; class Chondrichthyes; order Chimaeriformes; family Chimaeridae; genus Hydrolagus; species Hydrolagus colliei. The sequence goes on from CM068745.1 coordinate 76,081,091, forward strand.
CGGATTGCTGCAGATGTGCCCAAACTTACTCCCCCTATCCCCAAGTATGTTATAACTGTATGTGTTTTTTTTCTGTTTAGTTTTACTAAACGCGAACTTACTTCCCCTATCCCCGTTTCCCATAGGGCCCTCCATTTTCCAACCGCAAAAAAGCAAACTTACTGCCCCTATTCCCATGTTTGCCATAGGGCCCTACATTTTCCAACTGCGATTTTACCAACCACGGAGGTTTAGAGGAACGTATCCCCCGCGGTTGCGGAGGGATACCTGTATTTCCACTCCTTTAGAGAAGAAAACAATCATAAAATGATCTATCTCCTCACAATTGGCAAGGAGTTTACATTTGTAATAAATGTCACCCACCCAAGCCTATATTAAGCTGTATCTGAAAAGCCAAAGTAAATCTGTACCTTTAGACGTTCGTAGTAATGACTGTCGCCCAGCACCAAGTAGAGATTGCACTCCTGACACACTTGGGGGAACCTCTTTATCCAGCAACGTGCCAATCCTTTTGCATATCCGCAGCAAATGATCAGGTAGCACGTGTTGATTTGATAAAACCTGAACAGAAGAGACAAAGGCAATTCATTGAGAATAAGATTAGATAGTTGTGCAATGCATTTGTGTAGCTTCCAAAGGGATTGAAGTAGATTCAAAAACAAGCTCCAACCAACTTTATAATAATCATCCTTGAATTTGATATAGCACTTTTCACAACTTCTAAATGTCTCAAGTGCGCTTCACAGAATATACTGTAAAGTTAATTGACTGTATAATTGTGAGCGAAACCCGGCAGGCAATTGCACCCAGCAGTGTCCCACAAACAGTCGTGGATTGAAATTACCAATTTTATTACAGTAAAAGCCCGTTTATCTGGCACCCTCCCAGGGGTCGACTAATTGACTGTGCCGGATAATTGGATGGCAAGTTACCGAAAACCCAACACAAAAAATTCACTATTGTAAAACATACCATATTAATAATACACTAAATAATAACAGAATATTGTATGGATACTTGCCAATAAAGATTCCAGCACTCAGTAAAAAGATCACGATTGATGATAAAAAAAGTTTGTAAATTTAATGTGCGCATGTGCACACATTGCATGCATGTACAAAGTGAGCATACTGGCGATTGCCGGAATGGGGAATTGCCCCGGGAGGGGGTTGAACAATCTGGTTGATCGGGTCATGGATAAACAGACTTGCGTTACTGTATTGCGTTTTTTTGGGAGGGATTATTATTAGGCGCGTGAAGTAAGGAAACTTGCCCAAGGTTTCACCCTGACCTGCCTGGATTCAAACACATGTCTCACACTTGTAAGGCGAGTGCTCTAACCACTGAGCTACAAGACTCCATAACGGTAACTAGAGCTAAAATACTAAATTCAAGATGGGAGAGATTTGGCAATTCTTTTTCATTTTTACATCAGTCATGGCATACCCATCATAAAATATGGTTGGAAGCTTATCAACAACTTTTATATAGTGCCCTTCAATAATGCCAGGGTTCTTTTTAATGCTGAGCAGTGGTGAGGCAAGCGTGGAAGATGATCAATGGTGTACACAAACGACAGAAGGGAGACTTGATGAATTGAGGTAGGAATTCCAGAGGTTGGAGCTTCAATTGGAATGCCAATTAATACAGCTTTTAAAGTGATTAAGACAAACATTTGAAAAAGAGAAATACTGAGGAGCAAGGGGGAAAAGATTGGGGATGGAGAAGCGTGCAGCTTTCTCTGAAAAACTGACTATCTGAATAGCATCCTTCCAAGCTGCAATATACAAGACTACAATACTCATTGCTTCAATAATTTGGCGCACAAAATGCAGATTGTACATTTCATAGCATGTCCTTTATTCACCTGATATGAAAGGCTGATTCACCTGATAAGAATCACTATTATATACCATCTATTTATATACATATATATATATATATATAATATATAAAAGCCTTAGGTATGTTTCCGCAATTGCAACAATGAACTTCTAAAAGGAAAACAAAACCCAATACAGCTTATAAAAAAAAAGAAAAACAACCCAATGATTAAAGCTCAAACAAAACACAAAATACTACAGATGCTGGGAATCTGAAACAAAAACAGAAGTTGCTGGGGAAACTCAGCAGGTCAGGCAACAACAACATTGATTTATATAGCGTCCTCCACGCCGGACGGCGTTTCAGAGCTCTTAAAGGCAGCATCCGTGGAGAAAGGAAAATGAGTAAACATTTCGGGTCTACAACCCTTCGTCGGAACTGATTAAAGCTCAACCTTTTTTTTGTAAACAACAAATACATTACTTAAAACTTTTCAAAATATATGAATAAACGTGTTCAAAAACACTGCACCGCATATGTTATGCTGGGGTATAGCTAGTAAATTTGGAATTCTCTCCCCCAAAAGTCGTGGATGCTGGATTCATCAACCTTCCAGAGTGAGGTTGATAAATTTTTGGTAGGTCAGGGTATTACGGGATACAATAACAAAAATATTACATTGATAGAGCGCCTTTCATGTCTGGAGGACATCCCAAGGCACTGATACGGGGAGAATGTGGGAAATTGGAATTGAAAGATTAGAGGTACAGATCAACCACAATCTAATTAAATGGTGGAACAGGTTCAAAGGGCTGAATGGCCCACTCCTTATTCCCATGTTCCTGTATTGAAAAATATCCAGTAGTCACTCCATTTCACAGCAAAGTCAACAACAACAACTTAGATTTATATAGCGCCCTCCACCCCAGGCAGCATCTCAGGTCGCTTCACAATAACGGATCCAGGGGCCGAGCTAGGGGGAGGGGGAAAAAGGTGACCAAAAGTACGGTTGAAAAGAAAAATCTTTAGCTGAGACCTGAAAAAATAGAAAGAGAGGGGGCGAGGCAAATGATGTGAGGAAGGGAGCCTTGGGGCATAGTGGCTGAAGGCACGTCTGCCGACGGTGGAATGGAGAATTCAGGGGACAAGAAAGGGGCCAGATCCGGTAGAGCGAAGGCAACGGGTGCTGTTGTAAGGAGAGAGGTCAGAGAGGTAAGGGGGTGGCAGAGGAGTGAAGTCGATTTGAAAACAAGAGTGAGGATCTTGAAATCGATCCCCTCCGAGATAGGGAGACAGTGAAGTCATTCCTGTGATACGCTTTGAGATGTCCCTCGGACGTAATAAGGTGCAACAACATATGTAAGAATTATCATATCTAGCACATCATAATGTAGATTGCAATATGTAGTTTTAGGGTGAAGAGATAAGACAGCAAGCCCAGGTATACTGCACTAGTATCTACAACAACAACTTTGATTTATATAGTGCCCTCCACACCGGACGGCTTCTCAGAGTGCTTGATCAGTCCTGATCTAGGACTGGAGTCCTGTAGGTCAGTGGTGACAGCACTCGCCTTACAAATGTGAGACCTGTGTTTCGAATCCCGGCAGGTCAGGATGAAACCTTGGGCAGGTTTTGTTACTCCACACGCCTAATAATAATCCCTCAAAAAAAAAAAAAAAAAATTGGTCATTTCAATCCACGACTGTTCGTGGGACATTGCTGTGTGCAACTGCCTGCCACGCTTCGCCCTCAAATATACAGTCAATTCATTTTACGGTATATTCAGTGAAGCACTTTGGGACACGGTCTAGAAGATGTGAAAAGCGCTATATTAAATGCAAAGGTGATTATTATTATACACATTTGCAAGGCTAAGAGGGGCTCTTGGACCAATCAGAGGCCGGTAGACAGCAGCACTTATGGTTAGGCTCGATGAAAGAAGAGTCCCGATTGGTCAGAACAGACCAGCCCCACTTTGTCGTTACATCATCGGGGTGGCTGCCCCCATCACGCCCCAATAAGATTAAACATTTAATCAAATCTGACCTCAACACATTGTATACCCTCCCCCACTTCCAAATATTTTATTATTCTGGTGGGGAGGCGGGTGAAGAAAAGGAAAATAATTCCACAATTTGCTTATAAGGGTAACTTTCTTATTCCACCCCATTTTAAGCGATTCACAAACAACTTTTTTTTTCTCTTTCTCTCTCTGACACCAATATTTAGAGTCCATGATAAACACAAAATAAATACTCACAAAGTTTTCATAGCTCCTGTGGTGTTCATTGCCTTCCCAATCCAGACGTTTTGGAAGAAGCTGTGGGGGGTTAGGAGGGAGGGAAAGGGATGAGGAAAATGGGTGGGTGGAGGGTTGAGAGTTTTCAAGAGAGAAACAAAATTGTCTTTTAATATAGGGTGAGATTTGTTTTATTTCATTCATAAAATACAGTCATTTCTGCGAAGCACTTTGAGGTGTTGCAACAACATGAAAAGGTGCTATATCTAATGCAAGGATTATTATTATTATGTAAGCTCTATGAGAGAGCTTGGGAGGGGGGAGGGGGGGAAGATCCTGTCAAATCAGATAGCATTGGAGTGACACGAGAGACTGAATAAGAGCAGCAGGCAAAAGGGGGCAGAGAGGAACACAGAGAAAGAGACAGACAGAGGAGCCAGCCAGACATATACACTACACACCTCATTCTCCTCCAGCTCCCGCACCAGCACCTAAAAGGGAGGGGGGGGGGGGGGGGGGGGGGGGGCAGGTTTTAGGGGGGGTAAAACAAAGATTATTATTTGAAAATTTGCAAGAGACAAAACGCTAAGATTTATTCATTCGATATAAACAGGTATGAATATTAAATCCGTATAAAATAATTCAAAACTCACCTCTGCGGACTTTTGGCAAGGACCGGCCGAGAGCAGGCGAGCGATTAGGAAGTAGAGTTCTGGAAATATATTTTTAAAAATTGACAATACGTTTCTCTTTCCTTTTGCCCCTTTCCTTCAATCCCCCCCCCCCCCCCCCCCACCCCAACCGCTCCCGAGAACAAGAGAGAAAAGAAGATAGGGCATTTTAAAATTATGTCTGCTTTTCCATTTCTTTTCTTTTCCTTCTTACCTGATTCTAATGGAGAAACTTTAGGAGAGGGAGAGGTAGTCTCAGCCATGGTTTTCTTTCACACACGTGTGTCTGTGTGTGTGTTTGTATACAGTACTGTATATAAAACAAATCTCATGTGTTGGGAGGGGAAAGTTGTGGTGGTTATTATTTATAATTCACACATGATGATATATATACATATATATATATTCTCTCTCGTGTTCCGTTCCCATTTATACGATAAAAAATTTCGACCACCAACCAGGCTGCAGGCAGAGTTTTCGTTTCCGAGACATAAAATCTTTCTTTTTCTCGCTTAAATAAAAATAAAAAATATTCCCAATAGTTTTTGTTCAGCCTCTTCTTCTTTTTCTTTCTTTCTCTCTTCCTCCTCTTCTTCTTCCTCGTCTCCCGCTGCTCCTATGATTATTTATACTGTATATCTGTGTACACACATATAAAGTGAAGGTGTAAGACAGACACACTCCTAACTTGGCTCAGGTCAGGCCTGGCTAGGCCCGGCCGCCTCCGCACACTCTCTTTAATCAACAATATTTTTTTTTCTCGGCCGCCATTAAAGTGGAGTGTGGCGGCGCCGCCTCCCACGTCACATCCAGGATGACCAGAAAGGTGGGAGGGAGACGCTTTGTAGCCCAAAAGGTAGCCCAACCCCCCCACCACCCCCGCGGCCTCTTCCTCCTCCTTTGTTTCTCCCCCTCCCAAAGTAGCCCAAACCCCCACGCCCCACCCCCCCCCCCCTCCCAAAGTAGCCCAAAACCACGTTATAAGGGGTCTTCCAAAACAAAAACAACATCAGGCCCTATGCACTATAACGTGCCCCTCACCCACACGCGTATTACACACCAGAGGAAAACATGCGCCCAATTGAGCGTGAATCCCACCCCTTAACCCGCTCAGCATTGGTCGATTTCCCACGCATTCCGCGGCTTATTGTATTTTCACAGTACAATGTCGGTTGGCCAAACCGGGCGGGTTTTCTTGTTTCCTCGCCTTGTTCAGTTGTTACAGGGGCAGGGCGTAAAAAATAATTAGAATCTATGATTTTGTGTGGTGGTGGTGGTGCTTGTAGTTGTTGTGAAGAGCTTCTCTTACACACATTTTTTTGAAACAATGGCGGTGGGTGGGGGGGGGGGGAGCCACACTTTGGGGAGCTGGTGCTTGGGCGATACGAAAAAGAGTCCCCTGACCTGACCGACTCTCAGCGGAGGAGAAGGAGGTACACAACACCACCACAAGCTTCCCCCCACCCCTGTCACTTTCAAACATCTAGTTATGTTTTATAGACACACGTCGTTTCCCTACTAACGGTTTGACTCCCCCAGCCCCGGGGAGGGATGGAGGAGGAGGAGTTTTTGTTTGCGATGATGTTGATGTTGGTTGCACAAAATGGTGCCGCGCGGTGGTGGGGTGGGGTGTATCGCTCCGCGCGGGTTGGCTGCCGGCAGACGGCATTGCCGCAAGATGGCGGCGCCGGCGAGGAGAGGGAGGGAGGGGAGGTCACTGCGTGTCTGTGGAACCATTTGTAATAATAATCATAACATTTCTTCCATTTTGACACAGCGCTTTTCACGTCCTCAGTCGCGCATGGTTTGTTCTCCTCTTCTTCCTTTCTACTAAGGTTATCTGAGCTATTTGACTAGTTTTCTACTTTATCAGTGGTGTAATTCATGCAAGTTTCCTTGCTCCACACACTCTCTCTCTCACACACACACACACACATACTCCTAATAATAATGCCTACAAAAAAACACACAATAATAATAAATCGGACAATCAAGTGTTTCAGGTGCGAGCTGGGGATTGGGATCGGGAGGGTAGAGGGAGAAGGTGGGTGACGGAATGGTCGAATAGAAGGGTCTTCAGGCGCGATCTGAAGATGGGGAAGGAAGGGACAAGGCAGAGGCATAGAGGAAGAGCGTTCCAGAGTTTCGGGATGGAGGGCAAAGTGAGGCCACCAATGGTAGAACATCCAATGGCACAAGGGACAGCGAGAAGGCCAGAGCCAGTCGAGCGAAGCCAGTGGGGTGGGAGTAACCGGGTCACCAACAACAACTCAACAAAATTACATTCATAGAGCGCCTTTCACGCCAGGAGGACGTCTCAAGATGCTGGGTCAGAGAGGGTGGGAGGTGCCGGGACATGAAGGGATATGAAAACGTATTCAATATTCAAAACTTACATTTATGTAGCCCCTTCAGAGTTTAGAGTGTGTCATAGTTTTAATTCATCTATGACTATGAAATGTACAGTATATGCTCCAATGCAGTGCTGCTCGGTGGGGAGGGGTTGCATTCTCGGAGGTACTGTCCTTCGGATGAATCGTTAAATCCAGGTCCCCTCTGCCTGTTCAAGTGGATGTTAAAAATTCACTCAATGGCACTATTCATGGGAGTTGGGAGTTTGTCAGTGTCCAACAATCCCCCTAATAAAATCACACCAGGCTTTTCATGGAACATCGCTGAGTGCAACTTGCTGCTTCGTTTCGTCTATAAAATACAGTCAATCCACTTTATGGTTTACTCTGTGAAGCACTTTGGGCTATCTCAACAAGGTGATTAGGGCTACATCAAATGCTTGGACATATTAGTAGTACAATCTCAGAAAACTCTGACAAGGTTTTGCTTTGATTTTCAGTTTCATATAATCTGACCCTATATTGTAAACTAAATTAAAAAAAAGGTCATTTCAATCCACAACTGTTTGTGGGGACGCTGCTGTGTGCAATTGGCTGCCGCGTTTCACCCAGAAATATACAATCAATTCACTTAACAGTATATTCTGTGAAGTGCTTTAAGACGTCTAGAAGACGTGAAAAGGCAAAGATGATTATCATTATTAAGATTTGAGAACAATCAAAAAGGGTGGCTTGTGAGATTATTGCGTATGGAAGGGTTGATTAAATTTGCTTTCCGCGGTGAAGTAAGAACCAAAACAAATTCGTCAACCAATTGATATTTATTAATACAAAATAGTAAATGCATATCAAAGGAATATGTTTCATCAAATCAAAACTTTACCACAGGTTAGTAAAGTTCACTGCAGTAAACTGATCAGATCAAAAACAGTGGCTTTGATGAGGAATTGGCTTTGATGAGAAATGGCATGCATTGATCCATGTTGATTGTAGTACAGTATATTCCTCTTTCCTCAAAATTGGTTGTGATAAGCTGCTCCATTCTCCTCAGATATCACCCAAAAAATCTTTTTGGTTTGGTTACATATGTCAGTCTGTTCAATGCATTTCTAGAAACACCAGCTGCAAACCGAAGACAAACTTTTAGCGAATTCCAACAGCTGGTTTCAAAACGCGTCTTTGAATGATGATTTTGAAGAAAACTGTTCCGTAAACATGCTTCCACTATCTTTTTCAGTCAACTTTTACGAAGTAAACAAATACATGAGTCTCTGCGATTTTTCTTTAGTCAGTCAACTCAAGCAATCTAGAATTCTGGAGTTGCTTACACTTAGCAGTTTTTAAAAAAAAATGTGTTCCTGTTCATTTGCAAGTTGTTTCTGCAATCTGAAAATTTTGCACATTTTTGGTCTGATACATGCGAAAATCCATCACCATGCTTTAAGAGTATTTAAACTACACATGGAAATTGCAGAGATACAATACTATATAAGATTACTTTTAGATAGCACCTTTCACTTTAGAAGGATATCCCAAGGTGCTGGAAGTCATGGATTTGGACTCAAGCTGGGCTTCAGGATCAGGGAGGGGAATAGGTTGGCCGAACACTCGATCAAAGAAGGAGGCTTGTATCAGGCGCAAGCTGCATCAACCTCCATGGTTGCATACTCAACCTCACCAAGCCAGTCAGAACCTAAGTGTCTTATTCGAGCCTCAACTGTCTTTCCTCCCTCACATCCAAGCAATGACTCACTCTGCCTTTCCTCACCTCTGCAACATTTCCCGACTCCGCCAGTACCTTGCCCCAAAAGCCACTGAAACCCTCATCCACGCCTTCATTACATCCCGGCTCGATTATGTAAATGCCTTGCTGGTTGCCTTCCCAATTCCTTCCTCCACAGGTTGCAGATAATCCAGAACTCTGCGGCCAGTGTCCTCTACTGTTCCAAACTCCATGATCCCATCTCCCCCAACCTCGCCCGATTCCGTTGGCTCCCTATCATCCAGAGGATCCAATTCAAGATCCTGGTCCTCATATTTAAAGCCCTCCACAACCTCTCCCCATCCTACATCCATGACTTTCTATCCCCTTACCAATCTGCCCACCCCCTCCATTCAACTCTGGCCTGCTCCATGTCCCCCAATCGACCCGCCCAACCATTGGTGGGTGAGCCTTCAGCCATTCTGCTCCCAACCTCTGGAACTCCATCCCAAAGTCCCTCCACCTCGACCCCTCCCTGGCCTCTTTCAAGTCTCGCCTCAAGACTCTCCTCTTTGATGGACCCATTGGCCCCATCCCCGTCCTCAGCTCGGGTACAAATCAATCAATCCAGCGCCTTCAACGTCCTCCATGATGTGTCCTCCTAAATGTAATTTTGTTGTGGTGAGGCAATTGAGGGAGTGAGACAAATGGAATGTGGGATGGCGCTCTATAGGGTGGGGCCAGAGAGTCCGAAGGCCAGACCACTGATGGTAGAGCAAGCCAGGCGGGAAATGTGGATGCCAAGCCATCCACAGTCTGCAGAATGGAGGGAATAGACAGGTTGATATGGGTCAGCAGGTTGCAGAGGTAAAAGAGGCAAGACCGTGGAGCGGTTTGATGGCAAGAATGAGGATTTTGAACTGCATCCTTTGGGGTTTGAGGAGGCAGTGGAGCCGAGCGAGGAAAATGGAGTCACGGAGCCTAGTGCAGGAGAGGACATGAACAGCAGAGAAGAGTTAGGAAGGCGAAATAGCAGGAAGTTGGCATAGTCAGCCTAGATGCGATGAATGCATGGATGAGTGTCTCAGCTGCCTGAGGGTGAGGCAGTGGCTAGGCCAGGCAATGTTGCTGAGCTGGGGGAAGGCAGAGCAGGTCATGGCATGGATGTGGGGTAGAAAGGACAGTTATAGATTGAACAAGACGCCATGATTCCGGACTGGCTTAATGAGATGGAGTGTACATCCATGGATGATGATGCTGTCAGTGCTTGAGGTGTGGAGGCGCTGACGGAGCCAATCAAGAGGGCCTTGGTCTTGTTGACATTCAACTGAAGAAAGTTAGCTCTCATCCAGGACTTAATATCTGACAGAGATGTTGTGACACCTCAAAGCCATGAGATCACAAGAAGGATTTGGCTCTTTTACTCTCATCCTCCAGAACACCCCTAAAACAACAATTTGCATTAATAACAAACATTGCATTTGAAATAGCACCTTATCACATCTTCAAGACGTCTGAAAGTGTTTCACAGAATATATTGTAAAGTGAATTGACTGGATATTTTGTGGACAGCAGCCAATTGTTCAAAGCAGTGTCCCACAATCAGTTATGGATTTTTAAAATTGGGATTATTAACCCCTCTATCATAAGGTGATAGAGCACCTTATCAAATCGTTATGACGCCTCAAAGCCCTTCACAGAATATACTGCAAAATGGATTGACTGTGTTTCATGGGCGAAACCTAGCAGCCAATGGCACACAACAGTGTCCCGCAAACAGTCATGTTTAACCAAATATGACTATTTGAGAGACCAAAAGTTTTTTTTTGTCCCTGGAAAGCAATCCACCAATTGGCAAACAACTGGGTTCCTACTTACTGCTAGGGAAACAGAGGCGTGTGGAGTAGGGTAAACATGCCCAAGGTTTTGCCCTGCTAAGGAATCAAACCTGAATCCTTTCGCTTGCAAGGCGAGGGAGCTAAGCACTACGCTATTGCAATTTTGTCATACGCCATACTATTTATAATAGGCATTGGCTAATAATGTCCTGTAGTTCAGTGGTTGAAAGCACTCACATTGCAAGCAAGAGACCCTGGGTTTGATTCCCGGCAGGGCGAAACATTGGGCAAGTTTCCTAATTCCACAAACCTAATAATAATCACTCAAAAACAAGTAGTCACTCATTCCAGTGTTTGTGGGACACCGCTGCACACAATTGGCTGCCTCATTTCGCCTACAAATATACAATCAATTCACTTTACAGTATACTCTGTGAAGCGCTTTAGGATGTCTAGAAGATGTGAAAAGGCGTTACAGTATATCAAATGAAGGATTATATTATAGACTAATTTTTCTTGAAGAACTACGTCAAATAACTGAAAACAGAAGTAAATTTGTCAATTGCATAAATACATGTTGGAGTCTGTCTTCCTCCCTCCTTACTGCATGTATGAGCCTCTGCCCACCTCCCTCAGACACGAACACACCCTCAGAGGGATGTGCAATGCTTACCTAGTTCTGGAGAGTAGAAGACACAGGACAAGAACCAAGACTTGAGGAACCCCAGTGTGTGTTGAGGTAACCAGTTAAATATATTCTGCAAAGCACTTTGAGACGTCTAGAAGACATGAAAACGCTACATCAAATGCAAGGATTATTATTATTAAACCAGCTTGTCACTGAGCACACTGTCTGGCAAGCTTTCCCGCTGTTCTTCTAGCTGGGATCCAGCAGACCTGTGGCTTGAAGGATTAGTAGTCCTGTCAATGAGCCAGGCTGGCTGTGAAGTCCTCAGTATTGTTTGACTGAGGAACTGAACTGCAGAGATCATCAGATGGTTGACTCATGACCGATACTCCAGACATCTTACCATTGGAGCCAGCTCTACCCAAAGAGACCCCATTTACCCACTTTCAGCTCTCACCCAAGGAGGACAGTCACCATTTTCTCAATCATAATCCTTACATTTGATACAGCGCTTTTCACATCTTCTAGATGTCTCAAAGCGCTTCACAGAATATACTGTATCCACAACAACTGGATAAATCCAATTGGAAATGACAAATCATTAACCTCCTGGCCTGGTTGGTTCAGAAGATCATTGAAGTGTGTGCCTTTCCATGCTAGTTCATGGCTAGGTAAACTGAGGCGTGTGGAATAAGGCAACTTGCCTCAGGGTTTTGTCCAGCCTGGGAATTGAACCCTGGTCCTCTCACTTGCGAATGTCCTGCCATTGCAAGAGGGGGGTTTGATAGGACTCAAATCTGGCTTCTGACCAACACTGGATGGGTTGTTACAAAAATGACTTGTTCCTTCTCATGCTTGACTTCTTGGAACACTATGTATTGGGGGAAATGCAACCGCAGAAAACTACAACAACAACAAAATTACATTTCTAGAGCGCCTATCGCGTCAGGAGGATATCCCAAGGCACTGAACAGTCAGGTCGGACCTGAGGAAGGGAGAGGTGAGAGGGGCGGGAGAGAGTTAGGAGGGGAGGGAGAGAGTTGGAAGGGCAACAGAAGGCACGGTTGAAGAGGAAGCAAGGGAGGAAGCGAGGCGAAGGGCCTATGGGATGGAGTTCCAAAGTGTCAGGTCAGAGAGGCTGAAAGCCCGTCCAGCAATGCTAGGGCAGGTCGCTCAGGGGACATGAAGCAGACCGGAGCCCGCTGAACGGAGGGGGCAGGGAGATTCATAGCGTCAATATAGACTGTCTGATCCATGTGTCTGTTACCTCAGCATTAAACTAAAAGGTCATTTGGCTTTTAATTCCTCATAGTAGCATAAAGGTTAAAAACGCAAGTTCTTCCAGCCATTCAAAGGCTGTAAATCCTGCTTTAAATCTTTTGCAGCAGTCTCTTTTTAAAAACAAGGCATTTCACTCCACGTCAACTAGCACCTTTTCTATCAGTAGTAAGTAGGAATCTAGTAGTTAATTATTATTGGATTGTTTTCCAGGTGTGATAATCCATTCAAAAAACAATTGGTCACTCAATCCACCATGTTTGTGGGGCGCTGCCACGTTTCACCCACAAAATACAGTCAATCCAGCCAGGTTTAAATCAACAACAACAACAACAAAATTGCACTTAGATAACGCCTTTCACGTCGGGAAGACGTCCCAAAGCGCTGAACAGTCAGGTCGGTGCCCGAGCGGAAGGAGGGGGGGCGAGGTGGGGAAGGTAGGGGGAAGGAGAGGGGGAAAAGTTAGTGGGGGAGCCGAAGGCGCGGTCGAAGAGGAAGGTCTTGAGACCGGCCTTGAAGGAGGAAAGGCAATAGAATAAAACAGAACCTTCTATTTGCTAACCCCTGATCAACCTGTCAGCTCATTCTACTCATGTTCCACACCTGTCCTACTCTAAGGCCTTCATCCTCTCTGCCCACCAGTCTCTGGAACGCCATCCCACATTGCTTTCGCATCACTCCCTCCCTTGCCTCCTTCAAGGCAAGCCTCAAGATTGTTCTTCAATCGTGCCTTAGCCCATTCTCCTATCCCACTCTCCCTTCTCTTCAATTGAAACCTCCTCCCACTCACCTCTTCCTACTTTCTCCTGGTCAGAGGTATGTGGAATAAGGAAACTTGGAATTTCAATCTAGACTGCTCTCCTTCAGACCTGCCCTATTTGCATAATGTCAACAAGACCAAGGCTGATTGGCTCATGCCAGCACCTTCCCATTTCAGGCACTTGCAGCACCAACCTGCAACAGTTCAACACTCCACCTCACCAAGCAATGCTTTCAACAACAACCTATGTGATTTTAGTTTGTTAAACTCCAGAAGTTACCCCAATGCACAATTTGGATCCCTCAAGCTTTTGGCTGTAATATTCCTTGCATTTTGATATAGAGCTTTTCACATCTTCTAGACATCTCAAAGCACTTCTCAGAATATACTGTAAACTGAATTGACTGTACATTTGTGGGTGAAATGCGGCAGCCAATTGCACACAGTGTCCCACAAACAGTCGTAAATTCAAATGAACAATTTTTTTGTGGGGGAGGGATTATTATTGGGCGTGTGGAGTAAGGAAACTCACCCAAGGTTTCGCCCTGACCTTGCTGGATTCGAACACAAGTCTCATGCTTATAAGGCAAGTGCTCTAACCACTGAGCTACAGGACTCCATGACTGTCTGTTTTCAACTTCTGCCTAATACTCTCCAGAGTTAGGATGCGCCCCTCTGAAGTTACTGTCTGGAAAGCTTTAACCACAGCTAAGACTCTACATGTAAGGCCTTTGGCTTGCAGTGTTAATGGGATCTGAGTGTCAAGAGTCCCTGCCCTCAGTTTGCAGGATTCACTGAAAGGTTTAATTCCAATTCAAGATCCTGGTCTTCACATTTAAAGTCCTCTACAACCTCGCCCCACCCTACATCTGTGACCTCCTATCCCCTTAGCAACCTGCCGCTGCCTCTGCTCAGCAGGCTCTGGCCTGCTCCTCCGACCTACCCGCCCCACCATTGGCGGGCGAGCCTTCAGCCACTCTGCTCCCAACATCTGGAACTCCATCCCTCAATCCCTCTGCCTCGCTCCCTCCCTGGGCTCCTTCAAGTCCCTCCTCAAGACTCTCCTCTTCGATGGACCCATCGGCACCTCCCAATCTCCCCCTTCCCTCCCCCCCCAGTCCTAAGCTCGGATCTGAAGCAGTAACTGTCCAGCTCCTTGGGATGTCCCCTGATGTGAAAGGTGCTATACAAGTGTAATTTTCTTGTTGTTGTTCAGTGACTGGGTAGTTTTTTATGAACAATTGTGGCAGCAACGTCCCACAGACAAATGTTATCTGTGGATTGTTAGCAAAACCCCAGAGAAACTTCTTTCTCATTGAATTTTGAACGTTCACCTGAACAGGCAGATGGGACCTTGGCGTTCCACACTCTGGAACTCCATCCCACAGTCCCTTCACCTCGCTTCCTCCCTCGCTTCTTCAAGGCCGGTCCCAAGACACTCTCTTTCAATCAAGCCTTCTGCTGCCCTCCCAACTCTCTCTCCCCGTCCCTCTCCTTTGCTCGGGTCCCCACCTGACTGTTCAGCGCCTTGGGACATCCTCCCGATGTGAAAGGCGCTCTACACATGTAATTTTGTTGTTGTTACCAACTATGAGACTCTGAAAGGAGGTTTAAACCATTAGTTTTTCAGTCTGCTGGGTGTCTGACCCATCAAACCCAATGTGCTTAACAGTATCCAAACCAAACTGAGAATTCCATGCATACCATACATGGAAATCCCAGAGATAGACTGTTGGAATGGAATGCGCTCTCTCTCCCTTGGAGGGACACATCCTGTTTACCTAATTCCAGAAATTATTAGGTGCAGGTTGGCAAGAGCCAAAGTTCTGGGACCCAGAGTTTGCGTTGGGGGTAACTGCTGAAGTCTGACCTAAAACCACATACGCAGTTTGCCATTCAGAGTACTGTCTGGCAAGCTTTCCCACTGTTTAATAATAATAATAATAATAATCGTTGCATTTAATATAGCGCTTTTCACATCTTATTGACGACTCAAAGCTCTTCACAGAATATACTGTAAAGTGAATTGACTGTACAATTGTGGGCGAAACGTGTCAGCCAATTGCGCACAGGAGTGTCCCCACAGACATTTGTGGATTGAAAACGACCACTTTTTGTTATTGTGATTTTTTTTGGACAAATTATTATGAGGCGTGTGGAGTAAGGAAACTTGCCCAAGGTTTTGCCCTGATCTGCCTGTATTCAAAATACAGGTCTCACGCTTGTAAGGCGAGTGCTCTAACCACTGAGCTACAGGAGCTCCAGCTAGGACAACCCAAGCTTTGGCTTGCAGGGTTAACAGGAGTTGAGTGGGAGAATTATCTGTTCCAAGTGATTGGTCTGATACCAGCAGTGTCCTACAGAAGTGGGGACTTGCCTAGCCCCGGAACTATAGCAAATTAGAGAATACCTGAAAACAACAACAACAAAATTGCACTTATATAACGCTTTTCACATCAGGAGGATGTCCCAAAGCTCTGAACAGTGGTGGGAGGGTCGGGGTAGGGGAAGGAAGAGTGGGAGAGGGGGAAGAGTTAGGAGGGGAGCCGAAGGCGCGGTCAAAGAGGAAGGTCTTGAGACCGGCCTTGAAGGAGGAAAGGGAGGAAGCGAGGCAGAGGGGTTGCGGAATGGAGTTCCACAGTATGGGAGCAGAGAGACTGAAAGCCTGGCCGCCAATGGTTGGGTGGTTAGGGCGGTGGACGTGGAGCAGGCCTGAGTCTGCTGAACGGAGGGTGCGGGCAGGCTGATAGGGAGACAGCAGGTCAGAGAGATAGGAAGGTGCAAGGCCGTGAATGGCCTTAAAAGTGAGGATGAGAATCTTGAATTCGATCTTCTGGGGGATGGGGAGCCAGTGGAGACGGGCGAGGGTGGGAGTGATGTAGTCGCAAAGCCTGGTACGGGAGAGCACACGAGCTGCAGAATTCTGAATGGACACTTGGAATGTAAAAAATGGAGTTTGGACATTCTATAAACAGCTCTTGTATTTTTTTTAGGGAAAAGCTTGGAAAATTCTAAGCAATGGCTGATGAAAGATTATGTAAAGTGCACTTGAAGCTCACGTCATTAGGCAACATTAATCTCATTTGGAAAAGCCATTTCGTAATCGCAGATTGCTATTTCCAGTGACCCTCAATGCAAGGACAGAAACAACACCTTTTTGTTTGACCTTATTGGATCAAATAAGCTGCTGCTATAATTAAAAGGTCTACTTTGGGGGGGTCAGCCATGTAAATGCAAGAACCGATCACTAGTTAAAGACATCTAAACCATGCATCCAAGCTACACATGGAAATTCCCATGTTTGAAATGCAGAGAGAGATTGCAGATTTAACAGGAGCTAAATGGGAAATTCACAACTGAAGAGCACTCATGGCACCAAGAGCATCAAGAGCAACCAGCACCTTTGGTCATTCACTTCATGGCTATTTGTCAGGTATTGCTTTATGCAAATTGGCTTACCCATCCATTTGATATTGTGAGGCATCTCAAAGCACTGTGGAGTCTTGTAGTTCAGTGGTTAGAGCATTTGCCTTACAAGCATGAGACCAGTGTTCGAATCCAGGCAGGTCAGGACGAAACCGTGGGCAAATTTCCTTACTCCACACACACACCAATAATAATCCCTCCAAAAAAAACCACAATATTAAATTGGTCATTTCAATCCACAACTGTTGGTAGGGACGCAGCTGTGCGTAATTGGCTGCCTCTTTTTGCCCACAAATATACGGTCAATTCATTTTACAGTATATTCTGTGAAATGCTTTGAGAAGTCTAGATGTGAAAAGAGCTATATCAAATGCAAGGTTTATTATTATTTGTTATTTACTGTAAGCTACAAACTTACATGTATATAGTACTGTATCTTTCCCATCAGAACATCTCTAGGCTGCTATAAATTGTAGTAATTCCATGTTTTGTAGGGAAAAGTAATACTTTCTGAAACTTTATCAAGTGTTTTCTAATACAATACTTTTTCTACCTGCTACAGTAGAAGCCCGTTTATCCGTGACTCGATGCAACAGCACTTCTATATAACTGGCACTCAAAAAAAAAAAAGTCCCCATTCAATAAACCGGAACTTATCCAGAACAATAGCAGTGGAGCATTTGTAAATACATAAATAATAACATAACAACAGAATACTGCATTGGCATTCACCGTCAAAACCACTCTCCTGCGCCCCCCTCCCCCACCCCCGGTAGATGTTGCGCTTGAAGCCATGATACTGCGGTTGAGGTTTACAGTCCAGTGACTCCCCCCAAAATGGAGCACGCCAAGCAAGTGAAAAAATGAAGCGCGTATGACTTCAAAGTCATACTAGCAGCAAGCCGATAACACTCGCCAATAACCCACATTGTCGCGCAGGTGCAGTATTGGTTTGCCGCTAGTAGAGTCCAGGCCTTCGGCTTGCAGCTGGTAAAGTCGCGCGACTTTAAAATCACGCTACCGCCTTTTTCACCCGCCTGGCGCCCCCCATTCAAAAAAGAATCACTGGACTACAAACTCTAACCAGCAAGGTGAGAAGCACAAGAGATCAGCCCCAACAACAAGCACCAACACACTATTTGCCATTACTTAATCTGGTGTGTATGGTGTGTGTTAAAATAACTTTAATTTATTTGTAGTGGGTTTTCGGCCGCGGGCTGCCTGAATATCCAGCAAGCGCTTTAACCAGCAATGGCCAGGTCCCGCGGGCGCTGGAAAAACAGGCTTCTACTGTATATTGAATGCAAGTATTGTATTATCAGACATCTATGATACTATTGCTTTTTGGAGCTCCTGTGGCTCAGTGGTTAGAGCACTTGTCTTGCAAGCTGGGCAAACCAAGCTGGGGAGACCTGTGTTCGAATCCAGGCAGGTCAGGGCGAAACCTTGGGCAAGTTTCCTTACTCCACACGCCTAATAATAATCCCTCCAAAAAAACACAATAATAAAATTGGTAATTTCAATCCACGACTGTGTGTGGGACACTGCTGTGCGCAATTGGCTGCCGCGATTCGCCCACAAATATATAGTCAACTCACTTTACAGTATATTCTGTGAAGCGCTTTGGGACGTTGATAAGATGTGGAAAGCGCTATATCAAATGCAAGGATTATTATTATTATTAGGACAAGGTATAAATTTAGAGCGACAATGTTTTTAGGAATAGCTAATAATAATAATCCATTGCTCCATGTCCCCCAACCCACCATTGGCGGGTGATCCTTCAGCCACTCTGCTCCCAACCTCTGGAATTCCATGCCGCAGGCCCTCTGCCTCGCCTCCTTCAAGTCCTGCCTCAAGACCCTCCTCTTCGACGACCCCATTGGCCACTCCAAATCCCTTCCTTTCCCTCCACCTTCCCCGTCTCTGGTCTGAAACAATGACTGTCCAGCGCCTTGTGACGTCCTCCTGACATGAAAGGCGCTATACAATTGTAATTGTGTTGTTGATTTCTTCTGTCCAAAAAGCTTAAGATAAACCTTCCAAGAATTCTGCCCTAAACAGTGTCAGTCTGGCTCAGGTGGCAACTCTCTTTCGTCTGTGTCGGTAGTTCATGGTTTCAAACCCCATATCTAGACTTTGAACTTGTATAGCCTATATACACTCCAGTGCAGTGCTGGACTGCATTGTTGGATGCATCATCCTTTAGATAATAATAATCCTTTCATTTGATATACCGCTTTTTTGACATCTTCTGGATGTCTCAAAAGAGTTTCACAGAATATACTGTAAAATGAATAATAAACCAATGTCCCATCTTTTCCCTGTCAGATGAACATTAAAATATCCAGTGGCACTATATTAAAAGAAAAGCTAGTTTTTAATCAATATCCTGGCCAACAATCCCCCAGATAATATTAGTCATTCACTTCATGGATATTTGTGGGACATCGCTGGGCATACATTGGCTGTGCATTTACCTACAAAGTGCAGTCACTACATTCTGTGAAGCGTTTTGAGAGGTCTCAACGAGGTGAAAGGCACAACTGTTTATTATATATAATGATTATGATTTGGTTATTGTGTCAAAGCCATGTTGATTATTTCTATAAATAATAATAAATCCTTGCCTTGTGACATTGAGAGCACTCGAAGCGTTTCACACAATATACTGTAATGTAACAAAAACAGAGAGAGCTGGGAAAACTAAGCAGGTCAGGCAGCATCTATGGAGAAAAGAAAGTGAGTCAACATTTCAGGTCCACTACCCTTTGTCAGAACTGTGTTTTTGTTTCAGATTTCCAGCATCTGCAGTATTTTGTGTTTTTATACTGTATTGTAAAGTGAGTTGACTGTTTAATGCAAACCATAGAAATAAAGTAGAAATCAGCACGGTCCACACTTCAGACAAGTATTTTAATCGATTCTTACCAATACAGAGACAGTTATGAACATTCTGTACAATCCCACATAGAATCTGTACTGCAATAGAAATCGGTTGCCTCAAATACACGTGAATTAGTCTTAATACCGCAATCCTAAAAACAGTTCTAGCTCCAGTGACTTTTCAACCAGGATATTTTGGAAATAAATTGTCCTTGAAAAGGAAAAGAAACATCTAGCAGTATGCATAGCACCCGTTTGCAGTTCAGTTCTCTCTGCTGGGAGCGTGCTGACACTCATTAAGTCACCCTTAAGTGCTCAAGCTACCTTATTAAATCCATTCACAGCTGTTCCACAAAATAGGGGGTGGGTGGAGAGGGAAAAGGGTCTGAGAAAGATGGGTCACAAGAACAGTCAACGACAACGTTGCCACCCATAATTGTTAAGAGGAAAACCCGAGACTTTTCTTGGAAGAGTTTAGAATTGGGCAAAGGGAATCATCTACAAGAATGGCAAGTCAGCAGGTATCCACGTTAAGCAACATTAAAACTGCCGTGACAAAACTTTCTAAAAACATTTTTAAAAAAAGGGCAAAACATTTTCTTGGGGGGAAAAAAAATGAATTTCTTTAGATGTTCAAAGCAGTTCAAAAAACTCCCCACCAACACCCCGCTCTTGTCTATGGAGAGGGCATTACGATACCTTGATTAAAAAGCACCCTGCAAAGCTTAACTAGTGTATCTCGATGAGAGTTGTTTCATGGATGTGCTAGTAAAACCACTGGATGCAATTCTCTTGGGTTTTATTTGATATTAAAAAATTAAAATTTACACACATTAACATTTTTAAGATGTAAAGGAAATGGGGTCTGTGCTGGGATCTCACGCTCCTCTTCCCCACCACCTCCCCTCACTTCTCCTCCCCAGTATGTACGTGTTGCCTATGATTAACCTACTAAAAAAAGTTGCATTTACAAAATAGTCGATAAAAATATTCCTCTGAATTGTACAAGAAAAGAGATACAGGGACCAACGATGAGAGACAAGTAAATGACCTTATTCCGACTTGACTGCCTTCTCAGTTCCTTCAGCGTTTTCTGTCTGCAAAGTATAAGGTTAGTGTTAAGTGTGCAAATTGCATGAAACGTTGCTGCTACCAGACAACTAACTTATTTACCTCATCGCATTTGCTGTCCCCATTTTCTGTGGGTACAGAATCGCTCTTGGTTTCTTGATTGTTGTCCTCAGCCTTTGCTCGAGCAGGTTTCCTCCCTTTGGATTTCTTCCCTTCAGTTCCCTCTTTCTGTAAAATAAAGTTTGTTTGTCCTTTCGATCAGCCACGCGAAAAAGTGTGTAAATTGAATGAAACATTGATAAGACGCAACATCAATGTTTACTGCAGTTTACACACACACGCGCGCAAAAAAAGGACTTCTGCTTAAAAAGCGTATCCAAACAGAAATCAAAATTTGGAAAGCGCAATCGCCCTGGAGGGACCATTCTCCTCACCTAATTCCAGAAAGTTCTGGGCATAGGTTGGCAGGAGCCTAGGATCCATGACCCCCAGAGCATGTTTTGGGGTAATTGCTGGGAGTTTAACCAGCTAAAACGGCATAGATTGCCATTGGGAGAACTTTCTGGCAAGCTTGCTCTTCCTTGTCCAGTTAGGACCATCCTACCCTTTAGGGCTTTGGATTACAGGGTTAACAGGAGCTGAGTGGGAGGATTCCTTGCCCCCAGTGACTGGTCTGCCCTTCCGAGTCTTGCCGATGAGCCAGGCTGGGCTGTGCCATCGTCAGCAATGCCCTTGAGTACCAAGGATCTGCCTGGATCAAGAACCAGTCTAGAGACCTCCATGGAGATTTCACTCAATTCTCACATTCCATTGCAAAGCACGTCAGCTTGGAACCAGCTGAGCACTGAGGACATCCCGCCTACGATCGGCTCCCACCCACAATGGAGAATAGAAACACATTGAGCAAAGTCTGGATGAAAATACATTTGATTCTAAAATGCAAACTTTCAAATGCTTACCTTAGCTGGCTGTTTCTTCTCCTTTGGCTCAGGCTTTGGTGCAGGTTGCACCTTGAGGAAGAGAACATCAAATGAAATATATCTGAATAAAACCGGAATGTAAATTGGTTGAGGATATTTTTTATTTCATAATCAAATAAATCTTGTCGTCTCACTTACAGCCGAGAATCGAGGAGACTTCCTCTGGGGCTGTTAAACAGAAAGGAAAAGATATATACAGTACATACATGAGATGCCAAATGTCAGATGCCAAGTATTAACTTCACGTATTATCAGTTATTTTTAATGAGAAAAGACTTTTTATTGAAACAAAACATGACAAATATTCATTGGAAAACTAATGTCTTCTATTTCTTCTTTGCATGTACCCGAGCCAAGCTCAATTTGGTCCCTGGACAACCGAATGTAGTGTGTGGATGGCTCGCCCTGGCGACGTGGCTATTGGCTGGTGTGCAGACCAGTGCGGAGCTGGAGTGGCCACAGTGAGTGTCCATCATGCCAAGTGTCACAGGGGGGGGGGGGGGGGGTTCACAACAGGAGGGGCCTCATTGTAATTACATGTGCCTAACACCGTAACTGCTTATTAGGGCTTTAGCAGCTTGCGTCATCCTTTGAATGACTTGAAAAGACCCGACCCGCAAAATGTGGAGACAGGGATGGAGACAAGCTCAAGTCACTTGTCTGTGTGGAGGAGCCTTGTCATCAAATCCCTCATCTCGGGTTAATCGGTTCTTAACCAAGTCCACAAACAGGCGTAATCACCGCCGCCTAATTTTGCAAGGCAACCAAACTTCGAACAAGCCTGCATTTGCCATCAGCGGATTAATTAGTAACATTCCCAGCGCAAGTTTGCTTTATTTATTCCTTCCCCCTTGGCGCAGTGTAATACCAAATGTAATTTCAACATCTCATCTTGAGCCTGACCCATTTGCAAAGAGTGAACAGATAATAATGGTGTTCACTGTCTGTCCACACCAACACATAGGTGCGGATCTCAAACCAACAGCTGTCCAGCAACTGTGCACTATTAATCCACATCCTTGATACAAAGAAAGTGCATCTTACCTCCTCTTCTATTTGATTAGTCCTGGCCTATAATGGGAGGGGGAGGAAAGAGAAGGGAAAATGCATTGAAACTTAGCAGCTTTAATAGCACAAGACTTGGCTGCTGGTTCTTTACACAATAAAAATCTCTTGGCTCTATTTTAAAGAGTAAATTGTTCTCCCACCTAATATCTTCTCACTCTTCAAATCAATATATATTAAAAAAAAACTCAAAAACAGATTCAACATTCGTTCTCTGATACGATGCAGAGGATTTTTTGACAGCTGCCATATTTGCCTATAGAACCAAGACACTGTAAATGCAATCACCGTTGCACTTGGTAAAGAGAGCATTTCACATCTCAGAACGCTAAACAGGATCGACCAGCAAAGTGCAGCCACTGTGTATTTTGTAGGTAAACCCAGCAGCCAATTTGCACACACAAAGCACAAAGTGACAAACTGGTGGATTGTCACCGAGAGAGAAACTCCCTGCTCTTTTGAGAAGTGCCACGGGATCTTTAACAGGAGTAGACCAGTCCTCGGTTTAATAATAATAATAATCCTTGCATTTGATATAGAGCTTTTCATGTCTTCTAGACTGTGTCTCAAAGCACTTCACAGAATATACTGTCATGTGAATTGACTGTATACTAATGGGCAAAATACAGCAGCCAATTGCACACAGCAGCGTCCCACAAACAGTGGTGGGTTGAAATGACCAATGTATTATTGTTTTGTAGATTATTATTAGGCGTGTGTGTGTGTGTGTGTGTGTGTGTGTGTGTGTGTGTGTGTGGAGTAAGGAAACTTGCCCAAGGTTTCGCCCTGACCTGCCTGGATTCGAACACGGGTCTCATGCTTGTAAGGCGAGTGCTCCTGACATGAAAGGTGCTATACAAGTGTAATTTTGTTGTTGTTGTTGCTCTAACCACTGAGCTATAGGACTCCACATTAATGTCTTATCCAACATGGGAACTCAAAATTAACTCAGCCTCTGGAGAATTTTTGAGTGTGTGTGTGGGTGCGAAAAACTGAAAGCTGTGAAAATAGAATACTGCCCTGTATTATGTGTGTTTGTGTCTGTGCATCAACACCAACGAGTACTGTCACCAGCAACCAGAGGTGTGAGTAGGTGGAAGCACAAGAGGAGGGAAAGAGAGACAGACAGCTGAAGAAAGAGAGGCGGAGGGAGGGAGGGAGGGAGAGTGGTGGGGGGAGGGAGGAGAGGGGGGAGAGTGGGAGAGAAAGGCAAAGCGAGAGGGGAGGAGACAGGGAAGGAGAGAAAGAGAGGGAGAGAAGGAAAAGGAATGTAAATTCTTCCCGCCATTTCTAACCTGGACAAACTTCAGAGCTCAGGGGCGATGGGGTGTGTGTGTGTGTGTATATATATATATATATAAAATTTTGCATTCCCATCTCTGAATGGCCAGAGAACATTCGAGAAGAGCGCTGGCGTTGGAACAATATCCAGCAGCAACAGCCGCCTCCATCCAGCAAACATGGCAACATCCCTTTGTCCACACAGAGACAGAGGCACAAGCTGCCCCTAACACACGCGTGGGTTAACCATTCGCTAACTGCTTCTAATGCAGAGAGGCTTTCATCCACTCTCCTCCTCTCTCTCAGTCTCTCTCTCTCTCGGTCTTTCTCTGCAATGGTTTTATTGCAACGAGGACATCACTTTGCAGTATGTTCTGTGAAGCGCCTTTGAGACTTTCGGAGGCGAGATGAGGCGCCGTATCAAATGCACGATTAGTATGATCCACGATGATGATGATCATTAAAGGATTCATTTCAAATACATTTTTTTTCTTCCCTCCCCTTGCTCCCCCCCCCCCCCCCCCACAAAGAAAAAGTTTGAGTTTACAATTGCAAATATAGAGGGGGTTGTGTTTTCTCTCTCTCTCTCTCTCTCTGTCTGTCTGTCTCTCTCTCTCTCACACATACACGCACAGAGCCCAAATCACAACGCTGAGATTTTAACCCTCAAAATCCTGCTCCTTCCCTTCTCTCCCTATTTTAACTGCGTACGTTCATTTTGTTTCCATCTTTTGGTGTATTTTTTCTGTTAAAAAAGGGATGAATAGGAAATACCAGATTCCACTCCCCTTCGAGGGTGAGGGCGGAAGGGGGGGGGAAATCAAACCCCTTTTCCATCCCAACATAGTGTATAGTTTGTGCACTTTTTTTTTTACACACACACACATTATATAACATTTTAAATACATTTTATTTCTTTAAAAATCCTCCTCCAAAAAACAGACAAATGCATTGGTCTGATTTAAACCCCCTTTTTAACCTCTTTCCTCTGTCTCTCTCCCCCCCCCCCCCCCCCACGCACACAACACACTTCCTTTCAATTGTAAAAAAATACATTTAAAAGCCACTTACCGTTTTTCTAGGCATCTTTAGATGAGTTTTTTTAAAAAAAAATCTCCCCCCAACCCCTTTCTCTCTGTCTCCCTCTCCTCCCTATCTGAGTAGAAAATAGAAGGGCACTTTGCAGGATTGTGTGTGTGTGTGTGTGTGTGTGTGTTTTGTGTGTGTAAAAAGATTAATAATGATTTACTATTGATTTTTTTGTTGTTCTCTGCAAAGGACGGAGGAGAGAGAGAGAGAGAGCGGGTGAGACAGAAAGAGTGAGATAGAGAGAAAATAAAGAGAGAGTTTTTTTTAAAAAAAACAGTGAATGGCAAATAAAGCGAAATGTGTGTGAATTGCAGTGATTTTAACAGAGAGCAGTGACCCAGAGAGAGAGAGAGAGAGAGGCTGCACTGTAACAAGCCACTGGAGAAGTTGATACAGTCACAGACCAACTAGTTCCAACCAGATTCATGGCATTGGCCGGTGGGGGGGGGGGGGGGGGGAGCGGGACACCCTAACCTGCTAGCGCTCGCCCATTAACACCACCGCCAACTCCCGCCCCCCCCACGCACATGCCGACTCCCGATTGGTCGCCGCTCAGCATCCGCGCGCGTCAATCATCGGCAGCCGGCGCGCTGATTGGTCGGCCGCGGCTGTCAATCCACACCCTCCCCTCCCTGTGTGTGGAGCTGGGCTGCCCCGGGTCATGTTTGGTTGACCGGGACGTGGCTTTGCATGCTCACATACAACATACAATAACACTAACATACAATATACATACAACATACATTAGCATACAACATACACTAACACGCATACAACATACAATAACACTAACATACAACATACATACAACATACACACAACATACAGCATACACTAACATACATACAACATACGCCAACATACAACATACATACAACATACACTAACATACACTAACATACGACATACACACAACATACATACGACATACACTAACAACACAATAATAATGATCCTTGCATTTGATGTAGCGTACACCAACACACGCAGCATACATACTAACATACACACTAATAACATACACTAACACACTAACCACATACACACATGCCACATTGACAGCACACTAACACACAGCAGCCCCTCTGATGTAAGGACGATTAGTAGCATCAGCATTATCATTATGTGTGTGTGTGGGGAGGGGTGTGTGTGGGGGGCGGGGGGGGAGGGGTGTGTGTGTGAGGCCAGTGTAAGTTAAATGACCAGGAAATGCTGTTGTTGTATTCAATGCCATGTTTTCTGGGAGACAAATCCAGTCACTGCTGTGTGTGGGGGTGTGGGGGGGGGGGGGTTGTGGGGGGGGGGGTTGTGGGGGGGAGGGGGGGGGGGTTGGGGGGGTTGTGGGGGGAGGGGGTGTGTGGGGGGGAGGGGGTGGAGGGGGGGGTTGTGGGGGGAGGGGGGGGGGGGGTTGTGGGGGGGGGGGGGAGGGGGGGGGTGGGGGGGGGGGGGAGGGGGGGGTGGGGGGGGGGGGGAGGGGGGGTGTGGGGGGGGGGGAGGGGGGTGGGGGGGGGGGGAGGGGGGTGGGGGGGGGGGTGTGGAGGGATGTGTGTGGGGGGGGGGTGTGGGGCGGTGTGTGGGGGGGGAAATGTGTGTGTGAGGGGGTGGAGTTTGAATAGCTAAAGAGTGAAGATGGCGGAGAGCTGTGCCTGGCTGTTAGTCCTGGGTTCAGTTCTGCTCTGCAGTCTGTTCAAGATGCTGCTGCCCAGTCTCTCCCTGTGTGTGAGTACAGGCCTGACCCTGTGTGTGAGTACAGGCCTGACCCTGTGTGTGAGTACAGGCCTGACCCTGTGTGTGAGTACAGGACTGACTGTCTCCCCCTGAGAGAGCCAGGCAATGGCTGCAGTCATCAGCCACCTTTTATTGTCTTGTGTGGAGAGAGAGAGAGAGAGAGACACACACACATAGAGAGTGAGAGAGAGACACACACACACAGAGATAGAGAGAGAGACACATACATAGATAGAGACACACACACACACATAGAGAGACACACACACACAGAGATAGAGAGAGAGACACATACATAGATAGAGACACACACACATAGAGAGACACACACACACACAGAGAGATAGAGAGACACACAGATAGAGAGAGAGAGAGACACACACACACACACATAGAAAGAGACAGACACACATAGATAGAGAGAGAGAGTCACACACACAGAGACACACACGCAGAGAAAGACACACCCACATACATAGAGACAGACACACACACACATAGAGAGACACACACACAGAGATAGAGACACACACACAGCAAGAGAGACACACACAGAGAGAGAGATAGAGAGACACACAGATAGAGAGAGAGACACACACATAGAAAGAGACATACACACATAGATAGAGAGAGAGTCACACACACAGACACACAGAGAGATAGAGAGAGAGACACACCCACATACATAGAGACAGACACACACACACATAGAGAGACACACACACAGAGATAGACACACACACACAGCAAGAGAGACACACAGAGAGAGAGAGATAGAGAGACACACATAGACAGAGAGAGAGACACACACACACATAGAAAGAGACAGACACACATAGATAGATAGAGAGTCACACACACAGAGACACACACACATAGAGAGATAGAGAGACACACCCACATACATAGATAGAGACACACACACACACATAGAGAGACACACACACAGAGATAGAGACACACACAGCAAGAGAGACACAAAGAGAGAGAGAGACACACATAGATAGAGAGACACACACACATAGAAAGAGACATACACACATAGATAGAGAGTCACACACACAGAGACACACAGATAAAGACACACACATAGATATATAGAGACACACATATATAGAGCATTAATCAATCATTGCTGTGCTTCCTTCCTTCCCCCTCCTTAAACATGACTGATCATAGACACATACACACACTGACAACACACACATATATATACACATCACACTAACCACACATACACACTAACAAACACTAACACACATATATACACACACACCACACAGACACACATACGCACACACACATACCACACTTAACACAACACACTAACACACACATATACACACAGCAGCCCCTCTCTGGTCTGATGTAAACCAGTGTTGTACCCATTCTCTAGCAAGAAAAATAAATTGCCATGTTAATAGGAGTGCGGTGTTTTTAAAACAATTATTAATATTAATTATTAATATTAAAATGTTTTTAAAAAGCCACTTGTGTGTCAGCCCGGCTCTCGCCTCAGGAGTCAGAAGACTGTGGGTTCAAAACCCTACCCTGAATTACATTGTTGCACTCGTTAATGCTCTCTGTGTACATATGTTTGTGGGGACGCTGCTGTGCGCAATTGGCTGCCACGTTTCGCCCACAAATATATAGTCAATTCACTTTATAGTATATTCTGTGAAGCGCTTTGAGACATCTTGAAGATGTGATCAATCATTTATTACTGATTATTATATTATTATATATCATATTATTATATATCAGTCAAATGTTTGACATCTCATCTGAAGGGCTAATAGAGAAAAACTATTTCCACTCGTGGGTGAATCTGTGACTCGTGGTCACAGATTTAAAATATTTTCAAGGCGCAGTAGAGGGGAGCTGAGGAGAAATTTTTTCACTCAGCGAGTTGTTCGAATCTGGAATGCATTGCCTGAAAAGGTGGTGGAGGCTGATTCGATAACAACTTTTAAAAGGGAATTAGATCTTTATTTAGGGAGAACGGGTCTATTAGGCTATGGGGAGCGGGCAGGGCAGTGGGATTGAATCGCTCTTTTCAAAGAGCCGGCACAGACTAGATGGGCCGAATGGCCTCCTTTTGTGCCGTAAAATTCTATGATTCTATGATTCTATGACAGCACCTGAGACGATGTACCAGTGAAGTCCTGTAGCTCGGTGGTTAGAGCATTCGCCTTACAAGTGTGAGACCTGTGTTCAAATCCAGGCAGGTCAGGGTGAAACCCTGGGCAAGTTTCCTTACTCCACATGCCTAATAATAATCCCTCCAGAAAAAAAATTGGTCATTTGAATCCATGACTGTTTGTGGGCCAATGCTGTGCGCAAATATTAAAATTGCCAGTTTGGTATTTGTAAATAGGAGGGAGTTTCTCTCCAATGTTGTGTCAGAAATCTCTCTACAATTCTGACCAACCAGCCCAGTCCCGATCATCTTATGGCAGATGCCAGCTGGCGTAGAGGGCACTATATAAACCCAGGTTGTTGTTGGTGGTGGCGGGACTTTGCTATGCGCAAATTATCTGTGCGTGTTCCCCAACAAAACTACATCATAGTCACAACACTTTATATTGAAACCTCCAAAGTAATTTGAGACATTGCAATGGTTTGAGAATAATAATAATAATCCTTGCATTTGATATAGCGGTTTTCACATCTTCTAGACGTCTCAAAGCGCTTCACAGAATATACTGTAAAGTGAATTGTCGTGGATTGAAATGACCAATTTTTAAAAAATATTTTTTTTGGAGGGATTATTATTAGGCCTGTGTGCGGAGTAAGGAAACTTACCCAAGGTTTGCCCTTGACCTGCCTGGATTCAAACAGGTCTCACGCTTGTAAGGTGAGTGCTCTAACCACTGAGCTACAGGAGCTCCACATGATGAGATGCCATATCAAATACACAGATTATTTATTAGATTTAAATAGCTTGGTTTGCAGTTAGCATTTTATTTTGTCCCAGTCTTACCTTGACCTTATCTAACCTGTCTCTAAACCCCTTCTATTCAACCACACTGTCATTTATTTACTTTATGAGGTTTTCCGTGTGGAATGGTGCAGAAAGGTTTCTCTCAGTGTATAGTATTCCAATTCTATTACCTGTTAAAAGAAATTGTTTCCAACATGCAAACAACAACAACAAAATTACACTTGTGTAATAGTGCCTTTCACATCAGGAGGACATCCCAAGGCACTGGACAGTTACTGCTTCAGACCTGAGCTGAGTACAGGAGGTGGGAGGGAAGGGGGGGATTTGGAGTTGCCGATGCCTCCATCGAAGAGGAGAGGTCTTGAGGAGAGACTTGAAGGAGGCCAGGGAGGGGGTGAGGCGGAGGGACTGTGGGATGGAGTTCCAGAGGTTAGGGGCAGAGTGGCTGAAGGCTTGCACACCAGTGGTGGGGTGGGTGGGTGGGAGACGTCAGAGCCTGCTGAGCGGAGGGAGCGGGCAGGTAGGTAAGGGGAAAGGAGGTCTCGGATGTAGGGTGGAGTGAGGTTGTGGAAGGCTTAAATGTGAGGACCAGGATCCTGAATTGGATCTTTAGATGAAGAAAATCGAGTCCTGTAGAGCAATGGTCAGCGCTCTCACCTTGCAAGAGAGATTAATCAGGTTCGAAATCTTAGGCATATTCCTCTCTCTTTGAAGTTCCTGAACAGGCAGACAGGGCCTTGATTTAACTTACATCTGACACTGCAGCACAACTTCCATCTTTCCCCCACTCCAACTTCCCCCCCCACAACCACCCTCCACCACTGGAGTTTTGCCAAAAAATATACAGTCAATTCACTTTACAGGATATTCTGTCAAGCGCTTTGAGATGTCTGGAAGATGTGATCAGTCATTCTTGTCAGGTATTTTTATTACACTGGAGGGCCAGCCTTCGCCAAATTCAAAGTTTGTGGAGCCCCGGTAGGTCAGTAGTCAGAGAGCTCGCCTTACAACAACAACAATAACAACAACAAAATTACACTTATACAGCATCTTTCACGTCAGGAGGACGTCCCAAGGCGCTGAACAGTTAGGTCGGGACCCGAGCAGGAGGTGGGGGGTGAGGGTGTCGGGATAGGGAGAAGGAGAGTAGGAGAGGTAGGAGGGGAGCAGAAGGCACGGTCGAAGAGGAAGGTTTTGAGACTGGCCTTGAAGGAGGAAAGGGAGGAGGCAAAGTGTTTGCAGGATGGAGTTCCAGAATGTGGCGGCAGAGAGGCTGAAAACCCAGCCACCGATGGTTGGGTGGTTCGGGCGGGGGACATGGAGCAGGCCAGAGCCTGCTGAACGGAGGGGACGAGCGAGCTGACAGATGCGTGAGACCTGTGTTTTGAATCCAGGCAGGTTAGGGTGAAACCTTGAGCAAGTTTCCTTACTCCATACACATGCCTAATAATGATCTGTCCAAATTTGTTTTAAAAAATTGGTCATTTCAATCCATGACTGTTTGTGCGACACTGCTGTGCGTAAGTGGCTGCCGCGTTTCTCCCACAAATATACAGTCTATTCACTTTACAGTATATTCATAGAATCATAGAATTTTACGGCACAAAAGGAGGCCATTCGGCCCATCTAGTCTGTTCATATTCTGTGAAGGGCTTTGAGATTTTAATAAGATGTGAAAAGCGCTATATCAAATGCATTATTATTATTATTATTAAAGTGCCAACAAGGGCTTGGATCAGCAACCTTCTGGCTCCGAAGCCAGTGAGCTACCGCATGAGCCAGGCCAACACGCATTTAGGTAACTTAGAAGTTTTTCCTTGTACTGTATATTACTGTCCTCTTCTGTTTCCCTTTACCTCCTTGAAACCTCAGGTTTACACACTATCCTTATGCACAGTTCAGTAATCTGTTGGCCGTTCCCAATTGGAACCGGTATGCTCTAAGAACTGGATCAAGACAGCTGCCCCTGTCATCAATGATGTCTGTCACTAATCTCTTGTAAAGTGGATGAGCAGTTAAAGCCATTCATTGTAGCAAATGGAAGGGATTCAATGACAAAACTACATCAGTAGCTATGATAATATTAATAATCCTTGCATTTGATATAATGCTGTTCGCATCTTCTAGACTGTGTCTCAACAATAGAGAGAAAGAAAGCGCAGAGAGTGAATCATCACATTTCCAACAACAACATATTCAATTTCAATAGCACCTTGCACATCAGGAGGACATTCAATGTGCTGGAGAGGCAAGGATTTGGACCCAAGTTGGGGCTTGGGATCAAGAGGGGGAGAGGACCGTAAGGGTGAGGAAAGGAGAGTTACTGAAGGTGCAGTCAAAGAGGGGGATCTTGATATGGGCTTTGAAGGATAGAGGCAAAGGGAATGTGTGATGGAGTGGCAAAGGGTGGGAGTAGAGAGGCTGGAGCCCACCCACCGATGGTGGAGCAGGTCAGGGGGTATCATGGAGCAGGCTGGAGCCTGCTGAGTGGAGGGAGCAGACAGGTCTATATGGGATTAGGAGAACACAAGAGGAGCAAAGTGATCCGGATCAGGAACTGTTGAATACCTGATCCCAAACTGCTGTCAACTGTCCTTTCATTGAAGTTGGGTTCTTGACGTCGTCTTCTGCTAAATGAGGGTGGTTACGTCCGCCTGCTGTTGTGGCGTGACGCTGGCTCATATGTACAATTAATTTCGCACATGAGTTTAATTGGATTTGGAGAATGATTAGTTCCCAGATGCTGTTAAGAAACAACACAGCATTTTCCACTCATGTTCAAGTTGCTCAATCCCCAGATTTATTTCTCAACTGTCCGGCATTCAGGTGGAAAGATGGCCGTTGACCTTGCAGACAACAACAACCGTGCTGTTATATACTGCCCCCTCCACAAAGTGTACCATCCCAGAGCGCTTCCAGCCCTCCACGGCCCCACCCCACCCTAAATCTGTGACCTTCTAACCCCCTACCAACCTGCCCGCCTGCTCCGCTTAGCAGGCTCCGGCCTGCTCCATGTCCCCCGACTCACCCGACCTACCATTGATGGGTGAGGCTTTAGCTACTCTGCTCCCAATCTCTGGAACGTCATCCCGCAGTCACTCCACCTCGCCCCCTCGCTGGCCTCTCTCAAGTCCTGCCTCAAGACCCTCCTCTTCGATGGTCCCATCGGCTACTCCTAATCTCCCACTTCCCTCCCCCCGCCCCCGTCCCCAGCTCGGGTCTGAAACAATGACTATCCAGCACCTTGGGACATCCTCCTGACGTGAAAGGCGCTATACAAGTGGAATTTTGTTATTGTTGTTGTTGAGAGTGACGGAGCACGACTCCGAGCCCTCAGAAAGGGGCAATCTGACCCAAGTCACAGTAGAAGAGGAAGGAATTAGGAAGGTCTTCAGGCATTACCTGAAGATGGAGAAAGAGCGGGTGAGGAGGAGGGATTGAGGGAGGGAGTTCCAGAGTTTGGGGGTGTAGTAGCTGAGAGCACGGCCATCAATGATGGAACGGAGGGCACCAGGGACAAGCAGGAGGTCGGATCCTATTGAGCGTGTAGCAGAATAAGCTGGTTGGAAAGGTAGACAACGTCAAGGAAGGAATCTGTTGGCCTAGGGTCTTACTCACTTATAAACTTGGGACGTCCACCTGACGTGAAAGGCCATATACAAGTGCAATTTTGTTGTTGTTGTAATCCTTGCTCAGTAACCACTCGTTTGACAGCCAATAAATACGGATTCACTAACCTCACTGTAGCTCAGTGGTTAAAGCACTTGCCTTTACAAACGTGAGACCTGTGTTTCGAATCCAGGCAGGTCAGGGCAAAACCTTGGGCAAGTTTCCTTTATTCCACTCACACGCATAATAATAATCCGTCCCCAAAAAAAACACAATAATAAAATTGGTCATTTCAATCCACGACTGTTTGTGGGGACACTGCTGTGTGCAATTGACTGCCGCGTTTCGCCCACAAATATACAGTCAATTCACTTCACAGTACCTTCTGTGAAGCGATTTGAGACGTTTAGAAGACGTGAAAAGCGCTATATCAAATGAAAGGATTATTATTATGATGAGGGAGAGGCAGGAGGAGGAGGAGGGGCAGAGGAGAGAGGGAGGGAGGAAAAGACCAAGTTCACAGAACCTCATTGCAAGCTGCTCAGTGGCTGAGCCGAGATGTCCTCTGTTACCCTGGAGTAGTTAGAGCAGCAGAGATTCTCGAATACTCTCTGTACGTATATATTGAAAGAAAATCACCCTTTAGCTTCATGTGTTTCTCCACTTGCCCCTTGGCACCTCTGCCACCAGGCAGACACTGCAACCCACAGATAGCATCAATCAATGCAGCTTATTGTTTTAGAGCAGTAGGATGGATGGCTGGGCATATATAATGATATAGCTCTTTCCTCCTCCCCACCCCCTCACATAACTAAATGGTTAGCATTTTGCGTGTGAAAAGTTTGTATTGATAATAATCCTTGCATTCGATATCGCACTTCATCATGTCTTCGAGACGTCTCAAAGAGCTTCACTGTCAGGTGAATTGACTGTATATTTTGTGGGCGAAACGTGGCATCCAATTGTGTACAGCAGTGTTCCACAAACAGTTGCAGATTGAGTGACCCAACTCTTTTTATTTTTGGAAGGGATTATTGTCCCAGAAAAAGTGATCCGCCAATCAACTAACAACCGGGTTCCTACCCTTACAGCTGGTTAAACAGAGAAGTGCGGAGCAAAGAAGCTTGTGTTTTCTAATGAACTTAGTCTTTTCCATTCTCTCTCTCTCCTCCGCCTCTCCCTCATGCTAATAATAATCCTTGCATTTGATATCGCGCTTTTCACGTCTTCTAGATGTCTCAAAGCGCTTCACTGAATATACTGTAAAGTGAATTATTGTGGGTTTTTTGGGGACAGATTATTATTAGGCGTTTGGGGAAAGATAATTTGCCCAAGGTTTCTCCCTGACCTGGCTGGATTCAAAACACAGGTCTCACGCTTGTAAGGCGAGTGATCTAGCCACGAGGGAACGGCGATATGGGAATTTTCTGGATATGGATATATCGGTTGGCTCATATCGAGATATACCGAAATACCGATATTTTTCGTTTTTCGTACTGCGCATGCGCGCGCGCATTCCGGGTGCGCGCGCATTCGGGGCCTATCTTCTCAGGAGGTAAATATCTTTCTCTCTCTGTGTCTCTCACTCTCTCCATCTCTGTGTTTTTCTGTCTGTGTCTCTCTATGTCTCTCTCCCTCTCTCCTCTCTCACATCCCCCCCCATCTCTACCTATCTGTATATTATCACATCCACCCCGTCTCCCCCCCCCCCCCCGCCGTCCCTCTCTCGCACCCCCCCCCCCCGTCATCTCTCCCCCCCCCCCCCCCCCGCCGTCTCTCTCCCCCTCCCCCCAGCCGTCTCTCTCCCCCTCTCCTCCCCCCCCCGCCGTCTCTCTCACCCCTCCCCCCAGCCGTCTCTCTCCCCCTCTCCTCCCCCCCCCCAGCCGTCTCTCTCCCCTCTCCCCCCCCCCCAGCCATCTCTCTCCCCCTCTCCCCCCCCCCCCCAGCCGTCTCTCTCCCCCTCTCCTCCTCCCCCCAGCCGTCTCTCTCCCCCTCTCCTCCTCCCCCCAGCCGTCTCTCTCCCCCTCTCCTCCCCCCCCAGCCGTCTCTCTCCCCCTCTCCCCCCCTCAGCCGTCTCTCTCCCCTCTCCCCCCCCCCCCCCCCAGCCGTCTATCTCACCCTCCCCCCAGCCGTCTCTCTCCCCCTCTCCTCCTCCCCCCAGCTGTCTCTCTCCCCCTCTCCTCCCCCCCCAGCCGTCTCTCTCCCCCTCTCCCCCCCTCAGCCGTCTCTCTCCCCATCTCCCCCCCCCAGCCGTCTATCTCCCCCTCCCCCCAGCCGTCTCTCTCCCCCTCTCCCCCCCCCAGCCGTCTCTCTCCCCCTCACCCCCCACCCCCAGCAGTCTCTCTCCGCCTCACCCCCCCCCCCACCCACAGCCGTCTCTCTTCCCCCACCCCTTGCATACCTGTATTATGTATTCGAGGACTATGAATACAAGATGGCGGCTTTGCACCTCGGTCTGTGCATTGTGTATAGAGATGAGCATTCTGGGTTTTGTAGTTGATTGTGCTCGCATCCCGATTTTTTAACTCGATATACCGTTTTTCGATATATCGGTATTTTTAAAATGTCTATATCGGCATACCGATATGAAAATCATATCGGGTTTTAGCGATATACCGATATATCGCCGTTCCCTACTAGCCACTGAGCTACAATGTATGTTTTACTATTGGCAAGCATTCATTTAAATGGAGTGAGGGGTTCCTAACATCAAACCGGCATCCATCCCTATTAATGTATTAGATGATGTTTTCGGTCTCTTAACCTGGTGAACTCAATTTTGAAATATAACCATTTGTATACTTTTACAGATCGCCAAACTCCTGCAGAAGGATGGAGAGACTGAGCTCCAAATGAGAATCGAAATTGGAAACATGAAGCAGGAATTGGCAACAATCAGTATGATGGACGAGTTTGCCAGATATGCCCGGCTTGAGCGCAAGATCAACAAGACGACGGACAAACTTAAGACTCATGGTAGTGTCCGAGCGTTTGTGCTTTCTTCCCTGCTTTCCCCCGCCTCCATTCTACCCTAAGGATAGCACTCTCACCTCTGAGTCAGAAGGTTGTGGGTTCAAGCCCCACCTTCTGGACGTCTCAAAAGCGCTTCACAGGAATTTACCGTAAAGTGAATCGACTGTATATTTGTGGGCAAAACACGGCAGCCAATTGCGCACAGCAGTGTCCCACAAACGGTCGTGGATTAAAAAGACCAATTTTATTATGGTTTTTTGAAGGGATTAACCGAGGCAACGTTAAGCGGGGTTTACCTGTAATCACCTAAACTGTAAATTTACCGAAGGTCCCATTCAGTTTTCCATCAAAACAACTCAATTTCTTTGCACTGCTCGTATTAATAATCTTGTAACTCGAAACAGTGCTCCCCACCATACGTTACTCCTGTACCGCTTTAAATAACAGGAAAGGTAGTCTCCATCTGCTGACACGCGCACAGAAGATTTTTTATTTCCCGCGATTCAGTGCAAATCCAAGGCTTGCCGGTAAGTGCGCATGCGGCGATGGTCAAAACACATTGAATCGAAATGTAGTCTTGACCGCTCCATATGCGCATTTATCGGTTGCATTGAATTACGCATGTGCAGTGAAGATTATTGACTACCTCAGATTTTCTACGATTGATAATAATCCTTGCATTTTATGTAGCGTTTTTCACTTCCTCTAGACGTCTCAAATCGCTTCACAGAATATACTGTAAAGTGAATTGACTCCATAGAGAGCCACTGCTGGCTGACATCGTCAATCAGTCCCTCTCCATAGGATCAGTCCTTGCCCCCCTCAAAACTGCCATCATCACCCCCACTTCAAAAAACTTAACCTAGATCCCTCTAACCCTAGCCACTACCGTCCCATTTCTAACCTGCCCTTCTTTTCCAAACTACATGAAAGCATTATTGCCAAGCAACTCCGAGCCCACCTCTCCTCCCACTCCCCTTTCTAACCCCTCCAATCCGGTTTCCACCCTGCCTGCAGTACAGAGACTGCGCTTGTGAAAATCACAAGCGATGTCCTCTGTATCTGTGACCAGGGCTCCCTCTGCCTCCTTGTCCTCCTGGACCTCTCAGCCGCGTTTGACACAGTCAACCATGCCGTCCTCCTCCACCGTCTAGTCTCCGTCATCCACCTCAATGGGACCGCACTCGGCTGGTTCGAGTCCTACCTCACAAACCGCCAGCAGTACATCTCCACAAATAGCTTTTCCTCCCGCTCTTACTCAGTTACCTATGGGGTACCCCAGGGATCCATCCTCGACCCCCTCCTCTTCCTCATCTTTACGCTCCCTCTTGGTGATGTCATCCGCAGACATGGGGTACACTTCCACATGTATGCGGGTGACACCCAACTATATTTTTCCACCTCACTTTGCGACCCCCAGTCCCCTGATGTTCTGTCAGAAATCAGGAGTTGAATGAGTGCGAATTTTCTGCAGCTGAATGTTAACAAGATGGAAGTCACACTTTGACTCTCGTTATCATCTTCAGTCGCCCAGCTCTCACCTCCTCCACCTTCCCGGCTTGCCCCTAAAACACTCTGAACCGGTACGCAACCTTTATCACCTCTCAGCTGAACTACTCAAATGCCCTCCTCGCTGATCTCCCCTCCACCACAATCCAGAAAATCCAGCTCATTCAGAACTCTGCCGCCCGCGTTCTCACCCGCACCAAACTTCGCTCACCGATTATCCCAGTCCTTGCCAGATTTCACTGGCTCCCTGTCCCGGAGAGGATCGATTTCAAGATCCTCACTCTTGTTTTCAAATCTCTCCACTCGTCTGTGACCTCTCTCCTCAACAGAGCACCTGTTGCCTTCACTCCTCCAGTTCTGGTCTCCTCCTTGTCCCCCGAATTCTCTGCTCCACTATCAGCGGCCGTGCCTTCAGCCACTAACGCCCCAAAGCTCTTGAACTCCCTCCCTTACTCCCTTCACCTCACCCCTTCTATTCTTCGTTTCAGATCTCAGCTGAAGACCATTCTTTTTGACTGCGCCTTCAATCACCTTTTCTCCCCTCCCCCTGGCCCCGGGCCCGGGATCTGTTATCGTGAAGCACTCTGACACTCCGTCCAACGTGGCGGGCGCTATATAAATCGTTGTTGTTGTTGTTACTGTATACTGAAATATAGTTAATTCACTTTACAGTGTATTCTGTGAAGTTCTTTGAGATGTCGATAAGATGTGAAAAGCGCTATATGAAATGCAATGATTATTATTATTATTACTGACCCACACCACATTTCCTTGCCAACAACTGTGATTCTCTCCTGATCGCTGCCCTCTTTTTCTCCAGTGAAAACCAGAACAGCACAGTTGGCCAAAATCAAATGGGTGGTCACCATTGTTTTCTACGTTCTACAGGTGAGTGATTTCAGTTGCAGTCAGAGAGCGAAGTGCTTCGAGATGTCTCAATGACCTGATAAACTGCTAAATCAAATGCAAGCATTATTATATATTAGAAACATTAATACGAATTTGGTCATTTCAGTCCATGCCTGTTTGTGGGGACACTGCTGTGCGCAATTGGCTGCTGCGTTTCGCCCACATATATACAGTCAATTCACTTTACAGTTTATTCTGTGAATCGCTTTGAGACGTCTAGAAGACGTGAAAAGTGCTATATCAAATGCAAACAAACGTGGATTGAAATTACCAATTTTTATGGATTATCATTATATTTTATACATGATAAATTGGAGTTTTAAGATATTCCTGTCCTCAATTCTGTGTGTAAATTCCTCTAGGTCACTTTAATCTTCTCAACATTTTACTAGGTTTCATTAAAGTAGTCAGGTTCGAAGCCAATCTGACCTGGATGGTTTTATTTGTAAGACTTTAGAAGAGACAATGAGTTGGAACATCCCAGCACAATGAAGCGAGTTGAAGGCTTTTCGGTGTGAGCCAGATACCCGGCAGGTTTAAAATCCCGTCTTGTTTTCTTCTCAGGCTGCTCTGATGATCTCTCTTATCTGGAAGTACTACTCGGAGCCTGTCACAGTAATGCCCAGTAAATGGATTGCACCCCTGGAGAAGCTGGTGGCATTCCCCACAGGAATACCAGGTACGGAATGGCGAGGGCCTCCCAGTGTTTGATGCTTTACCAACATTGCCCACCCCCTCCGCTCAGCGGGTTCCAGGCTGCTCTGCCCCACCATTGGCGGGCGAGCCTTTAACCACTCTGCCCCCAACCTCTGGAATTCCATCCCGCAGTCCCTCCACCTTGCTCCTCCCTCCCTGGCCTCCTTCAAGTCCTGCCCCAAGACCCTCCGCTTTGATGGTTCCATCAGTCGACAGCAACAACAAAATGGCACTTGTACAGTGCCTTTCATGTCAGGAGGACACTCCAAATCGCCCCCTTTCACTCTGCCCTCCCTGCCCCGACCCCAGCTCGGATCTGAAACAATGACTGTCTAGCACCTTGGGACGTCCTCCTGACGTGAAAGGCGCTATACAAGTGTCATTTTGCTGGTGGTGTTGTTGTCAAATTGTGGGTCAGGTTTCCGGATACACTGGTTCGCTCAGCAACATCCTCTTTATGGGAACCTGTTTTTGAAAAATTGCCCACAGAGAGAGCTCTGGTCAGCACAGGTGTTTGTTTCAGTGCTTTAAGGTATATTCTCTGAATCGCTTTGAGACGTCTCAACGACATGATTTGGAATCCTGTAGCTCAGTGATTAGAGCACTCGCCTTACAAGCATGAGACCTGTGTTTCGAATCCAGGCAGGTCAGGGCGAAACCTTGGGCAAGTTTCCTTACTCCACACCCAGGCCTAATAATAATCCCTCCCCAAAAATACACAATTGGTCATTTCAATCCACGACTGTTTGTGGGACACTGCTGTACACAATTGGCTGCCGCGTTTCACCCACAAATGTACAGTCAGTTCACTTTACAGTATATTCTGTGAAGCGCTTTGAGACACAGTCTAGAAGACGTGA
This sequence comes from Hydrolagus colliei, assembly GCA_035084275.1. NCBI lineage: Eukaryota > Metazoa > Chordata > Chondrichthyes > Chimaeriformes > Chimaeridae > Hydrolagus > Hydrolagus colliei. Next base: position 76,121,411 of record CM068745.1, read on the forward strand.
AAAGCGCCATATCAAATGCAAGGATTATTATTATTATTAGAAGGCGCTCTATTAAGTACAAGGATGATTCCATTCCCCTATGTATGTGATGTTGTGCTTGTCTCTCCGCAGGTGGCGTGGGGATTACCTGCTGGCTCCTCGTCTGCAACAAAGTGGTGGCCGTGGCTTTGAACTCTGCCCAGTCAATCGAGCTGTGACCATCTGCACTCGGCTAGCCGCTCGCATCGCTCTTCATTTCCTCCCACACCCGCCGCATGTTGCTGCCGAATCTTTGGAAGTCGGTCACTCTCTGTCCCTTCCCCTGAGATTCAGTGGTTGGTTTGGGGGACTTTGAGACTTTTGTGAGTTTTTTAAAATGAAAGTCTTGGTGAGAGTGAGAGAGTGCACGCGCATGCGCACACACACGCGCACACACACGCGCACACACACGCACGCACACACACACACACACACACACTCACTCACTCCTAACCCACGGAGATCAACAGTTTTGTGAAGTGAAGATTTTTTTCTGTACTGTGGACGACTTAAATGTAGAGGCCAGATTTAGGTTGAAACTGATTTAAAATTTTTGAAGCTTAAATGCATTGAGATGCTCTGGATTTTGTAGGCCCTCAAAACCATTGTAGCGCCTCAATAATTGTAGCATATTGTTGTGGCGTCCTGTAGCACATAGGTTAGCACATTCGGCTCACAAACAAGAGGACCCAGGTTTGATTTCCACAAAGTCATAGATTGAGTGACCAGTGATGAAGTGAATTTGTGGTTAGAGCACTCGCCTTACAAGCATGAAGACCTATGTTCGAATCCAGGCAGATCAGGGCGAAACCTTGGGCAAGTTTCCTTACTCCACACACACCTAATAATAATCCGTCCAAAAAAAACCCCATAATAATACAAATTGATCATTTCAATCCATAACTGTTTGTGGGACTCTACTGTGCGTAATTGGCTGCCGCTTTTCGACCGCAAATATACAGTCAATTCACTTTACAGTATATTCTGTGAAGCACTTTGAGACGTTGATAAGATGTGAAAAGCGCTATATCAGAATGCAAGGATTATTATTATTATTTCCTGAAATCAGGACGAATCCTAAGGCAAGTTTCCTTACTCCACACTCCCCCTTTTACCTCGTGTAGGAACCTTGTTGTTACATCGATTGGTGGATCGCTTCCCAGTGGTAACAATCCTTACAGAAAAAATTCACTTAATCACTGCTTACTCAATCTACGACTCTAGTGGAATAATGCTGTGTGCAGTTGGCTGCCGCGTTTCGCCCCCAAAATACAGCCTGTCCACTTTGCAATATATTCCATGACATTTTGAGTCATCTCACTGACGTGACAAGGCGGTATATCAAATGCAAGTTTATTAAGAATAATGTAAGGTGTGTGTCTTGTGTGTGATACAATGCTATGTTCATGTTGGAGCACCTCAGCTTTGAATGTGTTCACTGTTTCCACGTGTTTATAATAATGTTGGTGTGCTTGTGTGTTTTTCATTCCTGTAAAAAAAAGGACAGTGCTGGGCAGATCGAGGTGCTGATGGCTACGAGAGGTCCTGTAGCTTAGTGGTTAGAGCAATCGCCTTACAAGCGTGAGACCTGTGTTCAAATCCAGGCAAATCAGGGCGAAACCTTGGGCAAGTTTCCTTACTCCACACGCCCAATAATAATCCATCCCCAAAAAACCACAATAATAAAAATTGGTGATTTTCAATCCACGACTGTTTGTGGGACGCTGCTGTGCTCAATTGGCTACCGCGTTTCGCCCACAAATATACAGTCAATTCACTTTACAGTATATTCTGTGAAGCGCTTTGAGACGTCGATAAGATGTGAAAAACACTATCAAATGTAAGGATTAGTATTTTATTATTATAGATCCATCCAGCAAGAAAAGCAACCATTATAAACCTCAGACTGCTGTCGTGCTGATTAAGAGCATGTCTATTCACGAGTACAATGGGGTATTGTGTATGTATGTCTGTGTTGTGATGTGAAACGTTTTCATCGCTTGTAAATTTAGCATTTTGGCTTCAGTGCTGGACTTTTATTTGAAGCGGGCTTGTTATGAAGGAATGAATACATTAGGAATTTTTATTCATGTAATATATTAAATTTATTGGCTGAAATACTTATGGTTGTGTAAGCATGAGCTCTCGCCTACGAGTCAGGGTTCAAGCCCCAACATTTAGACCTTTTAGCTCACTGTCCAGGCTGACACTCCATTACAGTAATGAGGGGCAAGGAAAGCATTGTATTGTTGAATGCACCGTCCTTCAGATGAGACGTGATAAATAAAGGTCCCATCCCCTGTGCCTGTCAAATATCCCACAGCACTGTTTGAAGAGAGAAGGGAGTTTCTCTCGCCTGATAACCTGGACAGCAATCCCCCAGTTATAATGGGTCATTCATTTCATGGCTGTTTGTGGAGAATTGGCTGATCGGCTACTGCGTTTGTCCCTACAAAATAATCCCTCCAAATCCCTATGATAAATTAGTCATTTCAATCCGAAACTGTGTGTGGGGACGCTGCTGTGCGCAATTGGCTGTAGTGCTTCGCCCACAAATATACAGTCAATTCACTTTAAAGTGTATTCCGTGAAGAGCTTGAGACATCTAGAAAACGTGAAAAGCGCTATTTTAAATGCATGGATAATTATTATTATAAAATCCACCAGCAACCCATATTATAGTAAATTTGGGCGAAACACTGTGAGATTGCCTCCTGATGGGAAAGCCACTGTATCACATGAAGGATTATTATCATAAAAGGGTTTATGGAAATGTGGAGGGAATCTTGTTCATTACTCTTCACAGTTCTGCACTTGAGGGAGTGGGTGGGGAAGAGAGAGGAGGGTTTATCATTGGAGCTGCAGTGGTTAATAAATTTAATAAACCACTGATATTCCTTCTCATAGGAAAGCACTTTAATCACAGAGGACATGGGTATTGCTGGAAGGAAAAAGATCAAGGTCCTATAGTTTAGTGCCTGGAGCACTTGCCTTACTAGCGTGAGACCTGTGTTCGAATCCAGGCAGGTCAGGACGAAACCCTGGGCAAGTTTCCTTACTCCACCCACACACGCCTAATAATAATCCATCCCCAAAAAACTACAATAATAAAATTGCTAATTTTTCAATCCACGACCGTTTGTAGGGACGTTGATGTGCGCAATTGGCTGCCGCATTTTTCCCACAATATAAAGTCAATTCACTTCACAGTATATTGTGTAAATTGCTTTGAGACGCCTAGAAGACGTGAAAGGCTCTGTATCAGATTCAAGGATTATTATTATTATTATCTTGTTCCTCTACGACTCTGGTAGTCACATCTGTAATGGAGATTTTGATAGCAATTAATTCTGTATGCATTAGACTACAGCAGAGTCGAACCTTAGGGAACCTTTGGAAACCTTAGAACTAAAATTGCCTGGTTCTTCCGACCATATTACAGTACGTTTATTATATGTAATATCTCAAAATTAGTCACATACTGCATCACAAAATATTATTTGCTAATCTGGTAGTTTGGTAGTTAGAGCATTCGCCTCACAAGCGAGAGGACCTGGGTTTGATTCCCGGGCAGGGAAAAACGTAGGACAAGTATAACTTGACACGCCGCTGTATATTTAATGGTAAGTAAGGACCCGGCAGTTAGTCGATTGGCGGATCGCTTTTCAGGGGATGATAATCCCTTCAAAACAAATGCTATTACCGTATATCTCCATGTATAAGGCGCACCCGCGTATAAGGCGTTTTTTACCTTTTCTTGGTGAAAAAAAACGGAAGCATTTTCAATGATATTGCCGGCAGAAGGGAGGAGAGACAGGTAGGTAGGGAGAGAGAGAGGCAGGCAGCCAGAGAGAGAGAGAGGCAGGCCGGCAGCGTGGGAGAGAGAGAGGGAGAGAGGCAGGCCGGCAGCCAGGGAGGGAGGGAGGGAGAGAGGCAGGCCGGCAGCCTGGGAGAGAGAGAGGGAGAGAGGCAGGCAGGCAGGCAGGCATGCAGGCAGGGAGGGAGGGAGAGCGGCAGCCCGGGAGAGAGAGAGGGAGAGCGGCAGCCCGGGAGAGAGAGAGAGAGGCACGCAGGCAGCCTGGGAGAGAGAGAGGGAGAGAGGCAGGCTGGCAGCCAGAGAGGGAGAGAGGCAGGCCGGCAGCCCGGGAGAGAGAGAGGGAGAGAGGCAGGCAGGGAGGGAGGGAGGGAGAGTGGCAGGGAGGGAGGCAGACTGGGTTCGGCAGAAGGTAAGCACAGCACTGAAGTCCGCTGCTGCTGCCGCTGCCCGGGCGGCCGAGGCCGAAGCCCCGTCACCCGCTCCCCCCAACCCCCGCCGGACACTGACCAAACCCCGGCTGACAGCGCGCCGGCCGCCCCTCCTGTTTACTGTATTTCCGAGGCTCAAAATCTCTTGTATCTGCGTATAGGGCGCACCCCCACTTTCGAGATCTTCCGACCTGAAAAAAAGTGCGCCTTATACACGGAGATATACGGTATGCGCAATTGGCTGCTGGGTTTCACCCATTATATATGCAGTCGACTCATTTTACAGCATACAGTATTCTGTGCAGGCTTTGAGACATGGAGGGAATGCCACATCAAACGCAAGGGATATCATTATTATTATTTCTACTGCTTGGTCAGCGAGTTTCCAAAGTCTGTTTTAACTTTTTTGGGGGGAAGGGGTTGTGGGAGGGAGAGAGAGGGGATTGGGGAAGGGAGAGAGAGGGGAGTGGGGGGGGAGAGAGGAGTGGGGGGAGAGGGGGGAGTGGGGGGAAGGGGGAGAGAGGGGAGTGGGGGAAGAGGGAGAGAGGGGAGTGGGAGAAGGGAGAGAGGGGGGGGGGGGTGGGGTAAGGGAGAGAGAGGTGGGTGGTGTAAGGGAGAGAGAGGGGAGTGAGGGGAGAGAGGGGGGGGTGAGGGAAGGGAGAGAGAGAGGGGGTGGGGGAAGGGGGAGAGGGGAGAGGTGGAGAAAAATATGAGGAAACCAAAGGACGTCATCATCATCATCCTGTTATTTATTTCTCTCTTTTCTTATTGTAAAATTAGGTTTTCATTCTCCTCTGTGGAAGACTCCAGCACCCGTCCCGGCAGCAGGTTGGGGTCCAGGACTTTCAACCTGTTCTTATTGGGCACCTGGATGCGACTCGCGTGGGTCTGTTTGTTCATTTGCAAGTGTGCCAACGGGTCGGTGGTCTTCACACCCACTCCAGGGGTGGTGGGCTTGTTCTCCAGGCTGGCGGCCGATCCGAAAAGGGTTTCGATCAGGCTGCTCTTCTTGTCCTGCCTGTGGGGTGGGGGAAGGAGGCCTTTCTCCGACTTGTCTCCGGAGCCCTCCCCCAGCTGGTACTTGGGCTCGCTGGCCCGTCCGCAGAGCTTCCCGAAGGACGGCTCGTAGCCACTGATGGAGGAGGACAGTTCGGGAAACTCCAGCCCGCTGGGCCTCCGCTTGACGCAGGGGTAGGCGGATAGCTTGCAGACGGGCAGGCCCTGGTGGAGGTTCTCGATCTGCTCGGTGAACCTGTAGCGTCTCCGCAGCCTGGAGACCCCTTTGTTGAAGCTCTCGTTCAACGGTGACAACTCGCCCTCCGGCGGGTGTTCCCTGGCGTTCCTCTCGTCTTCCGGCTGGGTGTGCTTCTCTCCTTCCTTCTCCTCTTTCTTCTCGTTAGCCTCCTTCAGCAGCTGAGAGGCCTTGTCCTTCTCTTCTCGCTTGACCTTTTCTGCGGTTTCCAGCAACTTTTTCTCCTCCATCTCTTTCCATCTCTTCTCCGCCTGCTCGTATTCTGAGGGCCGCATTGGGTTTGTTGGTGGGGGTGGGGTGGGGGGAAGGTGGAGAGAGAGGTGGGTGGGGGGAAGGTGGAGAGAGGGGAGTGGGGGAAGGGAGAGAGAGGGGGGTGGGGGAAGAAAGAGAAATTAAGAGTTTATATAAAAACGACTGCTTCCAACAACAAAATCAAAATTTATATAGTGTCCATCACATCAGGAGGATGTCTCAAGACACTGAATTTCATCTTGAGGAATTAGGTTGAAAGCTGAAATGGATGAACTCAGGCTAGCTGCTGATTAAACTCCCCACCTCTAACTGATGGAAACATCGCTCAGTGGGAAGGGACGTTCACTCGAGCTGCGGACAGGAAGATGGTGGCAATGCTCCTGTAGCTCAGTGTTCAGAGCACTCTCCTTACACATGTGAGACGAGACCTGTGTTTGAATCCAGGCAGATCAGGGCAAAACGTTGGGCAAGTTTCCTTACTCCACACGCACACACCTAATAATCATCTCTCCCCCACAAAAAAACAATAATAAAAATAGGTCATTTCAATTCACAACTGTTTGTGGGACACTGCTGTGCTCAATTGGATGTCGCATTTCGCCCACAAATATACAGTCAATTCACTTTACAGTATATTCTGTGAAGCGCTTTGAGACGTCGATAAGATGTGAAAAGCGCTACATGAAATACAAGGATTATTATATACTGCTCTCGCGCATTTCACGCTGAGCTGTGTTACCCGCCTGAAAGCTCACAGGGTACCAAATAGCGAGGGCTCAAACCTGTGCTTATCAAATAACAAAATAGTGACTCCATTTTTTTGGTGGGTGGGGGGGGTCTCTAGTCCGGTTTCTAGCCAGACGGGTCCACAATCCTCCTGCTAATAACAGCATAGCCAGCTGCTTTAAGAGGCGGGGGTCAAAACATGTGTAAATTCTAGAAATCGCAAGAACAAATATAGTTTGATATCTAGTATAGTCACAGAGGTGGACCCCACCTTCCCTCCTCCCTCTCTCACCATTCTCAACGTTTTAGTAAAATTATTCCATGTGAAGCAAGGCTGGCGACTGACCATTCGCCAGGGACGAGGCAGGAAGACGATGGAGCACATTCAAAATATTCATCTCTTTTCAAATGTGAAATTCACCGTTGCCATTTGTACACTCACCTGCACCAATGCTGATGACAGAATCAGCCCCAGCTTGGCTCATCGGCAGGAGTTGGAAGGGCAGACCAGTCATTGGGACCAGGGAATCCTCCCATTCGGCTCCTGTTAACCCTGCAACCCAAAGCCCAAACAGGTACGGTCGTCCTAGCTGCAATATTTTCTGGAATGAGTTTAGCAGGAAGTGTCCCTCCAGGGAGAGAGAGAGAGCGAATTCCATTCCAACAATCTTTCTCTGGGATTTCCATGTGTAGGTGGGATGAAAGGAATCCTCAGTTTGGTTTGGATACTCTTAATGGGTTTCAGACCAAAGCAAACAAACAAAAAACTGCCCCCAGAACCCATGCTACTCTTTATGACGGACACAAGCTCTGACCTTTCTTTAACCTCTCTGTCTCCTCTTCTTTCTCCTTTTCTTGTTCTCTTCTAAGTCTTCTAAATATTCGTGCTTCTTCTTCACTTTCTTCTTCCCCCATCTCTTTGAGCATCTCCCACTGTTACGATGTAAACACAATAATATTGGCTCCATCAGCGTCAAGCTTGTCTCCGAGTCAGAAGGTTGTGCATTCCAAGTCAGGACTTCAAACTCATAGATTTGAATAATAATACAATAATAATCCTTGCATTTGATGTAGCATCTCATTACGTCATTGAGACTTCTCAAAGCACTTGATAGGATATTGCGGTTTGAGATGTCTAGAAGATGTGAAAAGCGTTATATCAAATACAAGAATTATTATTATTTTGCTGTAAAATGCAGTTACTGTGTATTTTGTGGGCAAAAGGCGGCAGACGATTTGCACACAACAATGTCCCACAAACAGCCATAAGCCATGAGGGACCTGATTTTATTGGCTAGGACATTGGGACAAACAAACTCCCTTCTCTTTTTGAATAGAGCCGTAGTTTCTTGTAACATCTGCCTGAATAGGGAGACGGGACCTCAGTTTAACATCTCATCCGAAGGATGGCACCTCCGACAATGAAACATCCCACCCAGCACTGCACTAAGTGATTCTAAGTCATGGAGCTCCTGTAGCTCAGTGGTTAGAGCACTCACCTTACAAGCGTGAGATCTGTGTTCGAATCCAGGCAGGTCAGGGTGAAACCGTGGGCAAGTTTCCTTACTCCACACACACACACACACACACACACATAATAATAATCTGTCCAACCACCATAACAAAATTGGTCATTTCAATCCACACTGTTTATGGGACACTGCTGTGCAAAATTGGCTGCTGCATTTCACCCACAAATATACGGTCAATTCACGTTACAGTATATTCTGTGAAGTGCCTTGAGACGTCGATAAGATGTGAAAAGCACTATAACAAATGCAACAATTATATAAGTCCCAACATGGTTGAACCCACGACCTTTTGATTCACAGGTGCTGGGCTGACAGGGGTTCTCCATTGTTGAGCAAACGGGAGGTCAGGAGAACTTTTTTATTGTGTGTGTGAGCAGTTAGGATACTTAGTTGAGGCACAATCCATATCAGCTTCCAAAAGGGAGAAAATCTATTGTAAATATCTGAAAAAAGGAGTAGACTATAGCGGAGTAGACCCTTCTGATTTTTGGTTTTAACAGACATCACCTCCCATACATATAAAACATCCATCAAACAAAAAATCTGTTTTCCTCCCAATATATCCAGTGAAGCACTTTGAGGCATTTTTTAAAGCAATGGCATTGCACCAAAATACAAGAATTACAGTATTATTCATTCATTATTAACTCATAATTGATGATTATTAATCAATAATTGTCAAGACCCTCCTCTTTGATTGTGTCTTCTGCTGACGTTCCAACTCTCTCCCTCCCCTCCTAACTCTCTTCCACCCCCTCCAACTCTCTCTCTCCCCTCCCAACTCTCTCCCACCCCTCCCACTCTCCCTGCCCTCCTAACTCTCTTCCACCCCTCCCAACTCTCCCTCGCCTTCTAACTCTCTCTCATCCTTTACCCCTGCAACAAAAAGTTTTTTTGTTGCACTTAGATTTATATAGCGCCCTCATTCCACACTGGGCGACATCTCAGAGCACTTCCCAATAATGGATCCCAGGGCCGAGCCGTTGGGGGGGGGCGGGGGGAGGGGCGGGAAAAGTGACCGAAAGCATGGTCGAAAAGAAATGTCTTTAACCAAGACCTGAAAGTAGGAAGAGATGGGGCGAGGCTAAGGGAGTGAGGAAGGGAGTTCTAGATCCATTTCTTTACACGGATCAGAACCTGACTGTTCAGCGCCTCGGGATGTCCTCCCGACATGAAAGTCGCTCTATAAATGTAATTTTGTTGTTGTATTAGTGCTTGTTATTCATTGAATGTTAGTTGAATGGCTGATCATTTTATGGGGGTAATCCCCTCCACCTCAAAAAATACATTGGTCACTCAATCCATAACTGTTTATGGGACACTGTTGTGTGCAACTAGCTGCCACATTTACCATCGATCCACTTATAATAAATTCGATGAAGTGCTTTGAGACATCTCAATGACACGATAAGGCGTATCTGAAATGCAAGGATTATTATTAATAATTATAAGAGTAGCATTGTTAGCAAACGCGACAGTACCTCATGTGAGAGAGTCTTCTTATCTAGAGTTGGAAGAACATTGTGAGGAGAGAAGGGAAGGATGGGACAGTCCCATTCTTCTGTCTGTATGGCATTATCCACTGTGTGAAGAAGGGGACAGAGGGTCAGTTTTTCACGGTGGAAGTCAACAATAATAATTTTCAGGATACAATATATAGAGTGGAGTCCTGTAGCTCAGTGGTTAGAGCACTCGCCTTACAAGCGTGAGATCTACGTTCGAATCCAGGCAGATCAGGGCGAAACCTTGGGCAAGTTTCTTTACTCCACACACCTAATAATAATCCCTTCAAAAAAAACAATAATAAATTGGCCATTTCAATCTACGACTGTTTTTGAGGACACTGCTGTGCGCAATTGGCTGCCACTTTCACCCACAAATATAGAGTCAATTTATTTTACGGTATATTCTGTGAAGCGCTTTGGTGCATCTCGAAGAGGTGAAAAGTGCTATATCAAATGCAAGGATTATTATTTATTGTTATGTTGTGTTAGCACAGGCTGGTACAATCTCACCTTTCTGCTTCGATGGAGATGTTTCCATTTTTGGAATACCTTGCAGCATACGGTTAGAGTAAATATTTTTAACTGCTAGCTGCCGTTCTTTCTCCTAAAAGAAACAAAAGAGAGAATAAAGTCAGGAGTCATTGTTGGAGATATGCACTAGTCATCGTCACATTTGAAACAGTGCCCATTCACAAAAAACCTGTCAAAGCACTTGATGAGTTTTCTGTGAAGCGCAGTAACTGTGTATTTTTTTAAATCAGTGAGTAGGAACGTGGTTGTTAGTAAATTGGCAGATTACTTTCCGGGGGTAATAATCCCTCCAAATTTGGTCACTCATGGGCGCAATTATCTGCTGTGTTTCTCCCACAAAATATACAGTCAATCCATTTTACAGCATATTCTGTGAAGCTCTTCGAGACATCTCAAAGGCAAGATAGGGTGCTGTATTAAATGCAAGGATTATTATCATTATATCAAATGCAAGGATTATTATTGGTAAAATAACAATAAAATTGGTCATTTCAATCCACGACTGTTTGTGGGGATGCTGCTGTGCGCAATTGGCTGTCGCGTTTCGCCCACAAGTATGCAGTCAATTCACATTATATTCCGTGAAGCGCTTTGAGACACAGTCTAGAAGACGTGAAAAGTGCTACATCAAAATGCAAGGATTATTATCATGTAATATTACACTGCTAGCAAGTGCCATCGGTCACTCGGACGAATACCGTTATGGTTTGATGCAAGGCGCGTTGCTCCAATTGTAGTTTCTTTATCAGCTCATTGGACTCCCGTGTCTTTGAACGTTCTGCAGCCAGCAGATGGTTACAGTTTTTAGAGTTTATCGACAGACTTTTCTCCAAGTCCTAAAGACACAGTGGAAAATTTAATAAATACCTGCAGCGAAAACAAAACGTGGGACAATAACAGCAGCAATCAGCGGCCGTGCACTTATGCGGCGCTTTTCACCTGGGGTCAATAATAATAATAGTAATATTAATAATAATAATAATAATCCTTGCATTTGATATCGGGCCTTATCATATGTCAAAGCACTTCACAGATACACACCGTAAAGTGGTTTGGACTTGGTGTTTTGTGAGTGAAATGTGCCGGCCAGTTTGAGCACAGCTCAAGGTCCCACAAACAGCCACGGAGTGAGAAACCCATTTTATTTGCTTGGGGCAATTGCTGACCAGGACACCGGGAGAGAGAATACTCGCTTCACTTTTCGAATAATGCCATGGGCTCTTCACCATCCACCTGAACAGACAGATTAGACCTCGGTTTAACGTCTTATCTAAACATCCAAACCTCAAACAATTAAACTCGCCCCCCAGCACCGCACTGGAGTGTCAGCTTAGAGCAGTGGTTTCCAAACTGTGGGCGAGCCTCCCTTGGGGGGGTGCACTGTTGGCTGGGGAGGCGCGGAGCCTTTAGCGTCTGAAGCCCCCGAGTGTGCGGAGCCGAGGACCCGAGTGAGTGGGGAGCCGAGGACCCGAGTCTGTGGAGCCGAGGACCCGAGTGCGTATGGAACCGAGTGTGAAGGCGTGGGGGGCCACAATGCTGAGTTAGGGGGGGCGCAGCTATTTAAAGTTTGGAAGCCACTGGCTCAGACAGTGGGATTTCCAATACCAACGTGGGGCTTGAACTCACAACTTCTGTCACCCTCCTACCTTTACCCTCCCTTCCCAGCTCGGGTGCAAATCCTTGATCGTCTAGCGCCTTGGTATGTCCTCCCAACGTGATAGGTGCCGTGTAAATGTAATTTGTTGTAGTTGCTGCACTTCTGTACGGAGCCTGTATCATCAGCGGCTGGGAAACTAGGAATGGCGTCAGAAGCCAAAGATGAGGGACAGACTTAAGCAATTCATGGGTTGAAAATTCCACTCGGGTCCACATCTATACACCGTGTCTCACATCTATTCTAATATGCGTTCCAATGCTTTCCAGAAAAGTGCAGCGGCTTGAAATACGGCCTCTATTTTCAGGCCACTTCTCTGCAAGTTTCATTGCGTCAACTTACAGAACCTGTGACATCCTTCCTTCGGATGAGGAGTTAAACCAAGGTCCAGTTTGTGAACTGATCAGGCAGATGTTAAACATCCCGCAGCGCTATCGGAAAAGAGAAGGGAGTTTCCCTCTCCCAGTGTCCTGGCCAACAATCCCCCAGATACAATTGTTCACTCGCTCCATGTTGACAAGACAATGAAGGATGCAATTTTGGGGGCAAGTGGGGATGGGGGAGGATGGGGGGGAGATTCTCTTTGAGGCTGAACTGGCTCCAGGTAATGTGCTCAGCAACAGATCGTTGGAATTGCCTTTGCTTCTCTGGCAGTTTCACTAGTCTGATCCTTGCTCTGAGCGAGTCTCTGGGACTCGAGTCACGACTGATGACAGTCCAACCCCTGCGCATTAATGCAAAATGCGTGCGAATTGGCTGCCACCTTTGCCTACACATACAGTCACTACACTTCACAGTAAATTCTCCGCGGAGCTCTGTGAATTATTCTCACGTGAAAAGCTTTGCAGTGCCCACAAACAGTTATAACATCTCACCCGCAAAATGTACAACCAATTCACTTTACAGTATATTCTGTGAAGCCCTTCAAGATGTCTCAGCGACGGGGTAAGGCACCCTGTATCAAATGCAAGTATTATTATAATGTAATATTGATAATAATTATTATTATCATCAACTACTGTATAATGATAATCAGCATATTTTGATTTGATACAGAGTCTTCAATGCAGGCTGGGAAGACGTCCCAAAGCACCTAACAGATTTTTACTGTCGAATGTAGTGACTGTGTGTTTCGCCGGCCAATTGTGACAGCACGTTTGCTTATCGCAACGACCCACATTCAGCCATGACGTGAACGACCAATTTTTATTTAATTTGGTGGATTGTTGGCCAGGGAGAAACCCTTTTCTTATTTTGAGCGCAGGTAGACCCCGCTAAACGTCGCCTCGGTTAACGTTTCTCGTTATTACGCTGCTGATACATTGGAAACACATATTAATTTAATGGTGCGACGCTCGCTATTACGTTGTTTGCCAGCGGGGGGAAAGAGGGCACGACGGAGCTCGGACCTGGGCGTGAGCCAGGCCGGCAGCGAGAGAGACAGAGCCAGCCGCAGCAAGTGAATGAGACCAGCAGCGAGTTAGACCAGCAGGGAGCGAGTGAGTGAGCCAGCCAGGCAGTCAAAGAGCAAGTATAATTTTTTATTTAGAACATTTTGGCGAAAAAAGTGCAAAACGACCTAACTCCAATTTATACATTCATATGGGAAAAATGTATTCACTTAAATTGTTTCGCTTAAAGTTGCACTTTGCAAGAACCAAACTACGTTAAGTGGGGTCTACCTGTATTGCCTCGGGATCTTTAAATTTAACATCCACTTAAACGGGCACAATTAGCAGCCCCTCCGCCCCCGCCCCAAAAAGGTAACCCACACGATAACTACTCAAAAAGAGAACAGCATTCTGTCCACACAAGGACACAAGACCCTGACACCCTTCCCAGTCTATCGAAAGAATTAGTGATTTAAGAGTCTTGCACGCCCATGTTTCCAAACCAGTCAATGGGAGCAGGGAATTCTTCTCCCTCCTGCTAACCTTGCAAGCCAAAGCAGTAACAGGTAGGGTGGTCCTCGGTGGACAAGCAGTGGGAAAGCTCGACAATCAATGCAAGCTATGTGGGTTGGTTAGAATCCAGCTGTTACACCCCATCCCACACTCTGAGGTCCCCAAGCCTTGGCTCTCACCAACCAACATCCAATACTATCCGGAATTAGATAAAGTCTATGTATACCTCCAGGGAGAGACTAAGTATTCTATTCCATACACAGGTTCCAGATGTGTAGGTGGTGTAGGAACATAGGAACAGGAGTTAGGTCATTCAGTCCCTCAAGCCTGGCTGACAATCCCCCAGATAAAATTGCTTGTTCGCCTCATGGCTGTTTGTAGGATGTTGCTGTGTGCAAATTTGCCTGCCTCATTTGCCCATGAAATACACAGTCACTACACTTTACAGCAATCGTATGAAATGCTTTGCGATCCATTGACGATGAGCAGAACAGCACCGGATGCAAGGATCATTATACAAGAGAAAAGGCTACGTTGTCTTTAATCATATGTACATACATACATACATACTCACACCCATAATACACAAGTACATACACAAACACACTTGCACAGATAAACATGCACACACGTACACTCACGCATGCATGAATGGAGTTTCCTTACTCCACACACCTCTGTTTACCGTGAAGTAAGTAGGAAACCGGTTGTTAGTCAATTGGCAGATCGCATTTCCGAGGATAATAATTCTCCCATCGCCCCACCCTCCACCCAAAAAATTATAATTTGTTTACTCAATTCACGACTGTTTGTGAGACACGGCAGAACACAATTGGCTGCCGCGTTTCGCCCGCAAATATACAGTCAATTCACAGTACAGTATATTGTGTGAAGTGCTTTGGGACGTCTAGAAGACGTGTAAAGCGCTGTACCAAATGCAATGAATATTACTATATTATTATATACATACACGCACACAGTGCATGCGTATGCACATACTCATGCACCCCCACTTGTATTCACATGATACACATGCACACAAACTCACGTGCACATGAACAAACACACCCAACGCTCACATGGAAATATGCAGACAGATATAGGCATGCTAACACATAACTGCAGACACGCATACAAGCAGATGTGCATCTGTGTACAAACACACACACACGGACTCGCACAGATAGATACACACACAGTTGCACAGACAGATAGATATACACCCGCAACAGCAACAAAATTGCACTTATAGAGCGCATTTCACATTGGGAGGACGTCCCAAGGCGCTGAACAGTCAGATCAGGACCCGAGCAAGGGAGAGGGGCCGGGTAGGGGGCAGGGGCGGGAGAGAGTTTGGAGGGGAGGGAGAGAGTTAGGAGGGCAGCAGAAGGCACGATTCAAGAGGAAGTTCTTGAGACCAGTCTTGGAAGGAGGCAAGGGAGAAAGCGAGGCGAAGGGACTGTGGGATGGAGTTGCAGAGTATGGGGGCAGAGAGACTGAAAGGCATGATCGAGCATGACAGAGTAGACAGTGAGAGACTGTTTCCCCTGGTTGGAGAAACTATAACTAAGGGTTACAGTCTTAAGACTAGGGGTCAGCCTCTTTGCACTAAGTTGAGAAAAAAATTCGTCACTCAGAGGGTATTGAATTTATGGAATTCTCTACCCCAAAAGGCTGTAGATGCTCAGTCCTTGAACGTATTCAAAACAGATTTCTTATGGATAGTGGGATTAACGGATATGGGAATAAAGTGGGCAGGTGGAGTTAGATTAGAAGATCAGCCATGATTTTATTGAATGGCAGGGCAGGCTCGAGGGGCAGAATGGCCTACTCCTGTGCGCAATAGATTGCTGCATTTCGCCCACAAATATACAGTCAATTTACTTTACAGTATATTCTGTGAAGCGCTTTGAAACAACGATAAGATATGAAAAGTGCTATATCAAATGCAAGGATTCTTATTATTATTATGTTCTTATGAAAACCCATCCCCCTCGCGCACACACACATTTGCCCAGATGGACACACGCGCACACACACACATTTGCCCAGATAGACACACGCGCACAAACACAAACACACACACACACACACACACCGACGCAGAGCCCGCGGAGCTGACCTGTATCCTGCCCTGCTCGCTGTCCAGTTTCTGGCTGAGGAGGGCAATGCGGGAAGTCAGCTCATCGCGCTCGGCCAGGTTGGCCTTGCTGCACAGCTGCTTGAGCTTGTGCAGGGTGTCCCTGGTCTTCCACAGCTCGCCCTCGGCCTCGCGCAGCTGGCGCGATACGCCGCGGTCCTGCTCCTGCGAGCGCCGCAGCAGCTCCTTCAGCATGCGCACCTCGGTCTCGTGCCGGGACAGCATCTGGGGCAGGTTGCTCTGCTCGTGTTCAAACTGCACCAGCGCCTTCATGTGCCGGTACTGCAGCTGCTTGAGCATCTTGTTCTCCACCCGGGCGCTGGCCAGCTCCCGCTGCAGGTCGTACACCTCGTTCCGCAGTTCCTTGGTCTTGTGGAGCCTGGCGGACAGCAAGCGCAACGCCACCCCGTCCTCGCTCCGGCCCACACTGGGCTGAGGCCTGTTGCCCTTCCAGCCCGGGCGGGTCCACTGCTGCAGCGCTTTCACTGCAGGTTTCTTTTGCACTGAGCGGGCGGCGAGAGAGAGGGAGAGAGAGAGAGAGAGCGGGAAGAGAGTTATAATAATAATAATCATCCTCGCATTTGACACAGCGCTTTTTGTATGTTTCAGACGTCTTAAAGCGCTCACAGAATATACTGTAAAGTGAATTGACGGCAAACGTGTCGGTGAAACGCGGCAGCCAATTGCGCACAGAAGTGACCCACAAACAGTCGTGGATTGAAATGACTGATTTATTTATTTTTTATTGGAGGGGGATTATTATTAGGCATGTGGAGTAAGGAAACTTGCCCAAGGTTTCACCCTGACCTGCCCGGAATTGAACCCAGGTCTCTCGCTTGTAAGGCGGGTGCTCTAACCGCTGAGCTACAGGACTCCACTAATAATCCTTGCATTTGATCTTGCGCTTTTCACATCTTATCGAAGTCTCAAAGCGCTTCACAGAATATATTGTAAAGTGAATTGTATACTTGTTGGCAAAACACAGCAGCCAATTGCACACAGCAGTGTCCCACAAACAGTCATTTGAACAGTCAATTTATTATTGGTTTTATTTCGAGGGATTATTATCATTATTATGAACATAAGAACATAAGTATTTGCTGAACAAAAGAAGACCAAGGTCCATCCAGTTTGCTTACCACCATCAGTGACTGACTGTAGAATGTTCCTGTATGTGTGCAAATTGGCCGCAGTGTTTTGCCTTCAAAATACACAACAAATTATGATATTTGCATTGCACCTTTCACGTCCCGAGGATGTCCCAAGTCAGGGATTTGGACCCGAGCTGGGATTGAGATTTTGTGCAAGCCACGTACACATGCAAATCCCAGAGATAGATTGTTGGCATAAATTTACTGTTCAAATGACTGTTTGTGGGACACTGCTGTGTGCAATTGGCTGCTGTGTTTTGCCAACAAGTATACAATTCACTTTACAATATATTCTGTGAAGCGCTTTGAGACTTCGATAAGATGTGAAAAGCGCAAGATCAAATGCAAGGATTATTAGTGGAGTCCTGTAGCTCAGCGGTTAGAGCACCCGCCTTACAAGCGAGAGACCTGGGTTCAATTCCGGGCAGGTCAGGGTGAAACCTTGGGCAAGTTTCCTTACATTGGATGATTCCCGATCCAATCCAAGTCTTTTTGTCTGCCTCATTCGCCCGATGTTGGGCGAGTTTCTTTTCTCCATACGCCTTTGTTTATCTAGCACTCTCTCCTTGGAGCGACATATACTGTTTACCTATTTCCAGAAAGTGTTAGGTGCATGTTGGCAAGAGCCAAGGCTTGAGGACCCCAGAGTATGTTGGGGTAACTGCTCGAGCCTAACCAGCTAAAACAGCTTAGCTTGCCACAAAACACACAGTCACTACACTTTGCAGTGTATCCTGTGAAGCGCTCTGAGACATCTTAACAATATTATATGGCTGTTTGAAAGGCAGCCAGGTGTATGTTGGAGTCAAGTAGCTTAGTGGTTAGCACCTTCGGAAGCGAGAGGACCTGGGTTTGATTCCCTAGACAGGGCGAAACATTGAGGAAGATTCCTTACTGCACACACTTGCTCTGGAACTCCCTTCCTCACTCCCTTTGCCTCGCCCCCTCGCTTCCTATTTTCAGGTCTCGGCTGAAGACCTTTCTTTTCGACCGTGCTTTCGGTCACCTTTTTCCCCCTCCCCCTGGCTCGGCCCTGAGATCTGTTATTGTGAAACGCTCTGAGACGCCGTCCAGCATGGAGGGTGCTATATAAATCCAAGTTGTGGTTGTTTACCTAATAGAAAGTAGGAACCCACTTGTTAGTAATAATACTTGTAATAATACAAGATGAAAGTATTGTAATAATACTTTCAATTGAAAACAATTAAAAATAATAATGTGGTCACCCCATCCTCTCCTGTTTGTGGGCCACTGCTGTGTGCAATTCACTACTTTGCGCAGTTCTCTGCTGTTCGCGGTTCACTGCTGCATCTTGCTTGCAAAACACACAGACACAACAACAACAAAATTACATTTGTAGAGAGCCTTCTCAAGTCGGGAGAACCTCCAAAAACACTCCACTTTACAGCACTTTGAGACATCTGAGCGACATAATATCAAATACAAGGATTATTCTTATTATTGGGAGGGGTGGAGGGCAGTGGGGGTACCGCAGTAGTAGGAGGGTCTCGAGAAGGGCCTGAGCATCTTTAATAACAATAATAATAATCCTTGCATTTGATTTAGTGCTTTTCACATCTTATCGACGTCTCAAAGCGTTTCACAGAATATACTGTGAAGTGAATTGACTGTATATTTGTGGGCCAAACGCGGCAACCAATACACTCAACAACAACAACAACAAATTACATTTATAAAGCGCCTTTCACGTCGGGAGGACGTCCCAAGGCGCTGCACAGGAGGCGTGTGACCCGAGCTGAAAGGGGAGTGTTTGGGAAGGGGTGAAACACGAAGGGGAGGTCGAAGAGTTCGGGGTGTAACAAAAGGCACGGTCGAAGAGGAAAGTCTTCAAACCGGCCTTGAAAGAGGAAAGGGAAGAAACGAGGTGGAGGGATTGAGGGATGGCATTCCATAGGGTGGGAGCGGAGAAACTGAAGGCCCGGCCTCTGATGGTGGGGCGGTTCGGGCGGGGGGCTTGGAGCAGGCCAAGTCCTGTTGAACGGAGGGTCCGGGTGGGCTTGTAGGGGAAAGTAGATTGGTTAAATAGGGAGGGGCAAGGCCGTGTAAGGCCTTGTAGGTGAGGACGAGGATCTTGAACTCGATCCTCTGGAGGATGGGGAGCCAATGGAGACGGGCGAGGGTGGGGGTTATATGGTCGCAGAGGCGGGTGCGGGATAGTACACGGGCAGCAGAGTTTTGAATGACCTGCAGCCTGTGAATGGAGGAACTGGGGAGGCCGACGAGGAGAGAATTTCCGTAGTCCAGCCTCGAGGTGATGTATGCGTGCACGAGTGTTTCGGCAGCGCGGGGAGTAAGATAGTTGCGGAGCCTGGCAATGTTGCGCAGGTGGAAATAAGCGGTGCCGGTCAAGGCACGGATGTGGGGGAGAAAGGAAAGTTTTTGATCGAACATGATGCCGAGGTTCCTGATTGGCTTTGTGAGGTGGAGAGTGCAGCCTTGGATGTTGAGGCTGGCAGCGCCCGATGTGCGGAGGCGCTGGCTTGAGCCAATCAGGAGGGCCTCGGTCTTACTCACGTTCAATTGCAAGAAGTTGTCCCTCGTCCAGGACTCGATGTCGGACAGACATGCTGTCAGAACATCGATGGTCTGGGGGTTGAGGGATGAGGCAGAAAGGTACAGCTGGGTGTCGTCCGTATACATGTGGAAATTTACCCCATGTTTGCGGATGACATCGCCCAGAGGGAGCGTGTAAAGGGTGAAAAGGAGGGGGCCGAGGACAGAGCCCTGAGGGACGCCGTGAGAAACTGTGCGGGGGTTTGAAGAAAAGCCGTTGGAAGAAACAAAGTGTAAACGTTGGGTCAGATAGGAATGGAACCAGTCAAGGACTGTGCAGTGTCCTACACTCAGCAGTGTCCTACAAACAGTCGTGGATTGAAATGACCAATTTTTATTATTGTGTGTTTTTTTGACGGATTATTATTAGGCGTGTGTGAGGAGTAAGGAAACTTGCCCAAGGTTTCGCCCTGACCTGCCTGGATTCAACAGGTCTCACACTTGTATGGCGAGTGCTCTAACCACTGAGCTACAGGAGCTCCACTTTTACCTTTTCTGGAAGTGACTTTGCCTTTCTTGGTGTTTTCTTCCTTCTTGTTGACCTTTGTCTGCTCTCTGCTGGCTCGCACTGTCCCCTCTGTTTCAAGGGCGCTGTGATTCTCCTCAAAGTCCTCAGAATAGTCGGAACAAGTGCTGTCTCGCAGGCCCCGGTGGCTCTGGTCACTGTCGGCCGAGTTCTTGCTGGAGGTGGTGGTGATGGGGGAGGTGCTCCCCCTATCCCCGCTCGTAGATTGTTCTGACAGATTGTCCGGCAAACACTTCTGATCGTTCATGGTGGAGAGAGCCACCTCGTCACATTATCTGTAACCCAAGCAAACACACGAACAATCAAGCAAATACGTCATCCTTGCGCGGTCGAGGTGCCTCAAAGCAACAACAACAACAACAACAACAAAATGACCCTTATATATACGGCGCCTTTCATGTCAAGAGGATGTCCCAAGGCGCTGGACAGTCACTCTGTTAGACCCGAGCTGGGGACAGAGAAAGCGGGGGAGTGGGGGGGAGGGGGGGTGGGGGTGGAGGGGGGGTGGGAGGGGAGGGGGGGCGGGGGGGTGTGAAAGTGGGGGACTTGAACGAGGCGAGGGAGGGGGCGAGATGGAGGGACTGCGGGATGGAGTTCCAGAGGTTGGGATAGGACTCGTAATAATCCTTGCATGTGATATAACGCCTGATTGCTTGGCTTCAAACACATGTCTCACACTGGTAAGGAGGAGTGCTCTAAGGACTCCACAAGCATCCTATCACGTTGTTGAGATGTCTGAAAACACTTCACAGGATATACTGTTGAAGTGGATTAACTGGGTTTTTGTGGGCAAAACGTGACAACTAGGAGTGGGGGAATTATTACCCCAGGAAAATGATCCACATTTGACTATCGACCAGGTTCCTACTTACTGCTAGGTAAACAGATGTGTGTGGAGAAAGGAAACTTGTCTAAGGTTTCACCTTGATTGGGAATCAAACTCGGATGCCCTTACTTACGAGGCGAGCCATCCCGTTACACAATGCTTGACCCAGACTTTCAGTTAAGCCATATAACTATTGTCAGTAAAGCCAACACATCTCGTAATTAATAGAAGCGTTTAACAGGACAGTAAAGGCAAGTTTGTAACAACTGATCTTTTTTTAATTACAAAAAAAATCAAAGGGAGCTGAGAGAAAATCAATTCAGACACTGGTCTATGTAATCCTACATCTCTTCACACATCTCTCTCTCTTTCTCTCTCTCTCTCCACCATCCAACCCCCTCAGTAAATCCTCTGGCTCAAACAGTTCCTTGGTGATGTCATTGGAACTCACCATTTAAACAAAAACAGTCAGGAGGGAAAGGAGGTGGGTGTGGGGGGGGGAGGCTAATTATAATAATTATTTGATATTTGATATAGCACCTTCTCACCTCTTTGAGACATCCCAAAACGCTTCACAGAATATACCGTAAAGCAAATTCACTGCATGTTTTTTTAGGTGAAACACAGCGGCCAATTGCGCACAGCAGTGTCCCACAAACCAGCGTGGATTGGGTGACCAAATTATTATTTATCTACCATTTACAGTGTGGTCTTATGGTGGGTGGAACAAGGTGGAACTTCAGGTGGGGATGGTGGTGGTGGGTGGGGGGAAAAGAGAGAGAAGAAAATGTCCGTCTGCGAAAAAAGGCACTGTGGAAATTTCCATGTGGATTGTGGGCGGTGTCACACGTGTGTAAACTCCCACATCATCTCTGTCCAGATTCGGTTAAACAAGGCGATGGCGTGGCAGACACCCGGCCGGCCAAACACCAAACACGGTTCACAAGTTCGGTATTCCTGTGTTTAGAAAAAATGTACGGGAGGGACGACATGGGCTTTGGTAGGTTACCCACCCGCCCACGAAACACACAGTCACTACGCTTTACACAGTGAAGCACTTTGAGCTGTTGAAATGTGAAAGCTGCTGTATCAATTGTATCAAAAAAGTTCACCAAAGAGATAAAAAGTTGAACTTTATACATGTTCCTATATTCAACACATATGAACTAAATCTATAACAACAATAACAAAATATATTTGTGTTGCGCCCTTTACGTCACAAAGACATCCCAAGGCACTGGATAGTCAGGGGTTTGGACCCGAGCTGGGGGTTGGGATCAGGAAGGTTGGAGGGAAAGGAAGGAGTAGGAGGGTGACTGAAGAGGAGAAGGGTTTCTTACACAGAATCAATGCAAGTTGACTCTTATGTGAGGAAGAAACAGAGCCCCATATCCCCTTTCTCATTGTCTCCATCGGGAGAAAAAAGAAGGTCGGGTGTCTATTTAAAACCCCCTTCCTTGACACACTCACCGGGTGAAGTTTGAGAAAGGCACAGCCGACGAAAGAACAAGCTCTGAACAGGAATGGGAAGCAGTCAGTCAGACCCCTGTGGAGACAGATGGACAGACTGACTGACTGCGAGTCAATGGAACTCAGTGCATGTGTCACAATGAGCCAGAGCCTCAGATTATTCACTCTGTCACCAGGGAGACCACACAAGCGTCTATCAACGGCTCTGCTCACTCGCCCCGCTGCCTGCTGACAATCGTGCTTCTCCTCCCGGCCGCAGGCGCTGGATGTTCGAAAATATTTTACAATGAAAACGTCGATAATAATAATCACTTTGCAGTGTGTCGTGCAAAGCGCTTTCATTCGGTCTTGAAGACGTGATAAGGCGCTATATCAAACTCAAAGATTGTTATTTTTAGCTTTCCCTGTTCCTTTCCCTACCCGACCGTTTTTGTTTAAACCGTGAGTTCCAAGGCTATTGTTGTTATCATTATTTGATATAGTGTCCTTATAACACCATCGAGATGTCTCAAAGAGCTTCGCAGGATGCACTGTAAAGTGCAGTGACTGTGCATCTTGTGAGCGAAACACAGCAGCCAGTTTGCACACAACAACATGAATTTATACAGTGCTCCTCACCTACAACAACAACTTGGATTTATGTAGCGCCCTCACTCCACGCTAGACGCCGTCTCAGAGCGCTTCACAGTAATGGAACCTTTAGGGCTGAGCCGGGGGGAGGGGGAAAAAGGTGACCAAAAGCGTGGTTGAAAAGGAAGAGCTGAAAATAGCAAGAGCGCACCAAAGGGAGTGAGGAAGGGAGTTCCAGAGCCTCGGGGCATAGTGGCTGAAGGCACGGCCGCCGACGGTGGAGTAGAGGATTCAGGGGACAAGGAAGAGGCCAGACCCGGTAGAGCGACGGCAACGGGTGCTTTGTGAGGAGAGAGGTCAGAGAGGTAGAGGGGTGCAGAGGAGTGGAGGGATTTGAGGGTAACATCCCAGAGCACACATCAATGTCTCACAAACAACAAGAACTAAGGTGTTGGGGGTGCAGAGTTTAGTGTGGCTAATGATACGAGGAGCAGAGTTTCATGAACGGTGGTGCTGGGGAGACTGATGAAGAGGGTATTGGAAACATCAAGGTGGAAAGTGACAACTGGCTGAAAAGTGTTTCAGCTGTGTTGGGCGTGAGTGGGGGATGTGACAGAGGTGGTCCTGGTCAGGGATTGGATGTGGCGAAGGAAGGAAAGGTTGGGGTAGATAATGACAATAATAATTCTTGTATATGATGTAACTCTTTATTATGTCTTCGAGACGTCCCAAAGCCCTTCACAGAATATACTGTGAAGTGAATTGATTGTATTTTTTGTGGACGGAACACGGCAGCCAATTGTCCACAGCAAAGTCCCACAAACAGTTGTGGATTGAGTTACCAAATTATTATTTATATATTTTATCAGTTATCCAGGAAAAGAGATAATAATGATAATGATAAGAATTGATACTAATAATACTGTACTTGTATTTGATACAGCACTTTACCTCTTTTTAAAAAATCATTAAAAATAAGTCAACAGGGAAGTTTGAAAAAAAAGCTTCATTAAAATTTAAAAAAAATTTGTTTGAGTTTCTATTTAATAGATTTATATTATATTGGAGTTCTGGAGTCCTGGAGCTCAGTGGTCAGAGCACTCGCCTTACAAGCGTGACACCTGTGTTTCGAATCCAGGCAGGTCAGGGCAAAACCGTGGGCAAGTTTCCTTACTCCACACACACGCCTAATAATAATCCCTTCTCCCCACAATACTAACAAATTGGTCATTTCAATCCACAGCTGTTTGTGGGGACCCTTTGTGCACAATTGGCTGCTGCGTTTCGCCCACAAATATACAGTCAGTTCACTTTACGGTATATTCTGTGAAGCGCTTTGAGACGCAGTCTAGAAGACGTGAAAAAGTGTGGTATCAAATACAAGGATTATTACTATTATGGTGATTTAATTAATAAAAACTTTGGGTTGGGAAGGAAATTCTGCCAACTTGTCAGCCAGAGACAGAGAGAAAGAGATAGAGCCAAGAGCCAGCCAGGGTGAGAAATCCCATTGGCCATCCTCGACCATTAGCCTTATAGGGAAAGGTGATGGTTGGGGCAGGAGGGGGGAGGGAGAGGGAGCCTACCGAAGAGCGCTGCCAATCAATGGCTGATTGACAGGAGTGTTGTCCACTCACAAGTGCGTTCTGCCAGTGGGACCCGCCCAGAGGGCAGCTCCTGACCGGTAAGCGGTCAGCAAAGGGGCGGGAGCTGAGCTCACTCATCTCCACTGCCTGACTCAGTTGCCTTTTGACTAGTTGGCTGTAGAAGGTTGGACTTGATCTGTCTCTCAGTTTCTCTCTCTTTCTGCACACTTATTTATTATTTTATTATCCCCCTCCCCCCTGTGTGTGTGTGTGTGTGTGTGTCTGGGAGGATTGTTGCCTTACAGAGCAAGCATGGTGATCAAGGTTTTCATTGCTACCCAATCTGGTTCCACTGCAGTAAGTAAATGTTAACGTTCATGTCATGGCATGTCTCTCTCTCCCTTTCCATTCAATGCAAAGTAACCTTTCTTTTTATATCCAGCCACAGCTGATAGCACATACCATAGCCAGGGCAGCAGCAATCAGTCATGCTCACACACACAGCCAGCCAGCCAGCCAGATAGCTTTATCAAGCAGCCAGTTCAATCCGCTGACCGTTTGTTGGGTCGACCGCCGTGCGCAAATGGCTGCCGCGTTTCGCCCACCAAAACATGCAGTCAATTCACTCTACAGTATATCCTGTGAAGCGCTTTGAGACGTCTAGAAGACGTGAACAGCCTCTATGTCGAATGCAAGGATTATTATTATTATTAAATACGCAGTCAATTGACTTTACAGTCAGTGATGGGCATTCCTGCGAAGTCCTTCGACACGTCTCGAAGACACGATAAGGCGCTGTATTAAATGCAAATGTTATTATAGTTCTAGTTTTTCATTTTTATTTCCCTTCTTCCCCCTACCACCACCACGGCCAAAAAAGGGTACGTTATTAAATTATTCACCCACCCCTAGATAATAATAATAATCCTTTCATTTGATGTATCTAGAAGATGTAAAAAGCACTTCACAGACTATACTGTAAAGTGAATTGACTGTATATTTGTGGGCGAAATGCGGCAGCCAATTGCGCACAGCAGCATCCCACAAACAGTCGTGGATTGAAATAACCTATTTTATTGTTGTGTTTTTTTTGGGATGGATTATTTATTAGGTGTGTGGGCTAAGGAAACTTTCCCAAGGTTTCGTCCTGACCTACGTGGATTCGAAACACAGGACTCCACTAGCTAGAAAACACATTGCCCTGTATAAACTTCTAGACTTTTGTAAACTTTTGTTACAGCTAGAATTGGATAGAAATTTGGAAAAGAATAATTTGCAGGGCTATGGGGCAATAGCGGGGGAGTGGGACTAGCCGGAGAGTTACTTCAAACAGCATGATGGGCCAAATGGCCTCCTTCTGTGCTGTAGCAGACAATATTTCTGGATCTCATTTTTGTTTATCCGCTTGCAACTCTCCCCCTCCCCAAAATTGCATTGTTCTATTGATTCTACCCCTTTGCTATGCATTCAGTCTGAATTCAAGAAAGGTGTCTTTTTTCCCCAAATAATTTTCTTTTTTTAACACAAATGTATATTTTAAATTCTGACTGTATTATCTAATGTATAACCTATAAAAACCCGGTAGTTGACTTTATTGACTAGATCCTCTAGGTATAGCATACTGTTTACTGTATATATTTTAAATGTTTGTAAATAAGATGATGGGAATAATAATCGTTGCATTTGATACAGTGCGTTATCACATTGTTGAGACGACTGAAAGCATTTCACAGCACAATAGGATGTACTGGAAAGTGTACTGTAGCGTCTGTGTATCTTGTGGATGAACATGGTAGAAAGTATGTGCGCAGGAATGTCCACAAACTAACGGAGTGACTGATCCAGTTTACATTTGTGTTATATTTATCATTCAAATGAAAGCAGTTAAGCAAAATGTGTTATCCCTTGTTTATATACCGTCTCTCTTTGTCCCTTTTAAAAAAAACAGGAATGTTATCAGTGTTATCTAGATGGGCGAACGGTTGATTGGTCTCAGGGGAACTAAGTTTATTTTGTGTTCTAGCAGTTTTGGGGGATACATAATAATAATTGTTGCATTTGATAGAGTGCCTTATCGGGTCTTTGAGCTGTTTCAAGGCCTTTCACACAATATACTGTAAAATGAATTGACTACGGTATGTATTTTGTTGGCGAAACATGGTAGCCAATTGCGAGGAGCGAGAAGGAGATGTAATCATGACTTTAAAAATGAAATAAAACCTATTCTCTTTTCCTAACGCACACTTTTTTGTGTGCTCGTCCTCCCAGTGCTCGCCAGAGTCCAATGGCTCCCCGTCTCAGAATAGATAGATTCCAAAATCCTCGCCCTCACCTACAGCCCAGCACGCCCCTACCTCTCTGTCCTGCTTGCACCCCAACATTGTAGGCCTTGACTCCACCAGGCCATTATTAGGTGGAGTCTCTCTTCCAGTTATCTGTGGGGTACCCCAGGGATCCATCCTTGGCCTCTTCCTCATCTATACGGTCCCTCTTGGGGAAGTCTTCCGCTGACATGAGGCACACTTCCACATGTATGCGGATGACACCCAACTCTATTTCTCCACCTCACTTTGTGACCCCCAGTCCCCTGATGTTCTGTCAGCCTGCCTGTCAGACATCAGGAGCTGGATGAACTTCCTGCAGTTGAATGTTGACAAGACGGAAGCCATACTATTTGGCTCTCCTCAATGTCTCCAATTGCATGGCTCTCACCTCCTCCATCTTCCCAGCCTGCCGCTAAAACTCTCCGAACCCGTGCGCAACCTTGGCGTTAGGTTCGATCCCCAACTGTCTTTCCACCCCCACATCCGATCCCTCACCAGCACCACTTTTTTCCACTTCCGACGGATCATCCGTCTCCAGCAATACCTCACCCCAGAAGCCGCTGACACCCTGGTCCATGCCTTTGTCACCACTCGGCTGGACTATTCCAATGCTCTCCTCCCCTCCACTACAATCCATAAAATCCAACTCATGCAAAATTCTGCACCTCCCTACCTCTGCCGACATCCTCTCTCCTCAAACCAGCACCCGTTGCCTTTGCTCCACTGGGTCTGGCCTCCTCCGTGTTCCCCGAATCCTCCGCTCCACCATTGGTGGCCTTCAGTCACTATGCCCTGAGGCTCTGGAACTCCCTTCCTCACTCCCTTCGTCTCGCCCCTTCCCTTCCCAGTTTCATGTCCCAGCTAAAGACCTTTCTCTTCGATCGCGCCTTTGGTCACCTTTCCACCCCTGCCCCTGGCTCGTTCCCGGGATCCATTGTTGTGAAGCGCTCTGAGACGCTGTCCAGCATGGAGGGCACTATATATCTAAGTCGTTGTTGTTGTTGGAGTCCTGTAGCTCAGTGGTTAGAGCACTCGCTGTACAAATATGAGACCTGTGTTCGAATCCAGGCAGGTCAGGACGAAACCTTGGGAAAGTTTCATTAGTCCACACACACACCTAATAATAATCCGACCGAAAAAAAACACAGTAACAAAATTGGTCATTTCAATCCACGACTGTTTGTGGGGACACTGCTGTGTGCAATTGGCTGCTGTGTTTTGCCCATAAATATATATAGTCAATTCACTTTACAGTATATTCTGTGAAGCGCTTTGAGACGTTGATAAGATGTGAAATGCACTATATCAAATGCAAGGATTATTATCCTGATGTCTCCTGTTTCTTGGTGATGCTTTCCCTACTTTCTACCTCAGCTGACTTTCTTATCCTTTCGTACCTCCTGGTACCTTTCCTCACCTCATCCTATTTAATTGGCTAACCTCTTCTAACGGTCTCCACGTAATTGATTCATGGCACTCTGCCCATTCTCCTGCTATCCTCATAGTCTTTCCTAATGTTCCTATACTCGCCTCCCTTCTATTCCCCCCTCTACCTCTCCGATGTGATGTCCCCCTATGAACCTCCCTGCCCCTTCCGTTCAGTGGGCTCCAGCCTGCTTCATGTCCCCGCCCGACCCATCTTACCATCGGCGGATGGGCTTTCAGCCTCTCTGCCCTAACACTCTGGACCTCATTCTGCATTCTGCTGCCCTCCCAACTCCCTCCCTACCCTCCTAACTCTCTCCTGCCTCTCTCCCCTACCCTGCCCCTCTCCCTTGCTCGGGTCCCAACATGACTGTTCAGCACCTTGGGACGTCCTCCCGACGTGAAAGGCGTTCTATAAATGTAATTTTGTTGTTGTTGAGATGGCTGTCTCCTATACAGTGGGTGTGTGCAGATGTTATCCATATTTTATCTCAGCAGCTTGTATCAATCTGTTCCTTCACAGTCAGCAGTATGTGACTAACTGCTAACAAACCCAGTCATGCCAAACATGGCCCTTCTCCCAGCATTCATCTGGGCGCTTCTCTTCATATTATTCTGATATTAATGTGAATCAACTTACATCACGAGTACATGACTTTATATTAGTATGTCTACGTCTACTGTTTCACACAAAAAAGGAAAAGAGATTACCTATTGGTATTGTCATATATTTATAGCGGTGTACATGCAGCCACAATGCTCCGCAAACTCCAAGCCTCGAATCCCTCTACTTCTCGCACACTCTTTATCTTTAAGTCCCACCTTAAGATCTACCTCTTCGACCTGCCTAACATCGCTCTTGCTCGGCAAGCAACACTGCCATTGTATAGCTCCGAGATGCTAGTTCGAGTGAATGGTACAATGTAAACGCAAGTTGCTTTTAACCTGTACGTAAAAATATCCACATCCCCCTCCTACCTCGGAAAGTGTTACTCATTTGGACCCACACATATGAAAAGTGCTTGCTGCTTAGTGGTTACGATAATAACAACAAAAAATAATCACTGTGTTTGGTAAAGCACCATTCACATTGGGAGGATATTCCAAAGATGTACTATGAAGTGGAGTGAATATGTGTTTTGTAGCTAAACGCAGTAGCTAATTGCGCACCTCAATGTCCCATAAACATTCATGGAGTGATTGACCAAGTTTATACGTGGGATTGTTGGCCAGGACACCAGGAGAAATTCTGTTCTCTTTGAGTAGTGCCATGGGATCTTGAACATCCACCACAATCTTGATTCATTGTTACAGTCACAAACATCTGACTCAGCATAACTGAGGCAGGCTGACACCTATATCAAATGCAAAGATTATTATTATAATGAATCATATAATTATAATAAAAAGACTTACATTTAATATAGTGCCTTATCACATTGTCAAACGTCTTTATAAATGTAATTTTGTTGTTGTTGTGGTTGTTGTCTCATAGTTCTCCACAGGATATACTGTAAAGTGAAGTGACTGACTGTGTATTTCATAGGTGAACAAGGCAGCTAGTTGCTCACAACTGTGTCCCCACAAACAGCCATGGACTGAGAGACCAATTTCATTTGGGAGATCATTAGCCAGGACACCAGGAGAGAGAAACTCCCTTCTCTTCATACAATGCCGTGGTTTCCTTAACTTCTGACTCAGATGTGGGAGCGCTACCAATGCACCAGTCTGGCACACTTCCCTAATATAAGGGGAATGCAAGGCTAATTTCTCAACATAGTCAATCAAGCTCTCTCGTCTGACTCAACAGTATAATATTAGCAGATCATCTGTTTTCAAATAAAGTTGGCAGCACATACTTCTCCCCTTAGAGGTACCCAAGGAACCGGCAGGTTTGGCGGAGTTAGTGTAGTTTGTCGAGGCCCCTCTCAACTCCCTTTGGCAATGTCTTCCACATGGAAAGAGCCAGAGGCAGTTTGACATCGGTGGAATGAAACAATCGTAGCATTTAAATGAAATGAAATAATTATTTAGACAAATTAAAGTTGTAGGTGATAACTGTTTGAGTCCAGATTCTAAATGGGAGCTCATTGAGGTACCCTGGAGCCCTTGTTGCTTCTTGGGTCTGAGGTAATCAATGGTAGCCCGCTATTGGTGGTGGGGTGGAGGGGTGGGGGGTGATGAGAGAGACCCATTATCCTCCAATATTCCTTGAAGTCTTTAGTGGGACTCTCATTATCCAATGCTATAGTGCTGGATGAAATTTACTTAGGGGGTAAGTAAGCAGGAGGAAGGAGATGCGAGTTAAACCTGGCACAGTGGTAATGCTCTCGTATCTGAGTCAGAAGGTTGTGGGTTCAAACCCCATTTCAGTATGTGGAATAACATATTCTAAGCAGATACTCCAATGCAGCGCTGGGGGGGTTGGGGGTGGTGGTGAGGATTGATTTGTAGGAGGTGCCTTCCTTTGGATGAAACGTATTCACACAATGTGAACATCTGGGTGTGTGAATGTGTTTATAGTGAGAAGCTGCTACCCTCACAGCAACCGCCCTGAGGAGGCAGCAGTGTAACCTAGTGTCGAGGAATATCTGAGAAGACCAGACCACATGCTAATTAATATCGCATTGGCAGAAAACTTTACCCCCGGAAGGTGATCTGCTAATCGACCAGCAACCAGTTCCTACTGCTAGATAAACAGAGGCATGTGAAGTTAGGAAACTTGCCGAAGGTTTCACCCCACCCAGGAATCGAACCCAGGTCCACTCGCTTGTGAGGCGAGTGCTCTAACCACTATACTATGGGTCTCCTGTTTATAATAAAACTCAATGGTTAGAGCACTCGCCTTACAAGTGTGAGACTTGTGTTCGAATCCAGGCAGGTCAGGGCAAAACCTTGGGCAAGTTTCCTTGCTCTACATGCTTGATAATAATCCCTCCAATAATAAATTGGTAATTTCAATCCACGACTGTTGTGGGATACTGCTGTGCGTAATTGGCTGCTGTGTTTCACCCACAAATATACAGTCAATTGACTTTACAATTTGTTCTGTGAAGTGCTTTGCGATGTCCAGAGGACGTGAAAAACGCTATATCAAATGCAAGGATTATTATTATTATGTGGCAGTGTGTAGGTGTCAGCCAGGCACAGTTGGTAGCAATCTTGTCCAAGAGTTGGAAGGTTGTGGGTTCACAGCAACAAATTGCATTTATAAAGCTCCTTCCAGGTCGGGAGGAACGTCCTAAGGCACTGAAAAGATGGACCAAGGATTTAAATCTCTATGTTGGCACTTTGAATTTTGGAGTCAAGACCATTGGTTGCCAACCTTTTTGCAAAGCTAATACATTTTTCTTTATTGAATTTTTTCCTGAAAACTTGCCAGATAAGTCCAAGCCAGATCAATATCTTGTTTCCGGTATCTACTAAGTTGCGATCCCCAATGTCACTGCCGTAATTGAAGAGAAATTCAATAAAGAAAAATATATTTGGTTGGCGCACCAATAAGGTTGGTCTAAGCTGACTCACCAGTGAAGTACAGTACTAGGGGCGGTCCTGAAATGTTGGGAAGCAACTGCAACAACAAAGTTACACTTGTATAGCGCCTTCCACATCAGGGGGACATCCCAAGACGCTGAAACAGTGTCCTTCAGATGAGACGTTGAACTAAAGTTCTGTCTGTGCTCCAATCGCCTCGTCATTCTTGGCAACTTCAACCTCCACTTCACCCCCTCTTGTTACACCTCCTCTCTCAACCTCTCCCTCCACATCACTCCGCCACCCATGTTCATGGCCACCTGCTTGACTTGGTGATCACCCGGGGCCTCAGTGGCTCGGATGTCACGATCACTGATAAGGCCATCTCCGCCCATCATTTCATTCAACTCCTCTAACCCTCTCCCCTCTACTCCCAAAACTACTACCATCTTCTACTGCCCTTGGAAGAAGATTCCCCCACAAACTCTCTGCTGCCTTGGAGTCCCCGAACTCCTCTCCCTCTGGCCCACCTCCTGCACTGACCCATCCTCTGCGCTCACTCTCCTCCAAAACATCCTCTCCACCACATTCAACACTCTTGCCCCCCCTCACCTCCCAAACTGCCTCCTACTCCTGAATCTCACCCTGGTTCACCACTCACCTCCGTTCCCTCAAGGGCCAGGTGCGGGCTGCTGAACATACCTGGCTCAAATCCGGCCCCAACGGTCCATCAGCATATCTGGCTGGACCTCACTTCATCCTACCACTCTGCTCTAGCCTCTGCCAAATCGTCCTTCAACTCCAGGATAATCCTGGAGGCGAAAGACAACCCCCAGCTTCTCTTCTCCACCACCAACCAGCTGCTCCGTCCCCCCCGCCTCACCTCGCAGATCCTCTCCTCCAACTCCCGCTGCAAGGAGATGCTAGCTTTCCTCGAGTCCAAAATTGGGCGAATCCGCTCTGCGGTCACCGTTCCTCCAACTTCCACCCCCTCCCCACCTCCCCCCCACACCCTGCCTCCTACCCATCCTCCTTCTACACCTTCGATCCCATCTCCCCATCCTCTGTCACAAAAAACAGCTCCTCCATGAAGTCCACCACCTGTTCCCTAGACCCCATCCCTACCCCTCTCCTTACCACCTAGCTCCACCTTCTAGCCCCACTAATTGCTGACACCATCAACCTGTCCCTTTCCTCTGGCACTGTTCCCACTCTAATCAAAACTGCCGCTATCATCCCCATCCTCAAAAAAGCTTCCCTTGATGTATCGCAGCTCTCAAGCTACCAGCCCATTTCCAACCTCCCTTTCCTGTCCAAGGTCCTCAAAAGAGGTAGAAAGAGGTGTGGTTGCATCACAGGTCTGCTCTTTCCTCTCAACCCACTCACTTTTTGAACCCCTCCAATCCAGGTCTGCTCTGGTCAAGGTCACAAACGACATCCTGACCATCTGTGAACAGGGTTCCCTCTGCGTCCTCATCCTCGATCTATCCGCCACCTTTGACACTGTAGACCATGCAACCCTCCTCAATCTTCAAGGCTCTGTCCTAGATTGGTTCCGGTCATACCTCTCACACCGCCTTCACTTTGTCTCCTCCAATGCCTTTTCCTCCAGCCCCTGCACAGTCACACGTGACGTTCCCCAGACCTCTGTCCTTGACCCCCTGCTCTTCACCCTCTACATGGTCCCCCTCGGTGACATAATCCGCAGACATGGGGTAAATTTACCTTTCCGCTTTCACCCTGAACTCCAAGACTACTGGCGTTCTGACTGCATGTTTATCCGACATTGAATTCTGGAAGAGGGACAAGGACCCCCCCAGTATCCATGCCATGACCGGTACATCCTTCTACCACCTCCGCAACATTGCTAGACTCCGTCACTACCTCACCCATCATACTCCTGAAATACTCATCCATGCTTTCATCACATCCAGGCATAACTACGGGAACTCTCTCCTAGTCGACCATCCCAGCTCCTCTCTTCACAAGCTACAGATTACTCAGAACTCTGCAGCTCGTATACTCTCCCGCACTAGGCTCTGCACTATCACTCCCACCCTCGCCTGTTTTCACCGGCTCCCCATCTCCCAGAGGATTGAGTTCAAGATCCTCATCCTCACCTTCAAGGCCATTCACGGCCTTGCCCCCGCCTATCTCTCTGACCTGCTTCTCCCTATTAGCCTGCCCGTCGCCTCCGTTCAGCCGGCTCTGGCCTGCTCAATGTGCCCCGCCCGAATCACCCTACCATCGGTGGCTGGGCTTTCAGCCTCTCTGCCCCCACACCCTGGAACTCCAACCCTCAATCCCTTTGCCTTGCTTCCTCCCTTTCCTACTCTCCTTCCCTCTACCCCGAACCCCCACCCCCAACACACCCGCTCGGGTCCTGACCTAACTGTTCAGCACCTTGAGATGTCCTCCTGACATGAAAGGCGCTCTATAAATGTAATTTTGTTGTTGTTATTGTTCGGGTCGGTGTTAAAGGTTTGTTGGCTCTTCTGGAAAAAAGAGGAGAGTTTCTCCCTGTGATTCGTCGGATGCAATTGGATAATTAGGAGCTAAGCGATCTATCAGGTTTCCGCCCTATCTACAGTACAGAAACTGCCCTGGTTAAGGTCACAAATGACATCCTAACCGCCTGTGACCAGGGCTCCCTCTGCCTCCTCGTCCTCCTTGACCTGTCTGCTGCGTTCGACACAGTCGATCACACCATCCTCCTTCAACGTCTTTCCTCCCACCTCAACCTTCAAGGCACAGTCCTTGAATGGTTCCACTCTTATTTGACCCACCGTTTACATTTTGTTTCCTCCAATGGCTTTTCTTCAAACCCCCGCACAGTTTTCCACGGCGTCCCTCAGGGCTCTGTCCTCGGTCCCCTTCTTTTCACCCTTTACACGTTCCCCCTGGGCGATGTCATCCGCAGACATGGGGTAAATTTCCACATGAATGCGGATGACACCCAGTTGTACCTTTCTGCCTCATCCCTCAACCCCCAGACGATCGATGTTCTGACAGCATGTCTGTCCGACATCGAATCGTGGACGAGGGACAACTTTTTGCAATTGAACGTGAATAAGACCGAGGCCTTCCTGATTGGCTCAAGCCAGCGCCTCCGCACATCGGGCGCTGCCAGCCTCAACATCCAAGGCTGTACTCTCCACCTCACAAAGCCAATCA
This sequence comes from Hydrolagus colliei, assembly GCA_035084275.1. Classification (NCBI taxonomy): domain Eukaryota; kingdom Metazoa; phylum Chordata; class Chondrichthyes; order Chimaeriformes; family Chimaeridae; genus Hydrolagus; species Hydrolagus colliei. The sequence goes on from CM068745.1 coordinate 76,156,270, forward strand.
GGAACCTCGGTATCATGTTCGATCAAAAACTTTCCTTCCTCCCCCACATCCGCGCCTTGACTGGCACCGCCTATTTCCATCTGCGCAACATTGCCAGGCTCCGCAACTATCTTACCCCCCGCGCTGCCGAAACACTTGTGCATGCTTACATCACCTCACGGCTGGACTACGGAAATTCTCTCCTAGTCGGCCTCCCCAGTTCCTCCATTCATAGGCTGCAGGCCATCCAAAACTCTGCAGCCCGTGTACTATCCCGCACCCGCCTCCGTGACCACATAACCCCCACCCTCGCCCGTCTCCACTGGCTCCCCATCCTCCAGAGGATCGAGTTTAAGATCCTCGTCCTCACCTACAAGGCCTTGCACGGCCTTGCCCCATCCTACCTAACCAATCTACTCTACCCCTACACGCTCACCCGGACCCTCCGTTCAACAGGACTTGGCCTGCTCCAAGCCCCCCGCCCGAACCGCCCCACCATCGGAGGCCGGGCCTTCAGTTTCTCCGCTCCCAACTTATGGAATGCCATCCCTCAATCCCTCCATTTCGCCTCTTCCCTTTCCTCTTTCAAGGCCGGTTTGAAGACTTTCCTCTTCGATCTTGCCTTGTGTTCCACCCCGAACTCTTTTACCTCCCCTTCGTGTTTCACCCCTTCCCAAACACTCCCCTCCTAGCTCGGGTCACACGCCTCTTGTTCAGCGCCTTGGGACATCCTCCCGACGTGAAAGGCGCTCTATAAATGTAAATTATTGTTGTTGTTGTTGTTGTTATCGATAATAATAGTAATAATCCTTGCATTTGATATAGTACTTTTCCCATCTTATTGATGTATCAAAGCGCTTCACAGAATATACTGTAAAGTGAGTTGACAGTATATTTGTGGGCGAAACGCGACAGCCAATTGCGCACAGCAGTGTTCCCACAAACAATCGTGGATTGAAATGACTAATTAAAAAAATATATTACAGTAAAGGCCTAATTATCCATGACCCGATCAACCAGATTGCTTGACCCCCTCAATTCCCGGGGCAATTCCCCATTCCAGCAATTGCGAGTATGCTCACTTTGCGCATGCGTGCAATGCGTGCTTATGCGCACTTATTAAACTTACAAATTTATTATTGTGTTTTTTTGGACGGATTATTATTAGGCGTGTGGAGTAAGGAAACTTGCCCAAGGTTTCGCTCTGATCTGCCAGAATTCAAACACAGGTCTCACGCTTGTAAGGCAAGTGCTCTATCCACTGAGCTATGGACTGTGAGGCCAGTTCCGAGTAAAAATGTTTTTGTTGCTAGAGGAATGATACAGGACTTCTTGGTGCTTGAAATACGCCAGCTGGACGGTTGTAGAAAATGCATTCCTCATCCAGGAATAGGTTTGCAATAGACAAGAGTATGTAATTCCAACACATCAAATGCTTTTCCTTCATTCCGGTCTAGAAAGAAGAGAGAACATGCATATTTATAGAGTCGCTTCACACGCCAATTTTTCTTTTCAAGCCTGTAGTCCTGTAGCTCAGTGGTTAGAGCACTCGCCTCACAATTGGGAGATCTGTGTTTCGAATTCAGGCAGCTTGGTGAAACCCTGGGCAAGTTTCCTTACTCCATACGCCTAATAATAATCAGTCCAAAAAAAAATGAATCAGTTGGTTATTTCAATCCACGACTGTTTGTGGGACACTGCTGCGTCAATTGGCTGTCGCGTTTTGCCCACAAATATACAGTCAATTCACTTTACAGTATATTCTGTGAAGCGCTTTGAGACATCGATAAGATGTGAAAAGCGCTATATCAAATGCAAGGATTATTATTATATTATTATCAAGGTCTTTGCTATACTAGGAGATTGGAGGAGATTATTATTATTATATCTTTAAATGGTAACTAAGTAGATGGACAGGACCTTGGCTTGTACTCCCGAAGTGAAAGGCACTATACAAATGGCATTTTGCTGTTGCTGTTGCCCTCTGATAATGCAGCCCTCCCACCCCCCCCAGCACTGCATTGGATTGTCAGCCTCGACTGTGAGTTTGAAGTTTCAATGTAGGACTTGAACCTGCAACCTTTGGATTCAGAGCTGAAAGTGCTAGCAACTAAGCCAGGCTGCTGTGGGACGCTGCTGTGTGCAATGGTATACCATATTTTGCCTACAAGTCAATTCACTTGGCAATATAGTTTGTGAAGCACTCATAACAGCTCAACGACGTGATAAGGTGCTGAATCAAATGCGAGGTTGATTATTATTATTTTTATAAATCTCTGCCGTGTGACTGACTTTCTAATATAAAGTGCTCACTCACACAGCAAAAGGCCTGACTTTGCTGTGTGTGTCTGTTGCTCTGTGAAGCTGGGTGATTGCAGACGGTATTGTGTTACAGCATTCCCAAATGCCTCTGGTCAGTGCTGCAATTAGTGCATTTTGCTTGCCAAGCTATTTCTGGTCAGAGCTTAGCAAGCACTATTAGCTTGAAACCCTTCTCTTCTGCTTTCCCCTGACCATCCGTCCACCCCAAGCACTTCAGCCCTCCCAATTTATACTGTGCAAGCTGTGGAGTTTAAATCCTCCTTGGTGGTGGTGGGAGTGGGAGGTAAGTGGGGTCTCCATAATAACAATAAAAATAATAATCCTTACATTTGATATACGCTTTTCACGTCTTCTAGACGTCTCAAAGCGCTTCACAGAATGTACTGTAAAGTGAACTGACTTTATATTTGTGGACGAAACGCGGTAGCCAATTGCACACAGCAGTGTCCCCACAAACAATCGTGGATTGAAATGACTAATTAAAATAATTTATTACAGTAAAAGCCTGTTTATCCGTGACCCAATCAACCGGATTGCTCGACCTCCTCCAGGGCAATTCCCCATTCCAGCAATTGCGAGTATGCTCACTTTACACTAACGGCATTCCCATAAACAGTCGTGGATTGAAATGACCAATTTTTATTATTGTTTTTTTTGGATGGATTATTATTAGGCATTGTGTGTCGAGTAAAGAAACTTGCCCAAGGATTTGCCCTAACCTTCCCGGATTTGAACATGCTTTGAAGCTGAGTGCTCTCACCACTGAGCTACAGGACTCCAGTCCAAAATACTAGTGTAGTATACCTGGGCTTGCTGTCCTGAGCTACAAATCTCCATGGAGCTGAACTAGTTCAAAAGTGACGTGTTTGGCAATAGAATGTGGGAGTCGAGTTTCTTAGTCCGGTTTCTGAGCCAGGCGGGTCCGCAGTATTCCAAGACACTGCTGATGACAGCTCAGCCCAGCTTGGCTCATCAACAGGACTTTGAAGGACAGACCAGTTACTAGAGGCAAGGAGTCATCCCACTCAGTTACTGTTAAACCTGCAAGCCAAAGCCCTAATGTGTAGGGTGGTTCTAGCTGGAGAAGCAGCGGGAAAACTTGCCAGACAGTAGCTGGTTAAACTCCAGCAGTTACCCTCCACACATGCTCATGGAGTCCCATCAAGCCTTTGCTCTTGCAATGAACACCTAATACTCTCTGGAATATTAGGTAAGCGTGATGAATCCCTCCTGAGGAGAGGGTGCGTATTCCACTCACAGGGAAATTCTCATGAGTAGGTGATATACATGCGTGGAATCCATCAAGCAGGATTAATATCCAAACCAGAAATCTGAGCTGACCTTAAATTGCCTGATACAGCTTGTGTTTTACAATAGTGATAAAAATGTGGTACATGTCCATAATACCTGGTTAAAATTCACTCGACTTACGATTTCAGCTTTAGTGCTAACCATTACTCAGCTACAGTTTCAGCTTGGCGCGACAGTCTGATATTACTTTGTTGAGTATCAAAGAATACAAAGGCAAACTATTTGTTTTTTTCTCTCCCACCCCACTCTTGCACTGTCAACTTCTCTCCCGCAGAGAGAAGCTGATAAAGTAAGAGTGGGGTGGGAGAGAAAACAGTTGTGGATCTGCCCAAATACCAATTTTCTTGTGAAAAAAATTGCTATTTGGGCAGATCCACGACTGTTTGTGGGACACAGCTGCGCCCATAAAATAAAGTCAATTCACTTCACAGTATATTCTTTGACATGTGTCGAAGATGTGATAAACTGCTATATCAAATGCAAGGAATATTATTATTATGATGATGATCAGGTGTTAGGTTGAATCTTTAACTTGAACAGGTAGACTGAACCTCAGTTTAACCACTGATCCAATGGTCATTCCCCTACCCATTCCGCCAATACCGCAAATGCAGTACCAGCCAAAACTACGAGTTCCAAGTCCCAACATGGATCTTGGAACCTACAAACTTCTGCCTCTGAGGCCAGTGCTACCACTTAAACCAGGCTGACGTACATCACTGTAACGTTTTATCGGGTGTGGCTTTTTATGAAGTCTGTGTCTGAAAGAAATGCAGTTTCCTGCCCACATTTGTTAGGGTGAGAAAATATCTAACGTTGTCACTTGTTTCCCTGATGACTTGGCAGGAAAATGCAGTTGTGTGCCACATGGAATTCTGTAGTGTACTGATTAGAGCATTCGCCTTGCAAGTGAGAGGATCTGGGTTTGATTCTCAGGCAAGGCAAAACATTAGACAAGTTTCCTTACACTGCACGCCTCTGTTTGCCGGGCAGTAAGTAGAAACCCAGTTGTAATAATCCCTTTTAAAAAAAATTGGATTACTCAATCCACCACAACTGTTTGTGGATCACTGAGGTACAACTCTTTGAGATGTTTCAAAGACATGATAAGATGCTATATCAAATGCAGGAATTATTATTATTATGTTTCCTTCCTCATCAGATTACAAGAGTTCAGGAAAGTCACTGTGTTTGTTTTTGGTTAACATTTGGCTTCAGTGTCACTGGGATAGCGTGGGTGGCGAGGGTAGCATTGAGCCTGAGTTTCTACCTGTTGGTTAGTATCTCGCTAATCTGTTTTTTTTGCTGATGGGCTTCAACCCACAACCTTCTGCCCCACAGCCTGCAGTGCTAACCAATGGAGCCAGACTGACAATTATAGCTGTAATAAGCATTTGTCAGAAACTATATACTGTACTCCTTGAATTGAAAAGGAAACCAAGAGGTTTTGGAGTGAGGCCCGGAAATAGAGCCTTAGAAACCTTGAGAGCTGTTGGCAGCACAGAAACCCGATTGGAGTTTCACAGAGGGAGTAGCGGGAAAGGAAGAAGCAAAGCTAGGACTCCTTCCCGGACCTTGGAAAGGAAAGTTGGAGATGTGGCAGTAATTATAGAGCAGGGATCGATCTGGAGAAGGTGCTTTTAGGATGGAGCTGGTGACAGCTGTTTTTAAAAGTGGGTGGGAGCAGTGCCGATGGACAAGGACAGATTAATGACATGTGTCGGAGACCAAGGAGGTGGAGCGAGGAGGTAAGGAGAGGGATAGGGATTGGGTTAAGGGAGCAGATTTCATATGAGTCATATTAATGGCCCTCGACCCAATCCTTGGCCTCCAAGATTATCTTGGAGTAGAAGGATGATTTAGTGGGTAGGGGGAGGTGAATGGGGCAAGGGCATTGAGAGTGGCAGTGAGGGAGTTGTGGAGGAGAGTGACTGAGGAGGCTATGTCATTGTGGAAGAAAGGTCAGAGTTGGGGGAGTTCAGGTGACCCAGGTCAGTGGAGAGGGAATGCGGAGAGATTTTTTCCCGGGGCACTCTCTGCCACTCTCAATTCCCTTGCCCACTTATCTCCCTACCCATTAAATCATCTTTCTACTCCAAGAAGATGGAAGTGGGTTAATTGGCATTGGAGAGAGGGATTGAGGAGTTTGAGATTAAGTAATGGCCCAAGATGGCTTTGTCCATGATAGTGAGATCCGAGTCGCTGAGGCCCTGGGTAATCCCCAGGTAAAGCTGGTGGTCATGGATGTGTTTAGCGGGATGGATGTGGAGGGAAAGATTGGGAGAGGAGGGAGTGAAATGCAGGTGAAGTCACCAAGGATGAGGATGCATTCAGAACAGAGGCAGAGAAAAGCTTGAACGGTGGAGATGTCAGAGAGGAATAATAACAATAATCCTTGGATTTGATATAGCACTTTTCACATCTTATCGATGTCTCAAAGTGCTTCACAGAATATACTGTAAAGTGAATTTACTGTATATTTGTGGGCGAAACGCGGCAGTCAATTGCGCACAGCAGGTTCCCCACAAACAGTCGTGGATTGATAATGACCAATTTTTATTATTGTGTTTTTTTTGGACGGATTGTTATTAGGCGTGTGGAGTAAGGAAACTTGCCCAAGGTTTCACCCTGACCTGCCTGAATTCGAACATAGGTCTCACACGTGTAAGGCGAGTGCGCTAACTACAGGAGCTCCACTAAGGAAGGTGGGAGAAGGTTTGGGGAGACAATATACAAAGAAAATTTTAAGGGTATGATTGGAGGAATGGTAGAGGGAAAGGTTGTGTGGGAGTATTGGCAGAGACGATGGGAATGTGGATGAGAGATGCTGAGGATGGAAGGGAGAGGACAAAGAGGGAGTGTTGCGGGGTACAGGACAGGATGTGGCTATTTAAGGGGAAAGCAGCTTGGGCTGGGGGCGGCAGCCAAAACGTGCAGGCCAAGACTAGAGACAAAGCGATTAGTGGGGGCATAGTCAGCTGCAGGCATGGAGACAACGGAGGCTGGAGAAGACAGCACAGAGGGAGGAGAGGAGGAGGGCATTCATTGTGTTATTTCCAAGTTATCCAACCTGGAAAGTAACAGAGAAGTTTACAGGGAAAAGAGAGAAGAAGGGAAGCAGATAAGAATGAAAATAAGACTGTACTAAACCTGGTTCCATTTATTCAAAATTGCGTGAGGCGGAGACTGGGAGATCCAGAGATTAAGGGCATAGTGTTACACTCCCAAAATATATGGTCAATTCACTTTATTCTGTACAGTGCTTTGAGATGACTCAACAATGTTATAATGTGCAAGATCAAATGCAAGGATTATTGTACAGTATCATTATATAGTGACTGAAGACTCAGTCTTCACAGGTAGTGTCGGGTTGGGAGCGAGCAACAGTCTTGTGTCAACTGATTGATAGGAGTACAAGGGCAGTACTAACCAAACTTTTCAGCAATTGCCTGTAAAGCACTTTGAGACCTTTTTAAATTTTAATTATCACCCTTGCATTTGATATTGTGTCTTATTGCTTATTGACACCCTACATTCGTGACCTTCTAAACCCTTACCAACCTACCCGCCCCCTCCGCTCAGCAGGCTCTCGCCTGCTCCACGTCCCTCGAACCATCTGCCTCACCATTGGCGGGCAAGCCTTTAGCCCCTTTGCCCCCAACCGCTGGAAGTCCATCCCACAATCCCTCTTCCTTGCTCCCTCCCTGGCTTCCTTCAAGTCCCACCTCACTTGAGAGTTTAGTCTCCTCTTCGATGGTCCCATCGGCAACTCCTACTCCCACTCCCCCACCCCCACCTTTTTAACTCCCCACCCCGTCCCCAGCTCGGGTCTGACACAGTGACTGTCCAGCGCCTTGGGATGTTCTCCTGACGTGAAAGGGACTATACAAGTGTAATTTTGTTGTTGTTTTTGTGTCTTCAGAAAGTCTAAGTCTAACGCTTCAGGTTTGTTACTCACATAAACGTAGACACTCCAATACAGGGGGACTGTTGCATGGTCAATTGGTCAGCATGGTTGTTTGCTGACAAGTACACACAGTTACTCCATTTGACAGTAATTCCCGTGAAGCACTTTGAAATTTCCTTCAGACATGATAAGTTGGTATACCGAATGCAAGGACTATTTACGGGCAACTGACTGGGTGTTTGTAGATGATGGTGGCATTCAGTTTTGTACAAAGGAATGTCTAAAAACAGGCTTAATGTGAATGACCGATTGAACACGGAAGATCGATGGCCAGGACCTCTAAGAAACTTCCGTTTGTAAAGTACAGTGACTGTGTATTTTAGGGGTGAAACTTATAATAATAATAATAATAATAATCCTTGCGTTTGATATAGTGCTTTTCACATCTTCTCAAAGCACTTCACAGAATATACTGTAAACTGAATTGACTGTATATTTGTGGGTGAGACGCGGCTGCCAATTGCCCCAGTGTCCCCACAAATAGTTGTGGATTGAAATGACTAATTTTTTTTAAAAAAAAGGTTTTGAGGGATTATTATTAGGCATGTGGAGTAAGGAAACTTGCCGAAAGTTTCACCCTGAGCTGCCTGGATTCGAACACATGTCTCACACTTGTAAGACAAATGCTCTAACCACTGAGCTACAGGACTCCACAAACTATTGTAGATTGAATAACCAAATTATTATAATTATTATTGATATTTTAACAAAAATAACAAATTATTACTATTTTTAGACGTGATTATTACCTCGGGAAAGCAATCCACCAATTGACTACCCAGCAGGTTCCTACTTACAGCCAGGCAAACAGAGGCATGTGGAGTAAGGAAACCAGCCAAGGGATTATTATTATTATTTAGCATCTGGGAGTGGAGATAGTGAAGGTCCTAAATCTACATAATTTCTGCTACAAATGTGATACAGTTGCTCACTGAAGGGCACAATCGGAGACCTGACGTAAACCCTTTGCAGTGAAATGCCCTTTGAGAGGAGGTATCAATGGCAGTCTTGTAACGTCCAGCATTGCTTGCATTCATGGTCACCCCAGTTAATCCCAATGAGGAGTTCCGGTAATCCAGGCAAACCTTTAAGGGCTTCCCCGGTTTGCTTGTGAGACTAGATAACAATTACCTTTATTACCGCACCTTTCACTTCAAAACATCAACCGCCTTTGCTCTTCCAATTACCTATTCCATCCACGACTGTTTGTGAGCCACAACTGTGCTCAATTGACTGGAGCGTTTCTCTCACAGTAGTCAATCTACTTTACAATCTATTTGGGAAGCGCTTTGAGCCGTTATACGGGGCTATATCAAAAGCAAGGATTATTATCATTATTATGTACATACATTCTTAAAGGTGGGAAGGCAGGTGGACAAGGCTATCAGAAATGTTTATGGAATCCCAGGTTTTATATGTAGGGGTATAGAGAAAGCAAAAGCAATCTGCGCCTAATACGTTCTTGAATTAGGTAAGCAGGATATGTCCTTCTAGGAAGAGAGTGCGCATTCCATTCCAAATACCGTATCTATCTCTACGATTTCCATGTGTAGATGGGATGCATAGAATTCTCAGTTTGGATACTCTTAGGCACGGTGATGGTTTTCCACATGTGTCAGATACTCAGATGACTGAAAGATAAAATGCAAACTAGCAATGCTAACTTTGTATAAACTGTTGGATGGATACAGTTAGAATGTTGTATCCATTATTGGTCACCCCACTTTAGGAATCATTTGAAGGCTACTGCAGGGGAGCAGAGGAGATTTACTGGGGTAATATTGGAGAGGGGGTGTTTGGCCGATGAGTGGAGGAACTGGGACATTTTCCGCTTTAACAAAGAAGTTTGATGGATGACCTGATCGAAGAGTTTTAAATTATGATGTGTTTTGATAGTCAATATGAAGAAATTATTTCCACTGATCAGTGACTGGAGCATTTTTGAATTAAGATAGTAAGTAAATGAGCAAATGGCAAGTGGATAGGGTAACTTGTAGACGTTATCTGACCCTTTCTCATTTGGCCGTAAGTCTGGGTTGAGCCAATGCTCCGCTCCACCTGCCTGGGTGTCTGACACACTCAGAAACCGATCACTGTGCTTTAAAGTATCCAAACCAAACTGTGAGTTCCTTATACGCATCCCACCTACACATGGAAATTTTCCTGGATCCGGAATATAATTATTACCTAATTTGGGAAGTTTTAGGCTCATGTTGGCAAGAGCCAAGCTTGGGGACCCTAGAGTTGGATAACTACTGGAGTCTAACCAGCTAAAACTGTATAGCTTGTCATTGAGGGCACTGCCTGGCAAGCTTTCCCACTATTTCTCTAGCATGGACCTCTACCAGTTAGGGCTTTGGCCTCCATGGTTAAGGAGAAGGATATTTGGCACTGAGCATCAACTGTCACAGCAAAATATCTATTCAGTCGCAGTGCCATGTATCTATGCCATGAGTCCCATGGCATAGTGGTTAGTACATTTGCCTGGCAAGTGAGAAGACAGGGTTTGATTCATGGGCGGAGCAAGACTGTCGGCAACTTTCTCCACACACCTCTGTTTAGCTAGCAGTAAGTAGGGGACCAGTTGTTATTTTTGCCACTCAATTGATGACTTTGTGGATAATAATAATAATAGTAATCCATGCATTTGGTATAGCTTTTTTCATGTCTTCTAGATGTTTCAAAGCGCTTCACATAATACAATATACTCTAAAGTGAATTGACTGTATATTTGTGGGCGAAACTGGCAGCCAATTACTCACTGCAGCGTCCCACAAACAGTCGTGGATTGAAATGACCAATTTATTATTGTTTTATTTTTTGAGGCATTATTATTAGGCGTGTGGAGGAAATAAATTTGCCCAAGGTTTCGCCCTGCCTGGAATTGAACCCAGGTCTTCCGCATATAAAACAAGTGCTTACAATAGGGTAACTTGTAGACATTTTATGACCCTTTCTCACTGCATTTTGCAGTATATTCTATGAAGCACTTTGAGATACCTTAATGATAAAGTGCTTAATCAAATCCAAGGATTATTATTATTATTAACTGCCACTCTCTAATCAAACCCACTTGGTGACTGAAATTGGTGTCTTGTTTGCAGATCAAGAAGAAACAGCAGGATGTTCTTGGTTTCCTGGAGGCCAATAAAATAGATTTTAAAGAGATGGACATAGCGGCGAATGAGGACAACAGGATGTGGATGCGGGAGAATGTCCCAGGGGAAAAGCGCCCACAGAAGGGCAACCCTCTCCCTCCTCAGATCTTCAACGATGCCCAGTATTGTGGGGTGAGGCACAGTAATAGCTGCAGTAAAAACTCATATCAGTCGTATATGAAATTGCTCAGTTAGGACCACAACATCTAATATGACTTGCATAAAGTCTGATTGTGGAAGTCCAATTCCAATTGTCCAATTTAATCAATAATCATCACCGCAACTGTGTAATTCACTGCACCCAGTAAATGCACGTCAGTAAATCCGATACTGTCAACCTGTCCCTTTCATCCGGCACCGTTCCCACCCCCCTCAAAATGGCTGCTGTCAACCCCACTCTGAAGAAACCTTTCCTTAACGCATCACAGCTTTCAAACTAACGGCCCATCTCCAACTTCCCTTTTCTGTCTAAAGTCCTTGAAAGAGTTGTTGCTCCCAGTTTCACTGTTTCCCGATGTGAAAGGCGTTCTATAAATGTAATTTTGTTGTTATTGTTGTTGCCTCCTCTCATCCCACTCCCTTCATGAACCCCTCCAATTCCGTGTTTCTGTGGGATTCCGTGTTGCCCACAGCACGGCAACTGCTCTGGTCAAGGTCACAAATGATATCCTGACCATTTGTGACCAGGGCTCCCTCTGTCTCCTCGTCTTCCTCGACCTATCCACCACCTTTGACGGCGTGGAGCACTCAATCCTCCTCCACTGCCTCTCCTCCTCAAACTTCAAGGTTATGTCTTTGGTTCGGGTCCTATCTCTCACGCCGCCTCCAATTTGTGTCCGCCAGCAGCTTTTCCTACAGCCCCGCACTGTCTCCTGCGGTGTTCCTCAGGGCTCTGTCCTTGGTGCCTTCCTCTTCACCCTCTACATGCTCCCACCTGGTGACATCATCCGCAGACATGGGGTAAATTTCCACTTGTATGCGGATGACACCCAACTCTTATCTCTCCGCTTCCATCCTCAACTCCAGAACTACCAGCATCCTGACATTGAGTCCTGGGCAAGGAATAACTTTCTTCAGCGGAACGTCAGCAAGACTAAGGCCCACCTGATTAGCTTGCGTTAGTGCCTCCGCACCTCAGGTGCTAGTAGCATCAGAATCCATGGTTGCACTCTCCATATCACGAAGCCAGTCAGGAACCTGGGTGTCTTGTTTGAGCCTATCCCCCAGAGGATCGAATTCAAGATCCTCTTCCTCACTTTCTAGGCTATCCACGGCCTTGCCCCTTCCTATCTCTCCAACCTGCTGACTCCCTACCAACCTACCACAGTCCCTTTGCCTCGCTTCCTCCCTTGCCTCCTTCAAGGCTGGTCTCCAGACCCTTGTTTTCAATTGTGCCTTCTGCTGCCCTCCCACCTCCCTCCCTCCTACCCTGCCCCTCCCCCATGCTTGGATCCCAACTTCTGACTATTCAACGCCTTGGGATGCCCTCCCAACGTGCAAGGCTCTCTATAAATGTAATTTTGTTGTTGTTGTTGATATGGTGACAAACTAAAACAAAATTTCCCGCGATTCAATCAATGCATCTTCACCCAACACGCCACAGGCACTTATTGGCGAGAGTTAGAATTGCATTGAATTCAATGCAGCCGGACAATAAATGCCCATGAGGAAACATGTCAGTGTGTCATTTCCCATGATTTAAGGCCTTTTGCAGTAACTGCAGGTGTTATGGAGGGTAGGAGAGCCATGTTACAATTTAGGTGGTTAATATCAGTGGTGCAAAAAAATCTAAGTGGTTTTGACAGGAAACTGAATGGGACTCGGCTAGTGTAAGATCTGGGCATTTATAGATTTACAAAGATAAGACTTGTGTGAGTCTTATTGTATTTAAAAGAACCAGGTAATTTGCATACATTTATACAGTGTAATGTTTATAAACAGTGTCAACTGTAATACTATAGAGTCCTGGAGGTTAGTGGTTACAGTAATCGCCTCGCTAGCTAAAGGACCTGGGTTCGATTCCCAGACAGGATTAAAAGTTTCCTTAAATCCCTCCTAAATAAATAAATAATTTGGTCACTCAATCCACGACTGTTTGTGGGACACAGCTGTGGACAATTTCTCTCACAAGGTAAACAGTTTACTTTACAGTGAGACATGTAGAAGAAGGGATAAGGTGCTATATCAAATGTAAGGCTTATTATTAATGCGGCTGCTTGTTTCCGCAGGACTTTGAAGCTTTCTTCAATGCCAAGGAAGAAAATGGAGTTTATGCCTTTCTGGGACTTGCACCTCCTCCTGGTTCAAAGGTAAGAGAAATACAGTAAAAGTCTGTTTATCCAGCACCCGCGGGACCTGGCCAATGCTGGTTAAATGGCATGCCAGACATTCGGTTAGGTCCGACGCCGAAAACCCAACACAAAAAAATTAACTTATTTTAACATATACCATATTAATAATAGACTAAATAATGACAGATAATAACAGACCTTTGTTATTCACCTGAACATTCACCTTAAAATCACCTTTGCTGGTAGATGCCTGGTTTGAAGCCATGTTGCTGGGGTAGAGGTGTACAGTCTATCGATACCTTCTGCAATGGCGGACACCATGCAAGGGAAAAAAAGGGCAGCGTGACTTTAAGGCTTTACTAGCGGCAAGCCAAAATACCTGTCCAGTATTCTTGTGCGACAATTGATTCATTAAATGGGCCACCGCGATTGTGCTGGATAATATCCGGTTAATCGGATGGGGACTTTGTTTTTGTCGTATCGGTTATACGGAAGTTCTGGTTGAGTGAGTCACGGATAAACGGATTTTACTGATTTTTGCCCTGTCCATACTATCATAATTTTCACTGGAGTGTTCACTTTAAGAAATACCGTACGATTCATTGGTACACAGTTTGATTGTCTTGTGTATGAATTGAAAGCCTTGCGCTTGCTTCGCCAAACAGATCAAAAACATTTAGTCTTTCTCAATAATAATATGATACCCTGGCAATAAATTTGTGACCTGTTTTCCTATAGTGCTTAAGTGCACTTGCCTCAATTCCCAGTCGGGGCGAAACCTTTGGAAAGTTTCTTTACTCCACACGCCTCTGCTTACCTCGCAGTAAGTAGGAACCCAGTTGTTTGTTGATTGGCAGATCACTTTCTGAGGATAATAATAATAATAAATAATAATTTTGCAACTCAACCCAATTATGGGACACTGCTTACGCCTTTGGCATTTCACCCACAAGATTTACAATAAATAAACTCTACAGTTTATTGAGACATCTCAACAACATCATAAGGACTGTACCAAATGCAAGAATAATACTGTACTATGGTCCCTTCAGATGTTCCTCTGGGCACTCTTCCCCCACAACACACACACACACACACAATAAACACTCCTGTTTGGATTTTCAGTCAAGATCCTTGTTGACATGCTGGTCAGAGAGGCCACGGGGACTGGTTGGTTGGTTTGAACAAAACAAACACACAGACTCACTGCACTGGAAGGAGCTTTGTTATGCACAGTTGGGCCCTGTTTTAACATAGTTGTTTATGGGGCCATGAAAATCACACCCCTTGTTATTTAACACAAAATCGCCTCTATTCAGTGGTTATCAGGTTGGCGCTGACATCACTTCCCATACACTACGCAGCAAGTTGTCACCTGGTTGGGGAGTCTATAACCAGGGGACACAAATAAAAGAAGGTGATTGGGGGGAATCAAAAAGAGAATTTAGTAGGATTAGCAAGAATACAGTCAATTCACTTTAAAGTAAGCGCTTTGAAATGTCTAGAAGACGTGAAAAAGCGCTATATAAAATGCTTAAAGATTATTATTAGAACTGCTTCATATGGAGGGTTGTGAGGTTGTGGAAATCGCTGCCTGAAACGATGGTTGAATCAGATTGCGTAGATACATTTCAAAAGGAAGATAGACCTTGCAAACTTTCCTAAGGTTTCTGCCCAGCAATCAAACCCGGGCCCTCTCATACTGAGGCGAGTGAACTAACCATTCCACTATGGGACTCCCATGTAGAAACTGAATTTAATTGTTATCCACCAAACTACACCACAGCTATCAGGTGAGAGTCCTGTGGATTGTGATGCCAAAATAGAGCACAGATTAAATCAGAATCGGGCTTCTGCGAACAACAGCAGATTACATTTACACAGCGCCATTCACGTCAGGAGGACATCTTAAGGTGTTGGACTGACAACTGGGGTTTGGGATCAGGAGGAGTGGGAGGCAGGGAAGGTAGGATTAGGAAGGTGACTGAAGGCGCAGTTGAAGAGAAGTGTCTTGAGAAGGGTCTGGAAAGAAGCAAGGGAGGGCGGCAAAGGGAACGTGCAATGGATTTCCAAAGGGTGGGGGTAGAGTGGCTAAAGACCTGACCGCCAATGGTGGGGCTGGGATGTGGGGGTGAATATGAAGGAGGCCGTACCCGCTGAGCCGTACAAATGGACAGATATTGTAGCTTTATTATAATAATAATAATCCTTGCATTTGATAAAGCACTTTTCATGTCTTCTAGACATCAGAATGCCTTTCACAGAATATACTGTAAAGTGAATTGACTGTATATTTGTGGGCGAAACGCGGTAGAGAATTGCGCACAGCAGTGTCCCACAAACAGTTATGGATTGAAATCACCAATTTTATTTTTGTGTTCTTTGGAGGGATTATTATCAGGCCTGTGAAGTAAGGAAACTTGCGCAAGGTTTTTGCCCCGACCTACCTGGATTCAAACGCAGATCTTTGTAATCGCTTGTAAGGCGAGTGCTGTAACCACTGAGCTACAGGCTTTCCCTCTGTTATGGCGATGCTGAGTGGGAGGGGGGTAGAGGGGAAGTATGTTTGTGTGAGAATCTTTATAAAGACTTTTACCTTTCCTTTTCAGGAAGCAAATCAGGCCGAAATCCTTCAGAATGGCGAAGCTCTGGGGGACCACAATCCAAACACTGTAATTAAGCTGTGATTTTTTTTATCTCTCACCGTCTCTGTTACATCTTTCACGTTTGTCTTCCATGCCTTGACATACTGAAACTTCTACACCCTACTATCCCTCCACCTGCTCCCCATCCCACCACCACTCATGTTCTTCACCCACCCTCTGTGATTCCACCCAGGAACCCCACTGCCTGGCCCCCTCCCATGCCTTCATGTGGAGTCCTGTAGCTCAGTGGATAGAGCACTTGCCATGCAAGCAAGACACCCAATTCTATCTCATCATCTCCATCGTCGACTCCAGGACCGTTGATGTCCTGGACAAGAGCCAACCTTCTCCAGCTCTATGTTGGCAAGACAGAGGCCCTCCTGCTTAGTTCCCAGCTGCTGACACTATCATCATTCATGGCTTCACTCTTCACCTCACCAATACGAAATCTCAATGTCCCCAGCTATCCTTCAAACACCATATTCGTGCTGTGACCCGTTCTGCCTTTCCACACCTCCATAACATTGGTTCATCACGTCCCGGCTTGACTACACCAACTGCCTGCTCATTGGCCTTCCCAACTCTTCTCTTCACGAGTTACAGATTATTCAGGACTCTGCAGCTCATGTCCTCTCCCACCAGGAATCTATCACCCACGTTCTTGCCCAGCTTCATTAACTCCCAAACAAAAACAGAAATTGCTGGGGAAACTCAGCAGGTCCTGGACTTCATCAGAACTGACGAGGGGTTGTAGACCCGAAACGTTGACTTTTTTTTCTTTCTCTATGGATACTGCCTGACCTGCTGAGTTTCCCGGGCAACTTCTGTTTTTGTTTCGGATTCCCAGCATCTGTAATATTTTGTGTTTCATTAACGCCCAGTTCCTCAGAGAATCGACTACAAAACCCTCATTCTCACCTTTAAAGCCCTCCACACTCTTTTTTCCCCCTACCTCTCCATCTTCCTAACACCATATCAGTCTGTACTCTACCACCATTCAATGGACACCAGCCTACTTCAGGTCTGCCTCACGACCGTTCCACCATTGCATTCAGCATCTTTGCCCCCCACACTCTGGAATTCTATCCCACAATCCCTCCACCTCACCATCACTCTTGCCTCTTTCAAAATCACCTAAAGAAAACACTCTTTGACCTTGCCTTTGGCCACCCTCCCACCCCTCTTCCCTCCACCCCTGCTGACCCCCAGATTGAGTCCAAAAAAACCTGTGCCTGGAACATCTGTCCAGCGTGAAGGATGCTACACAAGTGTAATTTGTTGTTGTAATGTGTCTCCCACTTTCTGTCTGTCTGATCTCTCTCTTCCTCTCCGAAACTATTTCCATCTCCCCTGTGCGTATATGTCTTTCCCTCCTTTGCCTCTCTCCTCTCTCTTTCTTGCTCTGCGCCTTGCATGGCTCATCTCTGTCGTTCTTCTCTCCGTTTCCCCCGGTTGTTAGGGCACAGAGCAGCGCTCGTGTGTTCCTGAGGACGCTCAGCCTGAAGAAAGTATTGAAATATTGCATAATCACGTTGAGCAGTCGACAGACGTGAATGTAATTATGTATGCGTTTGTACGTGGCAGTCTTTGTGGCATGCCGTTGTGTCCGTTTGTGCTTACGTTGTGTTTTCACGCATCATTTTTACCTCTCGTTTGGTTTGTGCGTGAAAATGTGTTAACTTGTGTTGACTATAATTCTCTCTCAGTTGAAATTCACATTGTGCGCTCAGGCTTTTAATTTGTAGCAGACGTTTAACAAGAGGATTTGCTTTGCATTCGACTTGGGGAAAGTCAGCGGTGAGAATTCTACTCATTGTGGTCACTAAATTATTTAATCTTCACCCTCTTATACCTGCATTGCTGTTTTGTTCACTTTCTTACACCAGTGTGGTTAGAAGGTATATCTGAAGGTATGCTGAAGGTATATCAAATCCGTGCACTTGATATAGCGCCTTATCACATCGTTGATATGTCTCAAAGTGCTCCACAGACTATACCATGAAGTGGATTGTCTGTGCATATTGTGGGAGACGCACGGCAGCTAATTGTGCACAGCAGTGTCCCACAAACAGTTGTAGATTGAGGGCTTATTTTTTGAGCGGTTACTATCAGGTGTGCAGAGTAAGGAAACTTACCCAAGGTTTTGCCCTGCCTCGAATTGAACCCAGGTCTCTCGCTTGTAAGGCAAGTGCTTACAATAGGGTAGAGATTATTATCCCAGAAAGAGATCCACCAATCGACTTACAACTGGATGCTTACTGGTAGTTAAACAAAGGCGTGTGGAGTCAGGGAACTTGCTGAAGGTTTTGTTCAACCCAGGAATCGAATCTCAGGGAATCTGGAGAAGAGGACAAGGGTGGGAATCTGACAGGAAACGCGATCAACGAGGCATGTCTTGACATGGCCTTTGAACGATCAGAGTGAATGAGTGGGTGGAGTGAGACAGAGTGGAAGTGTGAAGAGTGTTGGGCGAAGGACATGAAGCTTACCATGCTTCACTGAGCTTTCCCTTGGAGATATTCGCAGTCGTTGGGGATCGATTTGAAGGTGGGTGGTGGTAAGGGCTTGCATGCAAAATTAGTCCCCACAACTCATGATCTTTTAATGGTCACTGGAACCAGGAAATCCACTGGTTAGTTATTGTTGTGATAATAATAATAATAATCTTTTCATTCTCCTCCCAGTTCAATCTTCACAGACCTGCCCTCGCCTGGTTCGAATCTTACTTTTCTCACCGTTTTCACTTTGTCACCATCAATAGTTTCTCCTCCAGTCCCCACACTGTCACCTATGGCGTCTCCCATACTTGGCCCCCTACTTGGCCCCCTACTTTTCAATATCTACATGCTTCCCCTTGGTAACAACATCCGCAGACATGCGGTCAACATCCATATGTATGCGGATGACACCCAACTCTTATCTTTCTGCCTCTACCCTTGATTCCAGGACCACTGCTGTCCTGACACTGTCTGTCAGACATCAAGTCCTGGATGATAGCTAACTTTCTTCAGTTGAATGTCCCTCCTGATTGGCTCATGCCAGCATCTTATACATCAGGCACTGGCAGCATCAACCTCCATGGTTGCACACTCCACCTCACCAAGCCAGTCAGGAACCTAGGTGTCTTGTTTGATCCTCAACTGTCTTTCCTTCCCCACATCCAAGCCATGACTCGCTCTGCCTTCCCTCACCTCCGCAACATTGCCCAACTCCGACACTACTTCTTTCCTCAGGCCGCTGAAACTCTTATTCATATCTTCATCATGTCAAAGCTCGATTATGCCAATGCTCCGTGCTTGTTGGCGTCCCCAGTTCCTTTCTCCATAGGCTGTAGATCATCCAGAACTCTGCAGCATGTGTCCTTCGGTACCAAGTTCCGTGACCTCATCTCCCTCATTCTCACTCGACTCCATTGGGTCACCATCACCTAGAGGTTTCAATTCAAGATCCTGGTCCTCACCTTTATAGCCCTCCATGACCTTGCCCCACTCCACTTCTGCGACCTCATAACCTTCTGCCAACCTGCCAACTCCCTCCGCTCAGTGGGCTCCGGGCTTCTCTATGACCCCCGACCCACCGCCCACCATCGGCGGGCGAGCCTTCAGTCACTCTGCCCTCAACCTCTGGAATTCCATCCCACAATCCCTCCGCTTTGCCCGTTCCCTAACCTTCTTCAGGTCCTTTCTCAAGACCTTCCTTTATCAGTTGACCTCTCTCCACACCCTCACTGATCCCGACCCCAACTCGGGTCTGAAACACTGACTGTCCAGCTCCTTGGGATGTCCTCCTGACGTGAAAGGCGCTATACAAATGTAATTTTGTTGTTGTTGATATAGCAGCTTATCACTTTGTTGAGACATCTCAAAGCACATACACTGTAAAGCGGATTGTCTCTGTATTTATGGGTGAATCATATT
Organism: Hydrolagus colliei; assembly: GCA_035084275.1. Taxonomy (NCBI): domain Eukaryota; kingdom Metazoa; phylum Chordata; class Chondrichthyes; order Chimaeriformes; family Chimaeridae; genus Hydrolagus; species Hydrolagus colliei. The sequence goes on from CM068745.1 coordinate 76,175,860, forward strand.
TTGTTCTCCCACAATATACACAGTGAATCCACTTTGCCCAAAGCAGCCACTGAAACGAGTGACCAATTTCTTTTTTGGCGGATTATTGGCCACAACACTGGGAGAGAGAAACTCCCTTCTCTAGTTAAAGCCTTTAAACCGCGGTCCTGTCTGCCTGTTCAGGTGGTTGTTAAACGTCCTGTGGCGCTATTGAAAAAGAGAAGTGAGTTTCTCTCTCCCGATATCCTGGCCAATAATCTCCCAAATACAATTGGTAATTTATTCCATACAGGCGCGAGATCTGGGTTGAATTCCAGCCAGGGTGAAACCTTGGGCAAGTTTCCTTACCTTACTCCACACGCTTAACAATAATCTCTCAAAAAATGAACGATAATAAGAAATTGATCATTTAAATCCGCAACTGTTTGTGGCACACTGCTGTGCGCAGTTGGCTGCTGCATTTCGCCCACAAATATACAGTTAATTCACTTTACAGTATATTCTGTGAAGTGCTTTGAGACACCTAGAAGTCGTGAATAGCGCTATATCAAATGCAAGGATTATTATTCTTATTCGTATTCTTATTCTTATACCCTGTAAAGCACTTTGAGATGTGATACAGCATGTTATCAAAAGCAAGGATTATTACTATTGGGAGGTTCTAGTGTGTCTTACACTGTGCTTCTCTCTGAATCTTGGGTGTTGCCATGTGCAGGATAATGTTGCTGAGAGCGAAGGTGAGACTCTAGTGAATGGCAAAGATTCTGACTCAACAGGCGAAGCAGAGGAGGCCGAGGAGGAGGCTCTCAAAACTGTAAATTCTTCCTTTTTTTCTCCCTTTCCTTTTTCTTGAATGACTTTAATTGTCCATTCGCCTTTTAACCCTGTTCACCGTTTAACCCGTTTCGTTCATTTAAAAAAAAATCACATTTCTCTATTTCCGTTTCTTGAGTGATTAATCAGTCCGTTTACTCTTTTGAACACTTTTTCTTAACACTTTCCATTCACTTTTTAATCTTAAAAAAAACTTGGCCTTCTGTTCATTTTATTCCCAATTAACGCAGCAGGTTTGTTTGCGTGCGAGATGGGTGGCATGTTAGTATCTAAATATTGTTTACTCTTCACTCTCGCCCTTAATTAATTACAGCTCGCCAGCCCCACTGAGTTCAAGGGATCCCAGTTACACTCGTTTGGTTTTGTGGGGGATTATTGAAGGTTTATAATCGACTTGGGACGTCCTCCTGACTTGAAAGGCGCTATACAAGTGTAATTTTGTTGTTGTATTATTTTGTAAATTATTGAGATGCGAAATAGAGTGGGGGTGGTGGTGAGAAATTGTTTTGATCACTGTTTATACTTTAGGTCAGAGTGGATCCGAGGTGTGCGGTGGATTAGTTCTGCCTGTTAGACCCCTCTTTTGAGCTGGTAGCTAATTTAGACGCGTGGGTTATAAACACTCGTTTGCATTAACCTCATTCATATAATCTCTTCTCTCCATCTGTTTCTTCTTCAAAACCTCTAAAACCTTTACGATTGTGAATTTTGCATGATTTTGCGTTGCAAAGAATGAACACCATAGTTCTTCCTTTCCAACTTTTTACCACAAAGGGGGACCATTTGACGGAGTGGGTGTTGTTTTGTTTATGGCTCCCTATAAAACCTTGTCCTTATAAAATGCTGGAGGCAATGATCTAACATCATACACTGTGCTGGCTGGGTTGGAGATAAATAAGTGCTGGAGGATTCAATGAGTTGTATAACAATCCTTGTACTTATCACTTAAGAATCATAGAATGATTACAAAAATAACAAAATTATATTTGTCTAGTGCCTTTCATGTCTGGAGGACGTCCCAAGGCCCTGGACAGGTACTGCTTCAGACTTGAGCTGAGGACGGAGAGGGTAGGGAAAGAGTTGCCGATGGGTCCATCGAAGAGGAGAGCCTTGAGGCGAGACTTGAAGGAGGCCAGGGAGAGGACGAGACGGAGGGATTGCGGGATTTTACTGCACACAAGGCAGCCTATTGCTATCCAAATGAATCTCACCTCACTGCTCTCTCCCCATAACCCTACAAACTCATCCTCCCTAAATAATTATCTAATTATCTCATACCAAATGTGACCAAACTCCTTACTATGCCGTGACAATAGGGCTCAATGGACCTTATTTTGTCTTATTTGTCTTGCAAGACCAGTCTTGACTTCTCTTATCTGGTTTCCAGATTCACCACCTACCCAGTCCAACTTATCCAAAATTCTGCCACTGTATAGGAATGAGGAAAATCAGGAAGTTTTCACATCACAGAGCTTGCCAATTTATATCCAATCTCCCAGTGACTTTTCAGGTGTCTTTTCAGCCTCTCTGCCCCATACCTTTGGAATTGCACCCCACACTCCCTTCGCCTCGCTCCCTCCCTTGCCTTCTTCAAGGCCTGTCTCAAGATCCTCCTCTTCGACAGCACCCTTGGTTACCCTCCTACCCCACTCTCCCTCTTCTTGATCCCATCCCCAGCTTGGGTCCAAATCTAGTGCTTTGGGACGACCTCTCGATGTGAAAGGCTCTATACAAATGTAATTTGTTGCTGTTTCAAGTCCGAATGACAACACCAGTATCCCATTTATATTAGCAATTAAAATACGCACTGCTCAAAATAAATTCAAAATATTTATTGGTCACAAGTATACAATTTGACGACACCCCAAAGTCTAAAATTAGGTCATAATACAGCCCTGTAGCTCAGTGGTTAGAGCACTCGCCTTACAAGCATGAGATCTGTGTTTCGAATCCAGTCAGGTCAGGGTGAAACCTTGGTTTCCTTATCCTGCAAGCCTAATAATAATCCCTCCAAATTAAAAAAAATTGGTTATTTCAATCCACAACTTTTTGTGGGACACAACTGTGCACAATTGGCTGCTGCGTTTCGCCCACAACAGCAAATTGGGCCCCATTCAGACAAGTCAACAGCATCCTTACAAATGGAATTAAATGACAGAGTGCAAACAAGTTATTAATGTTCCCCCCAATTGAAATAAGTGAGACCGTTCCTACCATCTATGGGGTGGAGATAACTGGAACAGTGAGGCAAACTTTGTTACGGAATATGAGGCATTCCTACCAATGGAACTAACATACAGCGAGGCTCCATTCAGACCAGTTTGAACACCCTTGACCATAACGTCACACTATTAACTTGTTTCCATCTCCCCTCCCGTCATTTACACAATGTGCCAAATGGCCCTCTCCAGTGCTGTAGGGTTTCTCACTCCCCTTCCCATCTCACCGCTCTGCCCCACTGGAAAGTTAACGAGTGTTGGAGCGTATTGAGTGAAAACAGCAGCAGGGTTGGGCCTCCCAATAGCTTGAATGAACCCTTGCAACCTCACTGAGCTGATTGTTGCGCGATTGCAACAGCCGTGGCAACGTACAGTGTGCGTGGACCTATCTCATCACTCAGTGCCTCAAGAGGTGTGGAGGGTGCGGATATGGGGCACCGAGGTGAAAGAAAAGGTAAAACTTGGATTGAAATCCGAGGTTACTTTTGTTTTAAAGCTTTCTTTATGCAGGGTTTCTGCAGCACAGGGTCCAGTGTTACCATTGTCTCCAGGGTGTCAGACACTTCCTTCCGTCACTGTTGCTATTTCATTCCGCCTTTCCCTCCTGCTTTCTCTCGCCCTTGTTCTGCCTTCGTGATTTTTCCAGGAAGAGGAAGGGGAGCAATCAGTGACAAAGGTTTGTTTCTGTTGCTTAGACTTTGCCAACGTGTTTAATGTTGTGTTTACCCTGCTGGGAAGCAAGTGATTATTCTATCAGTGTGTATGTGTGTCTTAATCTCTTTCTCTCTCTGGGCATTGAAAAGCCTGATTTATTGTATAATCCCATTTCCTCGATGCATCTCAGTCCCCCTGGCTACACCGTCCACCATTAACTGGTAGGCTTTCAGCCATTGTGCCCCCCACTTCTGTTATCTCCATCCTGGAGATCCTTCACATTAGCACCAATGTTCTTCCCTCCCTCCCCTCCTTTAAAACCTATTTTAAGACCCATCTGTTCGACTTGCTATCTTTATCCCCTCGTTCCCTCACCTCGCCAGAGCTCAGCCACTCACTCAGCTGTGTGAAGTGCTTTAATGCCTTGGGACATCCTCCTGACGTGAAAGGGTCTATACAAGTGTAATTTTGTTGTAATCGTTGTTTGAGATTCCTCCCATTGCGAAAGGCGTCATATCTACACAATTAGTTAATTGAAATTGACACTATGCTGGCTACATCGGTACGAGGGAGTTTTCCCTTCATTGTGCCTATTGGATGCATGTACTGTACCCGGAACTTTGCTGATGTATTTTTATAGAGTGGGAGGGGTGGAGAGACTAGAAAGAGGAAAAGTAGCACTTCATAGACTGCTACCTGGCAATGCCAGCCGAGCACATGAGACACCGTTCTGTGTAAGATATTAAGGGTGCATCCTGTGTAGAGCGTACCATCATTCAGAGGAGCAGCTTCTCCAACAGGGCTCGAATAATCTGTCAGGATTGGGGCGAACATAAGAACTTGCGTTACGAAAGAAGACCAAGGTCTATGCGGTTCGTCTTCCACCATTCCGGCAGTTGCTTAGAAGTGGCTGTCAGAACAGGGTTGAGTATGGGAGTGCTTAAGAAAGAATTGGAACAAGAAAGTATAGAGAAGGGCTAATAAGAGTATATGAGTGGGGGGTGACAGAGGATTGTGATTGGGACATTTGGGATCTTCTCAGAGGATGAAGGGGATTGGGGACAATCAGCTTCTTGAAGCAAAGAGAAGCAAACACTGAGAAGAATTGGAGGTGACCTATAGAATACTAAATGTTTATTAAGGGCCATGATAGAGTAGACATGGAAGACTCTTTCCTCTGGTTGGAGAAACTATAACTAGGGGTCATAGTCTTAAGATTAGCGGTCAGCTTTTTTGAGTTGAGGAAAAACTTCTTCACTCAGAGGGTAGTGAATTTATGGAATTCTCTACCTCAAAAGGTTGTAGATGCTCAGTCCTTGAACATATTCAAGACTGAGATTGATAGATTTCATATGGATAAAGGATTAAGGGATATGGGGAAAAGGCGGGCAGATGGAGTTAGATTAGAAGATCAGCCATGATCTTATTGAATGAGGGGGGGGCAGGTTCGAGTGGCCGGATGGCCTACTCCTGTGTGCAATTGGCTGCTGCATTTCGCCCACAAATATACAGTCACTTCACTTTACAATATATTCTGTGAAGCACGTTGAGACATCGATAAGTTGCGAAAAGCGCTATATCAAATTGCAACGATTATTATTATTACTGTATTGTGTTCTTATGAAAGCCAGTCCCCTACACGCACATACATTTGCCCAGATAGACACATGCACACACATGCGCAGAACCTGTGGAGCTGACCTATATCTTGCCCTGCTCGCTGTCCAGTTTCTTATTCTTATGTTCTATTGCTGACTCGGGAGAATGGGCCAACTAGGTTCCTGTCACCTCATATGTGTCTGCAGCTATAAGCTTCTTCATTGTCATTTAGAGTCACTCACCTATTGCATAGTTTCTGCTCTCTCCTTATCATTTTGCCAGAGGGAGAAGGAGGATGCGGAACCCGTCACAGAGTTCGGATCATGCAATAAATTATGAATGACTTTTTTTCGTTTTAAAAAAAAACCCTCACGTTCTTTATAAAGTAACGAGTTGTCAGATACAATCGATTTTAACCTTTCTTTCATTTAAAATACAGTCCTGCCTGGTTTGTGCTTAAGATTTATTTAAATTTTTATATAATATATACTGTATGTATACACAAATACACACAAATTCTAATGGTAAATAATAATAGTGATATCTAGAGGCTTTTCACTTTAACTCATAATTAACTGAAGACTCATTTGAAAATGCATCCTATCCTGGACCAGGCTGCTTAAATCTATCACCTCCATCTGCGACCTGTTCCCTATTCCCCAGAGGATAGATTCGAAATCCTCATCCTCGCCTTCAATTCCCTCCAAGGCCTTATTCCTCCCTACCTCTGTGACCTGCTCACCCCATATCAACCTCTCTGCTCAGCGGGCTCCAGCCTGCTCCATGTCCCCCACCCCACAATTGGCGGTCGGGCCATCAGTCTTTCCGCCCCCACCTTATCTTCAATCCCAAAGTCCCTTCACCTTTCTCTATCCCTTGCCTCCTTCAAAGCCCATCTCAAGTCCGTCCTCTTTGACCGCACTTTCAGTCACCCTCCTACCCCCAACCTTCCTGCCCTCCACCCCTCCTGATCCTAACTCCCAGCCCGGATCCAAATCTCTGACTATGGAATGCCTTGGAACGTCCTCCCCACATGAAAAGCACTGTATAAATGTAATTTGTTGTTGTTTTCACTGTTTTATGCCTTGTTCTTAATATAACTACCTAAAAAAAACGCATCTTTTAAAAAAACCACAAAACTAACAAAATAAAATTTCAGATCCTTTTGTTTAAAACTTCCCTCTTTCATTTAGGATGAAGAAGAACAACCCGTAACTGAGGTAGTTGGTTTATTAGAGGCTCTTGTTTTTCTTCACACAGTAATCATTCCATCCTATAGCTTTTACATATCATCCTCATACAGTATTGCGAGTGCCATCACGGGTTGATGTGATTAATCTTTATACTTGAGCAGACAGATACCAGCAAATGACTAGGCTGCCGCCGTGTCAGGGTATCACAGCAATCCTCTAGGTCTGCAGGGCTGTCGTATGAATTGAGCGATCATTAACATAGGAACGTAGAAATTGCTAGACGAAAGAAGGCCAAACTCCCATCTAATTTAATCCTATTAATCCTGCAGCCAAATAGGTATGGTGGTCCTAGCTGGACAAGTAGTGTGCAAAATTGCCAGACAATGCTATCAATGGTAAGGTAAGTGATTTTAGCTGGTTAGACTCCAGTAATCAGCCCCCAAATCCCATTTGAGGTACCCCAAGCCTTGGCTCTTTCCAACTTTTACCTAATACTCTCCGGAATAAGGTAAGCATGATGCTTCCCTCCAGCGACCTCTTAAAATTGTCACTCTAGGTGTCGAGATCACTGTCGGAAAATTGTTGCTCTTTGGCTGTGGTGACCACAGTGCACCTTTCCCACATTGCTGCACTATCCTTCAAATGGTTCAACTCTAGAGCTGTAAATGGGATTGAAAATGTAAATTCTCAGCAATACTTCGGGGGCATACCAAGACAGTAGACCAGGAGGACACAGTGTTAGGGTCGCAAAGGGAGCAATTTCAGGACTGACACCAGGAAGTGTCTCTTTACCCATCAGGTAATTAATGACTGGAACAGGGTCACCAGGAAGGGTGGTTGAAGCCAGGTCACAGGGTCTTTTAAAAAGCAGCTTGATGCTGTGGATGAGGAGAGGGGGGTGGGGGGAGGGGGGAGGGGAGGGGAAGGGGGCTGGTAGAGTGGTGGACCAGAGGCAACCCTGATTGTTGAGCAAATAAGAATGTGAAGAAAATGGTGTTTGAGGTTTGTCTATTCTTAAACAATGTGTGGTAAACTTTGCGTATAGGAGGGTGTTTCATCTCACTGCGGTTTCATCCATTATTTTCTCTCCCCTGTTCTAACCCAGAAACCATCTCCCTGACCTGGTCACTGTCACCATAACCTGGTAGCCATCATTCATCAGATTAAGTTTTGGTTTCTTTACATTGATCTCTCCCTCTCTCTCTCTCTCTCTCTCTGGCCCATTACACAAACATGTAGGAAGAGGAGGACGAGGTGCCAGTGACTGAGGTAGTCTCTCTTTTTTTTAAGGTGCATGAACAGCCGTGAGCACGAGCAGCCCTTCAAACCTTACGTGGCTGGGGTGAACGCATTTGGCGTTCAATTGCCCGCTTAAACCTATTTGGTATTTTGATGTGCAATGGGAAACTTCCAATCAACTTAATCAAAAACCAGGATGGTGAATTTGGTCACTTTTGCCACCTAGTTCGGTTGTTCTCTGGCAATAGACAAATGGCTTTACATCCCATCCTTTGGATGAGATGTTAAACCGAGGTCCCGTCTGCTTGTTCAGGAAGGCGTCAAAAATCTCTTTTGGAAAGAGAAGCCAACAATCTCCCAAATAAGATCAATGCCTCACTCCATGGCTGTTGTGGAACACTGCAGTGCACAACTGGCTGCCCTGTTTCGTCTCCAAAATATACATCTCCAAAATACTCACTTTACAGTTATGTATTCCTGCGACACCTTTTGAGACATATCAGGCAAGGATTATTATATTACAAATTTCAAAAAGAAAGCACCGATCGTCTGGTGGCAACTAATAATAATAATAATCCTTGCATTTGATATAACGCTTTTCACGTCTTCAAGATGTCTCAAAGCGCTTCACAGAATACACCGTAAAGTGAATTGACTCTATATTTGTGGGCGAAACATCTCTCGGACTCGCAAAGTGGGAATTGGCTGCCTTTTTTGCCTACAACAGGGCTGGCCAAACCATTATAGTCAGGCAACAAAATGTATTTAACTGATTGAATATTTCTTGATTTATGCAAGCTTGACAAAAACAGATTACCCTACCTTACTGATCAAACATGGACCTACCTAGACTTGTGTGCCTTACTGCCCCCACTCTCTGGAACTCTATCCCAGACCCCCTCGATCTCACCCCCTCCCTTGCCTCCTTCAAGACCTGTCTCAATACTTTCCTTTCTGAATGTGCCATCTTCCCTCCAGTATACGATATATACTGTGAAGCACTTTTGAGATGTCGATAAAATGTGAAAAGCGCTATATCAAATGCAAGGATTATTATTCAAATGTTGCTTGGTCTTATTTTTAAAGGAAATTGTCTTATTGGTTTGGTGGAGCAGCCCACAGCAGATGCTTTGTGTTGAGCTGTGAATCTCTGTCTGTCCCTGTGACCCATTGTGCTTTCCTGTTGACTAGGATGAGGAGGAGGCTCAGGAATCGGACGACGAATCTTAAACAGTATATTTTTGTTCATTTCGCTTTTATACGATTTCATCTGCTAAGGTAAATTGCCATGTCACCCCTACATCCTGATCCAACGTGTGCAACCCAGCATTAACCTCCAGCTCCTTGTGAATTGCCACTTGGTAGCACAAGACATAACGTGAGTTCATTCAGGATTAACCAGTGCTGGCTTATCATTGGTGATGCTGTCTCGCTTGCCTCTCCTTAATGTGTTCGAATCCAGACAGGTCAGGGTGAAACCCTGGGCAAGTTTCCTTACTCCACACACATACACACACGCCTAATAATCCTCCAAAAAACCCACATTAATAAAATTGGTCATTTCAACCTACGACTGTTTGTGGGACACTGCTTTGCGCAATTGGCTGCCGCATTTCGCCTCAAAATATACAGTCAATTCACTTTACAGTATATGCTGGGAAGCGCTTTGAGACGTCGATAAGATGTGAAAAGTGCTATATCAAATGCAAGGATTATTATTATTAATACACCATTGACAAGTGTACAGAGACTCGGTACACAAAGTCCTGTTACTTTTTTTATCTCTACAATCCACTGACCAACGACTAAAATGTGGAATGATGATAATCGTATTTCGAAGTACTGAATTATATTCAGGACAAGTGTTTAACTGTATTTAGGATACAGTTTAAAGGATAGAGATGTGAGTGAGCGCCATCATTTTCATGTCATCGATAATGATCTGTCGCCATGTTTGTTGCCACGCCACATCATCCGTAACATGGACGGAGTGAGGAGGTGAAATACATCCCTGACAATGTGTTTCAGCTCCTCTGTAGTCTTGGTTCGCTGTTTTGTAGCAGGACTTTGTGAACTTTGTAGAGGTTCCACCCAGATATGATTTCCTTAGTGATTTATGGAGTGCTCCAGAATTTGGCTCATTCCTTTACCCCTGCCACTTGCTAAAACCTTGCCAACCCTGTCCGTTCCCTCTGCTCAGCAGGCACTAGCCTATTCCATGTCGCCCGCTCTGCCTTCTCCACTATCGACAGTCGGCCCTTCAGCCTTTCTGCCACCAGCCTCTGAATTTCTATCCTGGAGCTCCCACCTCCCCTCCCCTTGCCCCCTCCCTTATCTCATTCAAGGCCCGAATCAAGACCCTCTTCTTTGACCATATAGTTGGTCAAACTGTCACCTCCACCACTCTTTTCATCCACTCCTCTCAATCCCAACCCCCGGCTCAGATGCAAACCCTTGACTGTCCAGTGCCTTGGGGAGTCTGCCTGATTTGAAAGACTAATGTAATTTGTCTCAGTGTAATTTGTGCAAGTTTTATACTGAGTTATTGAACAATAACTTTAAAGCGGAGACTAAATTGAACTGTTTGTTAAATTCTCAATGCTCTGACATACTACTACTAATAATAATAAGAGAAATCTAATCCCCGCCCCACCACCCAAATGTGTTTTGCGATTAACTAATTCTGGACTGAACCATGGATTTTTACAATTGATTGCATTGTAAGCATTAATGCGAGCCAATGCATTCCTATTGGCTGTGGGGTTACCGTTCAATAGTCCGAAGGTTCATTAGTCTGAAGGTTCATTAGTCCGAAGGTTCGTTAATCCAAAGCTTCCCCTAACCCTAACTGTAACTCTAACCCTAACCCCAACCTTTGGACTAATGAACCTTCGGACTATCACACCAAATGTTCGGATTAACGAACCTTATTTCATTGTCGGTTCGGACTATTGAGCGGTAACCATGGTAACTACCCTGGGTATAGAAAATTTGTGTTTTCGGACTATCGAACCTTCGGACTAATGAACCTTCGGACTATCGAACCTTCGGACTATCGAGTGCCCCCCGGCTGTGGGACAGGACATCAAACAAACATTGAATTGCTTAGCTATTGTACCTGTTTTTTCATAAAATCATAGAATGTTACGGCACAGAAGGAGGCCATTCGACCCATCGAGTCTGTGCCGGCTCTTTGACCGAGCAAGTCACTTTCATAAGTGATTAACTTTTTGATTAACTAATCCTGACTAAGCTTTCAGCCATTATGTCCTGAAGCTTTAGCACCCTCTCCCCAACTCCCCCACCTTGCCCCCTCCTTCCTCTCAATTAGATCACGACTGAAGACCTTTTTCTTTGACCAAGCTTACAGTCACTTCCTCCCTCCCCCTAGCTCAGCACCAGGCTCTGTCCTCCACTGATAAGTGCTCCAAGACATTGCTCTGCGTGAGGGGCGCTGTGTAAATGCAATTTATTCAGAACTGTGCAGCTTTGAGCTTTTCTGCCCTCAGTCTGAAACTCAGACCCTTCAAAACGTCGCTACCCTCACCTCCTTCAGTGTCCAAATCGAGACCGTCCTCTGTGATCAACTTTGGCTATCTTTCCCCCCCCCCCGCCGATCCTCATCCCCTTGACTTCCACCCCCAGCTCAGGTGCAAAGCCTGGACTATCCTCCTGACATGAAAGCTGCTATATAAAAGTAACTTGTATCCTCTCCCTTTCAGTAATATAGTCTGTCCTCTCTTACTTGGAGAGATGTATACAATTCATCTCTCATACATACAATCTGCCCTCTCTCAGTCTATATCCTCTCTCTTTCTCTCACACAGAGTCTGTATCTTCTCTCACATGCAGTCTATTTCTCCAATGCACAGTCTACATCACCTCTCCCACACACACAAAGTTGGCCTTATCTCTTATACATACAGTACTCTCTTTAACATTAATTAACATCATTTCACTATGTGGGCCATCTTGTTCAGTGTTTTGATTCACAGTCTTTTACTGTGTGAAGTTCTTGGCTTAACATTAAACTGGGCCTTGCAGAGTTCAAATCACATCCGTACATTAGCTGAGTGGACTGTATGTGATCATCCTATTTGTGGTTAGCAATTTTAGTGGAGGAACATTGAAGACATTGACATTTACTACATCAATGGAGTTAATTAACTGAGTTAGATAACATATTGTGGAGTCCTATGGCTCAGTGGTTGGAGCATTCCCAAGCGAGAGACCTGGGTTTGGTAGGGTAGGGCAAAAACCTTGGACAAGTTTCCTTACTTCACACGCCTGATAATAATCAGGAGAAAAAAACCCAATAATACATTGGTCACTCAATCCACAAGTGTTTGTGGGATGCATTGTGCACAACTGGCTGCCGCGTGTCATCCACAAATATGCAGTCAATTCACTTTACCGTATATTCGGTGAAGTGCTTTGAGACGACTAGAAGTCATGAAAACTGCTACATCAAAATGCAAAGATTGTATATAAAAGAGAAAGGGCCAACAGTGTTGTTTATGATAGGATAGACTGTATGAGAGAAAGAGGATTTAGACTGTTTGTGATTTGTGAGAGCAATTAACCACACACAAATATTTAGCCATTGGGTTTACACGTTCTTTATTGAACTAATTTTGTTCAAATGAAACCCCCAAATTTTGCTCTTGGGAACCAAGGTTGTCATATGCTTTATGACAAGATGGCCCTGGTTTGAAGAGGAAACATTAACATTAACAGTAACTGAATTCCCTGGCTAGCTGGTGAACAATTAGTGTCTTGCAAGGTTCTTAATAATCGAGATCCTGGCAGAAGGGAGTTAAATTGCTGATGGGAGGGAGGGTTGAGGAAGAGAGGTGGGGGGGAGATGGGGAGTCGGGGAGAGAGGAAGAAAGAGGCATCTCTGAAGACAACTTGTGTAGACATACATTAATGATTCTAAATGAGATTGAGTCAATAAAGACAGCAAAACAAGAGGACACAGAATCAGTGTTGCAAAGGGGCAATTTCAGCATGGGCTCCAGGAAGTATGGTATTTCTTTATGCAGTGAGTAATCAATTAATCACTGAAATAGAATACCAGCCAGCAAGGATGTTTGAGGATAGGACATTGGGACTCATTTATAAAGCAGCTTGATGGGGGTGGGAATGGTAGGACATGTGTTCTGGAGGTATCAATGATGTATTGTAGTGGTTAGTGTGCCCACCTCGCAAATGAGAGGACCCGGGTTAAATTCTCAGATGGGGCAAAACCTTAGGCACGTTTCCTTACTCCACGCACTTTACTTAGCAGTAAGTAGGAATGTGGTTTTTTGTCGATTGGTGAGGCACTTTCAGGGGCTAATTCTTCAAAGAAAGAAAAGCAAATTTGATCACTCAATCCAAGACTGTTTGTGGGAAACCAATTGACTGCACGTTTCGCCCACAAAATATGAAGTCAATTCACTTTATATTCAGTATATTCTGGTGAAGCGCTTTGAGATATCTCGACAAAGTGATAAGAAGGTATATCAAATCCAAGGATTATTATTAATGTTCTCCGATGTTCTCATTTTGGTTTCATTTTGACGTGAAGGGCGTTCTATAAATGTAATTTTGTTGTTGTTGTTTCTCTCTTTTACACTTTTCCTTTCTCTTCTCCCACCACCTTACCCCACCCCACCCTACCCAACCCACCCCCCCCTACCCACCCCACCCTACCCACCCCCCCACCCACCCATTCCTCCCAGGAAGCAGACAGTCCAGTAGAACAAGCACCAGTAGAACCTTCCCCAGGAACACTATGATCTCCACAACAGAACACATTCAAGCTATCCGCACCTCTCCTCTCCAGACGGCCTTACTTTCTCTTTCAATGAGCACCCATTTGGACAGAGGAAGGAACTTTCATCGCCCAATGCTCTTGCCAATCTGAACCATCAGTTTTCCCTCACCTCAACCCTTACTCATCCTCAAGTTTGAATGATTAACCTTTGCAGTAATTGCATTGAATGGATTCTGTAGAGCACAATGGTGGCTTCTTGTTGTTGTTGTCGGTGGTTTTCTGACGCTGAATTGAATGCTTGGTTCAATTTTCTCTTTAAAGAGCTTCAATCCTTCCTCCACTTTGGAGCCTTAAATTAACTCCTACTTTGCTCCTAGTGCGTGCGGACGGGCAGACGGGTGGGGAGAAAGGGAGCGAGGGAAAAGGGGTGAACAAAAAATAATGCCAATGATTTGTAAAGCCTTATCTTATCTTTCTGAATGAGTTGTGGCTTTTTTTTGTGGCTTATTTCTCTTTTATTCGCAAAGTCTTCCGTCCACTGACAATCGATCACTGTGAATGCTGGGAGACTGTGGTCCCGGTAAAATTATGCTATCAAGTGTTTTTTAAAGAAAAAAACTTAAAACAAACTTGTTTTAAAAGCTGCTTTCCTTGCTCTTTGCGAGCCCTCTTTGCATCAGTCTAAATTGAGGGAATGTAGATGGATTGGCTGACCAGGTTCAGAGTGAAGAATACTAATTTCACACACATGCATGTCTTTGCTTACAATACTGTGGACAGGAAATCTTTCCTAGGGTGGACCTCCCTAACCAGGGCAGTGCTCTCATGACGAGTTGTGTAGTTTTAGCTGGTTGGACTCCAGTAATTACCCCCATCACACACTCTAGGATCCCCAAGCCTTGGCTCTTGCCAACATCTTCATCTTTAAATCACACTTTAAGACCTACCACAATTGGCTGTGGAGTCCCATTGGACAGTGGTTGGAGCACTAGCCTTGAACAAGAGGACCCAAATTATATTTCTTTTGGGGGCAGGGTGGGTGAAATTTTAGGCAAGTTTCCTTACTCCACTGTTTCCCTAGCAGTAAGTAGAAAAGTTGTTGATAGTCGATTGGTGGATCATTTGCATGAGCAATGCATGATTGATTGTGGGATGCTGCTGTGTGCAATTGGCTGTAGAGTTTCACTCACAAAATATACAGTCAATTCACTTTACAATAAATTTTGTAAAGCGCTTTGAAACATGTCAATGACGTGACAGGGAACTAACTATATCAAATGCAAAGGAAAATTATTATATTACCTCTTTGACCGTGCCTCAGCCTTCTCCTTTGCTTGCCATCCAACCTTTGCAGTGCAAGCTGTTTTTGATAATGAAAGCAGTGAGCAGTGGTATATATGCTAATAGGCAGGTTGCCTATTCACTGTTCTGCAACTACTATGGTTTGGACTAGATATGGTGCATCTCCCAAACCTCGGGTGGAGCTCCTGTAGCTCAGGTGTTAGAGCTCTCGCCTTACAAGTGTGAGACAGGGCGAAACCTTGGGTAAATTTCCTTAATACACACACACACGCCTAATAATAATCCCTCCAAAAAAAACGCAATAATAATATTGGTCATTTCAATCCACGACTGTTTGTGGGACACTGCTGTGCGCAATTGGCTGCTGCATTTCACGCACAAATATACAGTCAATTCACTTTATAGTACAATCTATCAAGCGCTTTGAGATGTCTAGAAGATGTGAAAACTGCTATATCAAATGCAAGGATTATTTTATTATTGTGTAACAGCGGATATGGGGCAACAGTACATTCTCGGGAGCTACCCTTTGTTTTGGTGGATCAATACCACGCTCACCACTTAGTCAGAAGGTTATCAGTTCGAGCCTCACGCAGGACTTTGAACTCTCAGCAATCACCTTGGATGACTCCAGTGCAGTGCCAGGGAGGAGCGCTGCATTGTTGGAGGTGCCGTCCTTCGGATGAGACATCAACCAAGTCCTTGTCTCCGCCTGCTGAGGTGGACATTGAAGATCCCAAGACACAATTGGAAAAGGGAATGAAAATCCCCCAAATAAAATTAATCACTCACTCCATGGCTGTTCGTGGGACATTGATGTGTAAAGATTCGCTGCTGCATTTCGCCCACAAAGATCCGCAGTCACTGCACTTTAGAGTATATTCTGTGAAGCACTTTATAAAGCACTTCAGAGTGAAAGCTGCTAGAGTGAAAGGTGGAGTCGTGTAGCTCAGTGGTTAGAGCACTCGTCTTACAAATGTGAGACCTGTGTTTTGAATCCAGGCAGGTCTGGGTGAAACCTTGGGCAAGTTTCCTTAGTTCACACGCCTAATATTAATCTCTCCCCACCCAAAATAAAATTGGTCAATTCAATCCACGACTGTTTGTGTGGACGCTGCTGTGTGCAATTGGCTGCTGAGTTTTGTCCGCAAATATACAGTCAATTCACTTGACAGTATATTCTGTGAAGCGCTTTGAGACACAGTCTAGAAGATGTGAAAAGTGCTATATCAAAATGCAACGATTATTACTATATAATGATTTATGTTTATTACACTTGGCACAGCTGGCAAAGGGCACATGCAAACCAACGAGCTGGCGATAGTTTTGGGATGTCGGCGCGAGGGATTGTTGTACAGCGGGTCTATTTCACATCGATGTGCTTCATCTGAGCCTCACTGAGGTTCCTTATCTCTTCCCGCCTTAGAAACTGATTGAGCTCCTCATTTTCCACAGCATCCTGGAAGGTCTTGTAATCCTGCGGAGATTTGTGGCAAAACAAATAATAATAATCCTTGCATTTCATATAGCGCTTTTCACATCTTATCGATATCTGAAAGCGCTTCACAGAACACAGGTCTCACGCTTGTCAGGCGAGTGCTCTAACCACTGAGCTAAATGGTGCACAGTGTGAAGCACATTGCTTCGACAGCTGTAAATTTGCCCAGTTTATTTAATGAGGTCTCCGCCACCCCTTCCCCACAATATCATTGCTTCTACCCCAATCATAGTATCTTGGTTAGAGCGCTTGCCTTGCAAGCGAGAGGTTCCAGGTTCAACTCTAGGGCAGGGCGCAACATTAGGCATGTTTCCTTGCTCCACACGCCTCTGCTTACCTAGCAGTAACAACAACAGCAACTTGAATTTGTATAGCACCACTTATACAGGGTTGCACCTCAGAGCGCTTGTGCAATAGTAAGTAGTACTAGCAGTAAACAGGAACTTGGGTCTTAGTCGATTGACACTTTCCTGGTGTCAAATCAAAATATATAATTTGGTCACGCAATCCACGGCTGCTTATGGGACACTGCTGTGCACAATTGGCTGCCGCATTTTGCCCACAAAATATACAGTCAAATTCACTTTACATTCTGTGAAGAGCTTTGAGACGTCTTATTGACGTGATAAAGCGCTATATCAAATGCAAGATTATTATCATTCCGTTGGTTGGAGAGAAGACCTGCAGATGGATGCCTTACCCCACAGTACACATCGTCGTTGAAGATTTGCGGAGGAAGAGCTTTGGGGTTGCCTGTTCTCGTTCTCATTTCTTCCAGCAGCATCTCACTGGCTGAGATATCCACACAGTCATACCTGATCTTCTTCACGTCCAGCACCCTCACCACCTCTGACTGTTGAGACTTGATCTAGATACAGAGGAGAATCTAACAATAACAAGCTTTAGACTCAACATCACGTCGGGAGGACGTCTTAAATACACTTTCACAGGATTTGCAGCAAAGTGTAGTGACTGTGCAGGCGAACTGGCCAGCCAATTTGCAACAGTAGCATTCCACAAACAGTCACCTGTGCATGTTTTTCAAATGCAAGGATTGTTATTTTAATAATTATAATAATATTTGCATACAGTGCCTTAAACGATCCAGACACTACCCTGTGTGAAGGGTGCTATAAAAATGCACGTTGTTGTCACATCCAGAGCAAAGGGCCTACCCAGGGGGGAGGAGAATAAAGGTGACCAAAAGCCCGGTCGAAAAGAAAAGTCTTGAGGCATGACCTGAAGGTAGGAAAAGGGGGCAAGGTGAAGGGAGTGACGAAGGAAGTTCCAGAGCCTCGGGGCATAGTAGCTGAAGGCACGGCTGCCAACGGTGGAATGGAAGATTCGGGGGACAAGGAGGAGGCCAGGCCCGGTACAGCGAAGGGAACGGGTGCTGTGAGACAGAGAGAGGTCTCAAATGCTTCACAGAATTTACTGTTCAATGCAAGTGGAGTGACTGTGTATTTTGTGGGTGAACATGGCAGTCAATCTGTACACCGGAGTGTTCCACAAACAGCTTTGGAGTGAGTGACCAATTTTATTTGGGGATTGTCGGCCAGGACACTGGGAGAGAAAACCTGGTTGATAGTCAATTGGTGGATTGCTTTTCCGGAATGTAGTAATTTTTTTTTTTAAATTGGTCATTTCACTTCATGACTATTTGCGGGACACTGCTGTGCGCAGTTGGCTGCCGCGTTTTGCCCACAGAATACACAGTCAATTTACTAATTTACCCCCACTACAGTACAATCTGTGAAGCGCTTTGGGACGTCTCGGAGACCTGATAAGGCGCTGCATCAAATGCAAGGATTATCATTATTACAACATGAGCAACATTACATTTTTCACGTCGGGAGGAAGTCCCAAGGTGCTGAACAGTCAGTGTCTCATATTCTTCTGATCTTTATTGAAAGCACTATATCAAATGCAAGGATTATTATTATTACCTTCCGACCAGCGTCACACAGCGTGGTGCAATTCCCCACTGAACTACAAGGGGGGGGGGGATCCCTACCCTCAGTATTAGGGGACCCACCTGCCATCGTACCATCTGACTTGCCACTTTAAGACACCTTAGGTTTCATTCTGTGGTAAGTCGCTCTGTCAAATGCGACGATTCTTATTATTTATTATTTCGCTTGGTATTTGTTGGGCTTTCCAATATTGTCCAAATTGAGGAACGTTCGCCCACAAAACACAGCCAATCCACCTTACAGTACATCCCGTGAAGCGCTTTGAGACGTCCCATCGACGTGATAAGTCACTACATCAAATGCAAGGCGGCTTACGGTTATTATTATTATTATTACTTACCTGTCTCGATCCAGTTATATAGGAGACATATACTTGGACCTTGGACATGGTTTCAGGGCCCAAGAGAGATGAGGTGGATTTCCTGCGGTTTTAAGCAACTGCAAACAGCCTCAACGCTGTGATCAGCCGATTGCCCTCAGTAACAGGGGAGCTGGCGACAAATTCTACAACTGTGTTAGAATAGCCGGTAGGAGAGGCATTCTATGGAATGCAGTTTCAAATCCACACACTTTGTTACAGACCCAAGTTCGTTTCCTGAGCGGAGCTGAAACCTAATGCAAATTTCCTTCCCTCTGTTTATCTAGCATTAAGTAGGAACCCGGTTGGTAAGTCGATTGAAGGTTCACTTTCCGGGGGATAAAAACAAATTGGTCGCTATTTGTGAGACACCGCTGAGTGCAATTGGCTGCGGCGTTTCGCCCATAAAATACACAGACAGTGTATTGAAGTCTATTCTGTGAAGCACTTTGAGATGTCTCGACAATGTGATAAGGTGATATCAACTGCAAAGGATTATCAGTATTATTTCCCTCCACCAGCCCCATCCCCGACCCCAGCTCGGGTCTGACACAGTGACTGTCCAGCGCCTTGGGACGTCCTCCTGATGTGAAAGGCGCTCTATAAGTCTAATTTTGTTGTTTAGATGTGACCTTTGGCTCAAAAACGCATTAACTTTGCAATCGCAAACCCATTGCATTAATTTCAGTGTTTGTTGTTGTTCATCTCCCATCAACCAACCAACCAATCAATCCCTCCCTTCCTCACCCACTATCAGCTTCTTCTGCCCCAGAGAGGCAATGATCGTTCGCTCCCATCCGCAATCCTTCTGCCTCGCTCTCTCCCTGGCTTCCTTCAAGTCCCACCCCAAGACTCTCCTCTTTGATGGTCCCTTTGGACATTCCTAATCCCCCCTTCCCTCCCCCACACCCCGGTCCCCAGCTTGGGTCTGAAACAATGACAACCCAGCGCATTGGGACGCTCTCCTGACGTGAAAGGGGTTATATAACTAATGTTGTTGTTGTTGTTGTTACCACCTCCCTCCGCACCTTGTAATCCTGCCTAAAGACCTTCCTTTTTGATGGTGCTTACCCTCACCTCCCCCTCCCTCTCCCCCAGGCTCGGTATCACACTCTGTCACTGTGAACCGCTCTAGGACACGACCCCACTTCGGGAAGGCTGGTGATGGGGGCGGGGGGGGGGGGGCTAGTGATGGGGGCGGGGGGGGGCTGGTGATGGGGGCGGGGGGGGGGGGCTAGTGATGGGGGTGGGGCTGGTGATGGGGGCGGGGGGGAGCTAGTGATGGGGGCGGGGGGGGGGCTGGTGATGGGGGCGGGGGGGGGGCTGGTGATGGGGGCGGGGGGGGGGGCTAGTGATGGGGGTGGGGCTGGTGATGGGGGCGGGGGGGGGGCTGGTGATGGGGGTGGGGGGGAGCTAGTGATGGGGGCGGGGGGGGGGCTGGTGATGGGGGCGGGGGGGAGCTAGTGATGGGGGCGGGGGGGGGGGCTGGTGATGGGGGTGGGGGGGGGGCTAGTGATGGGGGCGGGGGGGGGGGCTAGTGATGGGGGTGGGGCTGGTGATGGGGGCGGGGGGGAGCTAGTGATGGGGGCGGGGGGGGGGCTGGTGATGGGGGCGGGGGGGGGGCTGGTGATGGGGGCGGGGGGGGGGGGCTAGTGATGGGGGTGGGGCTGGTGATGGGGGCGGGGGGGAGCTAGTGATGGGGGCGGGGGGGGGGCTGGTGATGGGGGCGGGGGGGAGCTAGTGATGGGGGCGGGGGGGGGGCTGGTGATGGGGGCGGGGGGGGCTAGTGATGGGGGCGGGGGGGGAGGCTAGTGATGGGGGTGGGGCTGGTGATGGGGGCGGGGGGGGGGCTGGTGATGGGGGCGGGGGGGGGGGCTAGTGATGGGGGTGGGGCTGGTGATGGGGGCGGGGGGGAGCTAGTGATGGGGGCGGGGGGGGGGCTGGTGATGGGGGCGGGGGGGGGGCTGGTGATGGGGGCGGGGGGGGGGGCTAGTGATGGGGTTGGGGCTGGTGATGGGGGCGGGGGGGGAGGCTAGTGATGGGGGCGGGGGGGGGGCTGGTGATGGGGGGGGGGCTGGTGATGGGGGCGGGGGGGGGCTGGTGATGGGGGCGGGGGGGGGCTGGTGATGGGGGCGGGGGGGGGCTGGTGATGGGGGCGGGGGGGGGCTGGTGATGGGGGCGGGGGGGGGGCTAGTGATGGGGGTGGGGCTGGTGATGGGGGCGGGCTGGTGATGGGGGTGGGGGGGAGCTAGTGATGGGGGCGGGGGGGGGGCTGGTGATGGGGGCGGGGGGGGGGCTGGTGATGGGGGGGGGGGGGGGCTAGTGATGGGGGCGGGGGGGGGGCTGGTGATGGGGGTGGGGGGGGGGCTAGTGATGGGGGCGGGGGGGGGGGCTAGTGATGGGGGTGGGGTTGGTGATGGGGGCGGGGGGGAGCTAGTGATGGGGGCGGGGGGGGGGCTGGTGATGGGGGCGGGGGGGGGGCTGGTGATGGGGGCGGGGGGGGGGGCTAGTGATGGGGGTGGGGCTGGTGATGGGGGTGGGGGGGGGGCTGGTGATGGGGGCGGGGGGGGGGGCTAGTGATGGGGGTGGGGCTGGTGATGGGGGCGGGGGGGAGCTAGTGATGGGGGCGGGGGGGGGGCTAGTGATGGGGGCGGGGGGGGAGGCTAGTGATGGGGGCGGGGGGGGGGCTGGTGATGGGGGCGGGGGGGGGGCTAGTGATGGGGGCGGGGGGGGGGGCTGGTGATGGGGGCGGGGGGGGGCTAGTGATGGGGGCGGGGGGGGGCTAGTGATGGGGGCGGGGGGGCGGCTGGTGATGGGGGCGGGGGGGGCTAGTGATGGGGGCGGGGGGGGGGCTAGTGATGGGGGCGGGGGGGGCTAGTGATGGGGGCGGGGGGGGGTGGCTAGTGATGGGGGCGGGGGGGGGGGCTAGTGATGGGGGCGGGGGGGGGGGGCTAGTGATGGGGGCGGGGGGGGTGGGGTGGCTAGTGATGGGGGCGGGGGGGGGGGGGTGGGGTGGCTAGTGATGGGGGCGGGGGGGAGGTGGCTAGTGATGGGGGCGGGGGGGGAGGGGGCTAGTGATGGGGGCGGGGGGGGGGGGGCTAGTGATGGGGGCGGGGGGGGGGGCTAGTGATGGGGGCGGGGGGGAGGTGGCTAGTGATGGGGGCGGGGGGGGGGGCTAGTGATGGGGGCGGGGGGGAGGTGGCTAGTGATGGGGGCGGGGGGGGGGGGTGGCTAGTGATGGGGGCGGGGGGGGTGGGGTGGCTAGTGATGGGGGCGGGGGGGGGGTGGCTAGTGATGGGGGCGGAGGGGCTAGTGGGAGGTGTTGCGCTGTTAAATGGCTACAACAGCGTCGCTGGCCATTGATAGCCCTGTCTGGCAGCTTTCCCGCTGCTCGTCACCCGACCCATCAGAGCTTTGAAATCAGGGTGGGGGGGGGGGAGGGCAGAAATTAAAATAGTTTGTACCCCCCCCCCCCCCCCCCCCCCCAAATTAAACTCGCTCAACTGGGTCAGAAACCCGCCCAACTGGGTCAACCGAGTCCTGCGGCTCAGTGGTTAGAGCGCTCGCATTACAAGCGTGAGAGTGTGTTCACATCCAGGCAGGTCAGGGCCAAACTTTGGGCAAGTTTCCTTACTCCACACAGACGCCTGATAATAATCCGTCCTAAATAACCCTCGATAATAAACTTGGTCATTTTCAATCCACGACCGTTTGTGTGTGTGTGTGTGTGTGGGGGGGGGGGGGCTGTGTGTGGGGGGGGGGCTGTGTGTGGGGGGGGGGCTGTGTGTGGGGGGGGGCTGTGTGTGGGAGGGGGGCTGTGTGTGGGAGGGGGGCTGTGTGTGGGGGGGGGGGCTGTGTGTGGGAGGGGGGCTGTGTGTGGGAGGGGGTGTGTGTGTGGGGGGGTGTGTGTGTGTGGGGGGGGGTGGGGCTGTGTGTGGGAGGGGGGCTGTGTGTGGGGGGGTGTGTGTGTGTGTGTGTGTGGGGGGGGGGGGGGCTGTGTGTGTGGGGGGGGGGGGGGGGGCTGTGGGCTATTGGCTGCCGCCTTTCTCCCTCAAATACACAGTCAATTCACTTCACGCCGTATCCTGTGAAGCGCTTTGAGACGTCGTCTGGAGGACGTGATCCGCGCTCTATCCAATGCAAGGATTGTTGTTACATATCAACCTGCCCGACTGGGTTTGAAACTCGCCCGACCACGCCTGTGATATGGCCGCATTCGGTGCTGGATTGGACGACTCGACCCCACCCCCCCCCCCACAACCCACAACCCGCTTGCAGTACCGCCATCCGGCCAGCAGATGGAGGCAATAACCATGCAATCCCATAGGAGCCGGCGGTGAAGCAGCTGGGGTCCGCTTGCTGTCTGTTCTGAGTGACTGCGCATGCTCGACTTCGCCTTTTCTCCCCGACGACCCACGGAGCCGGAAGTGCCGGCGCTGCCATCTTTATGCGGGGCACCGAGAGGCTCAGGTTAGAGCAGTGGGGGGCTAGTGACAGGGGGGCTAGTGGTGGGGTCTAGTGACTGGGGAGGGGTGGGGTTAGTTACAGAGGGGAATGGTGACGGGGGCTAGTGACTGGGAGGGGGGCTAGTGACGGGGGCGACTAGTGACGGGGGAGTGGCTAGTGACTGGGAGGCTAGTGACGGGGTCTAGTGACTGGGGGCAGGGCTAGTGACTGGGAGGCTAGTGACTGGGAGGTTAGTGACGGGGCTAGTGACTGGGGGCAGGGCTAGTGACTGGGAGGCTAGTGACTGGGAGGTTAGTGACGGGGCTAGTGACTGGGGGCAGGGCTAGTGACTGGGAGGCTAGTGACGGGGGCTAGTGACTGGGAGGTTAGTGACGGGGCTAGTGACTGGGGGCAGGGCTAGTGACTGGGAGGCTAGTGATGGGGGCTAGTGACTGGGAGGTTATTGACGGGGCTAGTGACTGGGGGCAGGGCTAGTGACTGGGAGGCTAGTGACGGGGGCTAGTGACTCGGGGGGCTAGTGACTGGGAGGCTAGTGACGAGGGCTAGTGACGAGGGGGCTAGTGACTGTTGGTGGGGGCTGGCTAGTAATTGGGGGGGACTAGTGACGGCAAGTGCTAGTGACTGGGGGGCTAGTGACTGGGATGACGACTAGTGACTGGGAGCGGGGCTAGTGACAGGGAGATTGCTGGTGGGGGGGAATGGGGGGAGAGATCTGTTGGTTAGTATCAGTGCAGAAATAGTGACAGCTGTTTGTATGTTTTTTCTCTCTCAGAGGCTGACAATGGTGTCCAACTCCCCATCACCTTTACCTGAAAGGGCAATTTACGGTTTTGTCCTGTACCTTGGCTCACAGTTTGGATTCAGTAGGTGACCTGGCTTTGTAGATGAACCAGAACGATATCAGGGCTTGAAGGGCTAAATTACGAGGACATATTGCTCAGTTAACTTGGTCTGCATTTCTTCGAGTTTAAAAAGCTTGAGGGTTGATGTGATTGAAGTGTTTAAAATAATTTTGATAGGATTACACACAACCTGTTTAGGTTTTGGGGGCAAAGACGGGTGAGCGGAGTTGAGGTATAGAGCATCTGAGAGCAATGTCCTACTCCTGTTCCTATGCAAACTCCTAACCCTAGCTTGAGGCAGGAGAGGATAGAGAGAACAACAACACCTTGGATTTATATAGCGCCCCTCAATCCACCCCGGACGCCATCTCAGAGCGCTTCCCAATAACTGATCCTGGGGCCGAGCAAGAGGAAAGAGAAGGAAAAAGATGACTGAAAGCGCAGTCGAAAAGAAAAGTCTAGCCGAGACCTGGAAGTAGGAAGAGAGGGGGCGAGGCGAAGGGGGTGAGGGAGCAAGTTCCAGAACCAGAGGAGTGGGAGAGGGGATGAATTGGGGTAGAGGTTTGTGTGGGGGATGAACTAGCTGGCCTCTTTCTGTACTATTATGTTCTTGGTCCCCAGTGTCAGCAGAGCTGAGTTAAGCCAGGGAGGGTCGGGTTATTAGGCATTTACCTTATTTCTTCAGGGGATATCATATGATGTAGCTAAATTGGTTAAGAGTACTCGCCTTACAAGCGTGAGACCAGTGTTCGAATCCAGGCAGGTCAGGGCAAAACCTTGGGCAAGTTTCCTTACTCCACAAGCCTAATAATCCCTCAAAAAAACCCACAATAATAAAATTGGTCATTTCAATCCACGACTGTTTGTGGGATACTGCTGTACGCAATTAGCTGCCGCGTTTCGCCCACAAATATACAGACAATTCACTTTAAAGTATATCCTGTGAAGCGCTTTAAGACGTCGATAAGATGTGAGAAGCGCTATATCAAATGCAAGGATTATTATTCAATAACTGAGTGTAACTGAGATGTGTCCTTGTTCTGATGATCTGAATGTCTCACTTTTCCATTGACCAGTCCTGTATCTCGTGTGGGCTTACGTTCCCGAGCCTTGGTTACACTCTGTGGGACTCACTTACTGGCCGCAAAAGTAAGTACTGCATGAAGGTATCTGTTGTTCTGTTGCATAGTAGGTTCCAGGAACTGGCCACTGTGTGATATCGGAGTATAGGAAACTCCTGAGAGGAGTTTAAATCCAACAGTCCAAGGGATAAGGGTTAGAGTCCTGTAGCTCAGTGGTTGGAGCACTCGCCTTACAAGTGTGAAACCTGTGCTTGAATCCAGGCATGTCAGGGAGAAACCTTGGGCAAGTTTCCTTACTCCACACGCCTAATAATAATCCCTCCAAAAATATATTACAATAAAATTGGTCATTTCAATCCGCGACTGTTTTTGGGACGCTGCTGTGCACAATTGGCTCCTGCGTTTCGCCCACAACTATACAGTCAATTCATGTTACAGTATATTCTGTGAAGTGCTTTGAGAAATCCAGAAGACATGAAAAGCACTGTATCAAATGCAAGGATTATTATTATTATATTATTAGTCACGAGTTATCCGGAGAGGTGTATGTTTATGCCTAACTCCTATAGTGTGGTTAGAGCACTCGCCTCGAAAGCGAGAGGGTCCTGGTTTGATTCCAGCACAAAACCTTAAGGCGAGTTTCCTTCTCCTTACACCTCTGTTTACCAAGCAGTAAGCGGGAACCCTTTTGTTAGTTGGTTATTGGAATGCTTCCTGGGGGTATTAATCCTTACACTGTATATAAAAGAGAAATTTGGCCACTCAATTCACGACTGTGTGTGGGACACTGCTGTGCCCAATTGGCTGCCGGGTTTCGCCCACGAAATACACAGTCAATCTACTTTTAAAGTATATTCTGTGATGTGCTTTGAGATGTCTCAACAATGTGATGTGGCGCAACATCAAATCTAAAGATTATTATTATGTCTATCGTACTGTGCTGATTTAATCGGTGTGGCTGGTGTTTTCCATAGGTACTGGGCTGTGGCCTTGCCCATCTACCTCCTCGTTGTTATTGTCATTGCTTACATGTTACTGTGTGGGATCAACATGATGAGTACAGCCCCGCTGGGCTCTGTGGACAACATCACAGGTGAGCCTGACAATCACAAGGTGAACGGGACTAAAGGGAGCTCCTTCTGTCATGCAGGCACACTGAGCAAATTTGGCCACAATCAAGAGTCTCAGCCATCAGAGAACAATTTAATCAAGTACAGGTAGACCTTGCAGTTGTGTTCGCGAAAAGTGTGACTTTAAGCAAAACGACGTTAAGTGAACCCGATGTTAAGAATACCGGATGTTCAGCGTCAGTGTGGCTTAACGCTATCCAAAATAGTTCATTTCCACCCAAGCTAACAACGTAATAGTGAACATCGCGAAGTTAAATGAATTTATGTTCCCCTATGTATCAGCAACGTAATAACTAAACAATGATGACCGAAGCAACGTTAAGGGAGGTTACAGTATAACTCATAAATCATGAGACCAAACTATAACATTTAACATGACTTAACACAAAGTCTGAGTTGCAGGCAAACTGTAGGTCGTATAAAACACAATTTAATCAATGATGTACATTGTGCATATAACATGCGGTGACATGAAGACTACATTTAACCCCGATTAAATGCGTTTTGAAACTGAATGGGACTCGGACAATAATAAATTGATCATTTCAATCCATGACTGTTTGTGGGACACTGCCTTGTGCAATTGGCTGCCGTGTTTCGCATACAAGTGTACAGTCAATTCACCTTACAGTATATTCTGTATATTCTGATAAGCGCTATATCAAATGCAAGGATTATTATTATTATTTATTATTACTATTTATAAAAATATCTTATGCAAGTTTGACTTAGCTATGTTTTGCGTTAGGGACGTTTGTCTGAGCTGAAATAATTCAATGCTTCTCTTAAATTGAACCTTTCTGTTGATCGTGGTGAGATGATCTTCACAAGAGAAGAGGATGCAGACAATGCCCCAGTACCGAAGGAGAGGGTAGAAGAAATGGATAGGATTAGTATAAACAGAGAGGAAGTACTAAAAAAGGTTGATGGTACTCAAGGTAGATAAGTCACCCGGTCCAGATGGGATGCATCCTAGGTTACTAAGGGAAATACGGGAGCAAATAGCAGAGGCTCTGGCCACAATCTTTCAGTCTTTCTTGGACACAGGGGTGGTGCCAGAGGACTGGAAGGTTGCTAATGTTACTCCCCTGTATAAAAAGGGGCAGAAAGATAAACCTGGGAACTGCAGGCCAGTCAGTCTAATGTCGGTAGTGGGCAAATTTCTGGAGTCTATAATCAGGGACAAGATAGATCTTCACTTAGAAAGATATAGGCTAATAAAGGACAGCCAGTATGGATTTGTTAACCGCAAATCTTGCCTTACAAATCTGATAGAATTTTTCGATGAGGTAACTGAAAGGGTGGACAAGAGTAGCGCAGTTGGTGTAGTTTACATGGACTTTCAAAAGGCATTTGACAAAGTGCCGCATGAGAGACTTATTAGGAAAGTAGAGGCCCATGGCGTTAAAGGGACAGTGGGAGCATGGATCCATAACTGGCTGCGAGACAGAAAGCAGAGAGTTGTGGTGAGCGGCTGTTTTTCAGACTGGAGGGAAGTGTGCTACGGTGACCCCAAGGATCGGTTTTGGGACCATTGCTCTTTTTAATACTACATATATATATTAACGATCTGGACTTGGATGTTCGGAGCACAGTTTCCAAGTTTGCAGATGATACTAAGTTAGGGAGAATAGTAAATAGTGAGGAGGATAGTAACCATCTGCAAGAGGATATAGATAAAATGGTAAAGTGGGCAGACATGTGGCAGATGAAGTTTAATGCAGAGAAGTGTGAGGTGATACATTTTGGGAGAAGAAATGAGGGGAGGCAATATAGGCTAGATAGTACAATTTTATGAGGTGTGAGGGAACAGAGAGACCTGGGGATTTGCGTTAGTGACTCTTTGAAGGTAGCAGGACAGGTAGACAAAGCCGTTAAGAAGGCATATGGGATACTAGGCTTTATAAATAGGGGTATAGAGTACAAAAGTCAGGAAGTGCTGACTAACCTCTATAAAACTTTGGTTAGGCCTCAGCTGGAGTACTGTGTCCAATTCTGGTCACTACACTATAGAAAGGATGTTAATGTATTGGAAAGGGTGCAAAGAAGGTTTACTAGAATGGTACCAGGATTGAGGGACTTCAGTTATGAGGAAAGACTAGATAGGCTAGGTTTATTCTCTTTAGAACAGAGAAGGTTGAGAGGAGACCTAATAGAGGTTTATAAAATCATGAGGGGATTTGACAGGGTGAATAAGGAAAAACTGTTTCCACTGGTGGGCGAATCTGTGACTCGTGGTCACAGATTTAAAATAGTTTCAAAACGAAGCAGAGGGGAACTGAGGAGAAATGTTTTCACTGAGCGAGTTGTTCGAATCTGGAATGCATTGCCTGAAAAGGTAGTGGAGGCCGATTCAATAACTTTTAAAAGAGAATGGCCAATGGCCTCGTTTTGTGCGGCAAAATTCTATGATCTGAGACCTTTTGGTGAAAAATGATATTGGACTTTTTATGTTATTGTCAAATTCTAACTCGTTGAACCTGCCTACAGCTAGCTGCTCTTGAGAATTATGTATTAAGTTAGTAAAAGAAATAAAATAATGCATGAGTGTTTACTGCACAATGCAATATCAATGCATCTCCTTTCCCTCCAGATAACTACGCAATGAACCAACAAAGGAAACCATATGTGGAAGGAGCGATCCCTGGCTTCGAGGACATCTCTATCAGCGAGGTTAATCGAATGTTCTTCCTCTCTACACCCAGCGAGTCGGCTGGTGATCATGGTGATGTGTGGTGTTCTTCAGCTATTAGGAATACAGATTAGCTCGCTTGCCGATTCCTGTCATGCAGATCCGATGTTCATGCATTTTATTGAAGGAATCAAAGGAAACAAACCTCTATTTCTGGAAAAAATTGGCATTATTTTATTCCATCAGCCGGGTGTCTGACCCATCACTGTGCTTAAAAGTAAAACTAAACCGAGATTTCCATGCATCCCATGTACACACAGAAATTGTAGAGATAAGATTGTTGGAATGGAATGCGCTCGCTCTCTCTGGTGCATCCTGCTCAGCTAATTACGGTGAAGTGTTAGGTTGGCTAGAGCCAAGGCTTGAGAACCTCAAAGTATATGTGTGTTTGATATAGCGTCTTATCCAGTCAAAAGCAGTTCACACAATGAGCTGCTCTCCAAGGGCGTGTTCGCAAAGACAGCTCCAGGTAAACACTGCCGCTAACCTGCAGCCAGCAAAGTCTCAACTCACAGCACCTTTACCAAAGATTTAATAATAATAATCAGTCCAAAAAACCCTCTAATAAATTGGTCATTTAAATCCACAACTGTTTGTGGGGACATTGCTGTGCACAATTGGCTGCCTCGTTTGGCCCACAAATGTACAGTCAATTCTCTTTACAGTATACAGTATTCTGTGCTGGTCTTTGAGACGTCTAGAAGATGTGAAAAGCGCTATATCAAATGCAAGGATTATTATTATTATTAAAACCCATCACCACATATGCACTTACTGACTGCAATGAATTACAGATTATTGATTAATCAGAGTTTGTATGACTAATACAGTTTGCCTGTAACTCGGACTTCGGTTCAGTCATATGCGAGTTTTACCATACTCTTGGCATTTTACAGTGGATCCTGTGAAGCACTTTGCAGTGTTTCAGTGCTAAACCTACTGCATCAAGTGCATTTTTACTTTAACTGAGACCTAAACTGTCAGAACAAGCAAACACAACCTCAGTTTAATGTATGCCGAGAGAGAGGGAGGAGAGAGAGAGCAACATAAAAAAGACACCCGAGAGCACATAAGAGAAAATAAATTTGGTCACTCAATCCATGACTTTGTGGAACACTGTTGTGCCGTGTTTCGCCCACAAAATATAGTCTTTACAGCATAATTCTGTGAAGGGCATCAAGGCGTCTCAATGACCTAATAAGGTGCTACATCAAATGCAAGGATAATTATTTTATTTGAGTGGGTGAGCTCTCTCCTCAGTGTTTGCTGAGGAGTGTCAGCCGGTGTGGTTAATGAGTTCATGGTGTAGGGATCACACTCTTAGTTAACCTTTTGACCTAGGAGTGAGAGTGTCACCAACTGAGCCAAGCTGACTCCCTGCTTTGCTTTCAGTCTCTCTTTCTGAAATGTACAGAAACAGTTTGCGAAAGCAAGATATTTGGAGCTCTTGTAGTGTAGTGGTTAGAACGCTGGCTTCGCAAGCGAGAGGAACCTGGTTCGAATTCCCTGGCAGGGTGAAACCCTAGGCAAGTTTCCTTCTCCGCACACCTCGGTTTACATGGCAGTAAGCAGTAACCTGGTTGTTAGTCGACTGGCGGAACGCTTTCTGGAGATAATAATGATCACTTTTTAAAAGAAATGTTCACTCGATCCACAACTGTTTGTGGGAAACTGCTGTGAGCAATTTTCTGCCGTATTTCATTCGCAAAATACAGTCTACCCACTTTACAGGGTAATTCTGTGAAATGCTTTGAGACGCCTCAATGACGTGATAGGACAGTATATCAAATGCAAGGATTATTATTATTATTAAGCCTCAAAATGCTGTGAATCTAGAGCGCAGAAAGATTCTTGTTTTCATTGATTTCAGCCCAGTCCTCTCTCTTGCTCCCTTTAAGGGAGGAGACAAGCTTGAGGGAAAATCATAACAAAAAAACCACCAACAATATTTTGCGAGTGAAACACGGCAGACAATTCCCCACAAGCAGTCGTGGGTTGAAATGACCGATTTTATTACTGTTTTTTGAGGGATTATTGTTAGGCTCATGTGTGGAGTATGGAAACTTGCCCAAGGTTTTGCCCCTGACCTCCCTGGATTCAAACAGAGGTTTCACACTTAGAGACAGACGTTGATTGAATTTATTGTTGAAGGTTTACGTTTATGATAAGACTTCTTTCGAGCATTACACAGTGTGGTCCATGAATGGGATTTCCCATTAACATCACATGTCACCTCATTGCTCACCAGGATCTCTCCCTGCTAATTCCTACATGTTGACCCCCTTGTAAAAATGAGAACTGGTAGAATTGACTGTAACATATTAGAATCCAATTTTATTGCTGCAAGAAACATTTTACATGTGTGCAAGCGGTTTATTACTTCAAATCTTGTTTAATAAAGTCATTGGTGAAACGTGTGTCAGGCTCTGAGTCGGAAGGTTGAGTTGTGGGTTCAGGCCACAGATCGGGACATGAACTCACATTGTCTAACATGATACTGCTATGCAGTGCTGGGGAACTCTGCATTGTCGGAGGGGCCGTGCTTCAGGGGAGACACTGTGGAGTCCTGTAGCATATTAGTTAGAGCACTTGTCTTACAAACGTGGGACCTGTGTTTCGAATCCAGGCAGTTCAGGGTGAAATCTTGTGCAAGTTTCTTTACTCCATACACATACGTAATAATAATAATCTGTCCAAAAATAACCTATAGTAATAAATTGGTCATTTCAATTCACGACTGTTTGTGGCGACACTGCTGTGCACAATTGGCTGCTGTGTTTCGCCCGCAAATATACAGTCAATTCACTTTACAGTAAATTCTGTGAAGTGGTTTGAGACGTGTAGAAGACATGAAAAGCACTATATCAATATGCAAGGATTATTCTTATTATAACGGCACATTTCCTTACCCTACGCCCTCTGTTTACTCGCAGTAAATAGGAACCTGGTTATTACTAGATTGGGGCAGAGTGCTTTCTGGGAGGAGTAATCCTTTTTAAAAAAACAATTAAAACCTGGGTTTGATTCCCAGCAGAGGGAAACCTTGGGCAACTTTTCTTACTCCACACACCTGATAATAATCCCTCCAAGAAAAAATAATTAAAAAAATTGGTCATTCAATCCACGACTGTTTGTGGGACGCTGCCGTGCTCAATTGGTTGCCACGTTTCACCCACAAATATACAGTCAATTCACTTCACGGTATATTCTGCGAAGCGCCTTGAGACGTCTAGAAGACGTGAAAAGCACTATATCAAATGCAATGATTATTATTATTTAACCAAATAATAAATTTAACCAAATAATAAATTGGTCATTCAATCCAAGACTGTTTGTGGGAAGCTGCTGTGCGCAATTGGGTGTTGCGTTTCGCCCACAAATATGCAGTCAATTCACTTTACAATATATTTTGTGAGGCACTTTGAGATGTCTAGAAGACGTGAAAAAGCGTTACATCAAATGCAAGGGTTATTATTATTAAATTGGCTGCCACGTTTGCCCTCAAATTTCACAGGATTTCTCATTAATCCTGATGAGAATCCGGATGTGAAAGGCTCTATCTAGGTATACCAAATGCAAGGATTATTATTAAATAACAAGTGATTTAATAATAATACTTCCATCAGGTGCCTGGGTCCATTCCACTCTGTACCCCTGTTTCGATCAATTCCCAATAACTACAGTCACTCAATCCATAACTGTTTATGGGATACTGCTGTCCACAATTGGCTGTCACGTTTTGCCCACAAAATATACTTTATGTCCTTATGTAATATATACTGTGAAGCGCTTTGAGGTGTCTCAACCATGTGATAAGACACAATATCAAATGCAAGAGTGATTATTATGATTAGGGGTAAAAGGTGACCAGGGGAAGAAAATTTGCAGGTACAACAGTTCACAAGCAAAACCTTATCAGTATTATCAAACCTGGGTCTAAAATAAGGGAAACTTGGCACCACGAAGAAATGCGTAACTTCTGTTTGATGCCTCGGTGTCGATTTGCATTCCTTGTGGTCAAGGGGTCATGTTTGACTATCAATCAGCCTGTAGTGTCTGCTTAAACCCTACCATGGAGACCAGAGCCTCGCAAGTTTGTTATCAGCACACTCTGGGGTGAGATGATGAGTGAGGTTTGTAATAGATCCCAAAGACCGCGGAATGAAGTTGGCCAGGGCTTGGGGGATAAACAGATAATTGTGCATAGAAACTACCCCACCACCCAACACAACACAAAATAATTATAATCAGAAAAATCATCCTTGCGTTTTCACAGTGTCCTATCGGGTGGTTGAGACACCCCAAAGTGCTTCTCGGAAGATACGATAAATAATAATAAGAATCCTTGCATTTGATATAGTGATGTTCACATCTTCTAAACGTATGAAAGTGTTTTACAGAATATACTATGAAGTGAATTGACTGCATATTTGTGGGCGAAACGTGGCAGCCAATTGTGCACAGCAGTCTCCCAGCAACAGTCATGGATTTAATTGATCAGTTTTATAACTTTTTTTTTGAAGGATTATTATTAGGCGTGTGGACTAAGGAATCTCCCCTCTGCTTCGTTTTGAAACTATTTAAAATCTGTGACCACAAGTCACAGATTCGTCTACCAGTGGAAACAGTTTTTCCTTATTCACCCTGTTGAATCCCCTCATGATTTTATAAACCTCTATTAGGTCTCCTCTCAACCTTCTCTGTTCCAAAGAGAATAAACCTAGCCTATCTAGCGTTTCCCCATAACTGAAGTCCCTCAATCCTGGTACCATTCTAGTAAACCTTCTTTGCACCCTTAACTAATATTGCCACCCCGCCTCCTTTTCTCCCTTCTCTATCCCTCCTGAATATATTATAGCCAGGAACGTTGAGTTCCCATTCCTGCCCTTGTTTGAGCCAGGTCTCTGTTACTGCTACCATATCATATCCCCTTGCAGCAACTAGAGCCTGCCGCTCACCAATTTTATTTGTCAAACTCCGTGCATTTACATACATGCACTCCAAGACAGAATTCACCTGCTCTGTACTTTTCTCCTGTCCTACCCCTCCCCTTGTCCCTGTTTTACCCCTCCCTTACCTGGACTACTGTTAGTATTCCCATCCCCCCTCAAAATTAGTTTAAGCCCCCCACCCCCTCCCCTCTACAGCATTAGACAATCTCTCTGCAAGGACATTAGTCCCAGCCTTAATCAGGTGTAACCCATCCATCTTGTACAGGTTCCACCTGCCCCAGAACTGGTCCCAATGATCCAGGAACCCGAAGCCCTCCTTTCTACACCACTTCTCCAGCCAAGCATTCATGTGCCTTATCCTACCGTTTTGAAATTCACCTGCTCGAGGCACCGGGAGTAATCCAGAGGTTCCACTTTTCAGCTTTTTCCCCAGCTTCTGATACTCTCCCTGGAGCATCTCAGGCCTCTTCCTCCCAACATCATGGGTCTCCACATGGACCATCACTTCTGGATGTTCCCCTTCCCTCTGTAGAATTTTACGCACCCGTTTGGTGATGTATTCAACGCTGGCACTAGGGAGGCAACATACCGTCCGAGATTCACATTTTCAGTCACAAAAACGCCTGTCTGTACCTCGGACAGTTGTATCCCCTAAGACAATTGCCTTTGAACATTCACTCCTCCCCATGGTCCCCTGTGCATCCACGGGCTGTTGAATACTCTCCCCTGAGGTATCAACACTCTCATCAGCATTCATACAGAGAACCGGTTTGTGACTGCCACACTTTCAGGGGATTCCTGCACTGCCTGTTCCCTCTTCCTACCATGTCGGGTTGTCACCTAGTCACTCCCCTGCTGAACCCTCAGTGGCAGTGGGGTGACCACCTCCTGAAACGTTTGGTCCATAAAATCGAGTAAACCAGCAACCGTAACTGTTCGATAAACAGAGGCATAAGAACATAAGAATGAGGAGCAGGAGTAGGCCATTTCGGCCCCTAGAGTCTGCCCCACCATTCAATAAGATCATGGCTGATCTTCTAATCTACCTCCACCTGCCCACCCGTATCCCCACATCATAGAATCGTAGAATCTTACGGCACAAAAGGAGGCCATTCGGCCCATTGAGTCTGTGCCTGCTCTTTGAAAAGAGCAATTCAATCCCACTCCCCAGCTCTCTCCCCATAACCGCATAAACTCGTCCTCCCCAAATAAACGTCTACTTCGATAAAGTTGTTATCGAATTGGCCTCCACCACATTATCAGGCATATCCCTGAATCCCTTTATCCATAAGAAATCTATCAATTTCAATCTTGAATATGTTCAAGGACTGAGCATCTACAGCCTTTTGGGATAGAGAATTGCATAAATTCACTACCCTCTGAGTGAAGAAGTTTTTTTCAAAGGCTGATCCCTAATTTTAAGACTATGGCTTAGTGAAGTAATGAAACTTGCCTAAGGTTTAGCCTTGCCCAGGAATCGAATCCGGATCCTCTCACTTTGCAAGGAGAGAGCTCTACCCAATGCGCTTACAGAAGTCAGACACCTGGTTGAAAAATAGTTAATGAAGTCAAGTAAGATTTCAATGGCCCCAGGGGGAAGGGGTGATGGGGGCACAGATATAAATGCTGACTTGCACATAGCCTTGTGATTGCCCTCCGTAGCCTCAG
Source organism: Hydrolagus colliei (assembly GCA_035084275.1). Taxonomy (NCBI): domain Eukaryota; kingdom Metazoa; phylum Chordata; class Chondrichthyes; order Chimaeriformes; family Chimaeridae; genus Hydrolagus; species Hydrolagus colliei. The sequence continues at coordinate 76,211,302 of CM068745.1, forward strand.
GGGTGCAAGTGAAACAGCCTGGTGATCTTTATCAGGGCGGTTTTCACCACGGCTTTTCAATCAGCGTGCTCCTACTTAAAGCAGAGAAATTTCACCTCAGCCTGGCCTGCTGTAGTTTACACAAAGCCCAGACAATTCAGTGACTTGGCCTTGTTGTCATCACTCCTCGTAGATAACCCAGTAAAATAAACTGGAGGGTTTCCATCACCCAGCGCTGTTTGGCTGGGCCCCACAGTGCAATGATTTACTCAGTTACTCCAGTATAAACTGAATCCAGATCAGATGTCCATCCCTTTCTATGCATTGGTCTGTCAGGAGCTGATTCCTAAACTTGCCCTCAGCTTGACCTCTTCCCAGTCTTTGATCATAGGACATGGGCTTGTCACTAGGGTATGGCTCCTCCATATAAACTTCTGTCTCCCCATCCCCCACACCAGCCCAGTGGGCTAACCATGCCTCGCTGAATCCTGCCATCTACTCCGTCACAGCGTGCGAGTTTTGGCTGCCGACCCGAGCTTCCCCCACCACCCTAAATGTCTCTCCTCCCATCCCCTCTATCCGCTACTCTCACTCTGTCCTTCTCTCCCACCACCCCCACCGTCTTCCCTCTCTCCTGGACCCCATCAACACTACCCTCTGCTCCAGCCTGGGCATCCTCCGCCAGGTCCATTGTGGCTCCAGGCGCTGGGTGTCCCGAAGTAGCAACCCCTACTGTCCCATCATCCACTCTCTCCGCACAAACTGCCTCCTCAAGATAAACACTAGTTCCCTACTTCACCTCTCACTTCACACTCCACACCCATCTCTTCTACACACCTTCAAATCCTCTCCGCACCACTCTCTCCTCCCTCTCCCCCCTCCAGCAAACCCATCTGCATTTCCCTTCAAGATATCCGTTCCCTCTCGAACAAAGCCTCAGTATCCATGACCTCATCCTGGATGAGCAAATTGATATTCTTGGGCTTACGGAAACCTGGCTCTCCCCCAATGACCCCTCCCTCTCGTCAAAGCCTCCCCTCCAGGCTACACCTTCCACCACACCCCCCCATCCTAACTAACATGGCGGCGCGATGGCCTTCATCTCCAAAGCTTCCTGTGGTCTTTCCCCCAATTTCCCTCTTTCCCCTCCTTCGAGCACCTCACCCTTTACCATCCTTCTCTCTCATTAAAAATTCTTCTGCTCTACTGCCCTCCTAAACCCCCTGGCTCCTTCCTCACTAATATCTCCACTCTCCTCTCTTCCCTGTCCCTCAGCTCTGAACATCTGCTCATCGTGGGCGATTTCAACCTTCACCTAAATTCCTCCTGCACCACATCCTCCGATTTCACTGCCCTCCTCTCCTCCCTAAACCTCACCCTTCACATCGACTGACTGATCCACAACTGTGGCCACACTCTCGATCTTGTCCTCACCCACAGCCTTGACATTTCCGACCTCAGCATAATGGAAAAGGCCATCTCGGGCCACTTTCTCATCTCCTTCTCCTCTCGCATTCCTCTCTCCTCTACCAAGCCCTCAACTGTACTCTTCCGCCCATGGAAAAGTCTCCCCCCTGAGACTCTCACAGAGGCCCTCATATCCTCTGACCTCCTACCCCTCTGGCCTTCCACCCACAGTGATTTTGAAGCAGCTGTCCAGCTGTTCCATGGTCCCCTCTCCTCCACCTTCAATTCTCATCCATCTGAAATCCAGGTCCATCTCCAAACCTACCCATTCCCTCTGGTATAATACTCATCTCTGCTCCCTAAAAACCCAAACCCAGCTGCTCAAGCCCAGATGGCAGAAAACCGGTCTGATTGTTCACCACCAACTGTGGCTCGAGTGTCTCCACAGTTACAGCCATTCTTTGTCGCGTTCAAAAACAGCTTACTATTCAAACATCATCCTGGAGGCTAAAAACAATCCTCAATCTTCACTTCAAATGTGAAGTGCGAGGAGGTCATGGACTTCTCCTCCAAAATCCACAATATCCGCCAGGCAGCCTCATCCTCCTGCCTCTCGTTACCCACCACCACCACCACCTCTATTCTGTCCCCCTCACCCTCTCCATCAGCTCTTACCACGACCCCCTTCCTACACTCCTTCTCTCCCGTCTCTCCTTCCTCTTACGCACCATCATCTCAATGAAGCCCACCACCTGCTGCCTCGACCCCATCCCCACCAACCTACTGCTCACTAGGGTCCGTCGATATGAAAATTTTCCGATTTAGATATATCGATGGGCTCATATCGAGATATACCGAAATATCGATATTTTCATTTTTTTCGTACTGCAAATGCGCGCGCTGTGCGCGCATTCGGGGCCTATCTCCTCAGGAGGTAAATATCTTTCTCTCTCTGTGTCTCTGTCCTCTCTCACATTCCCCCCCATCTCTATCTATCTGTATATTATCACATCCATCCAGTCTCTTCCCCCACCCCTACCCCCCTCCGCCGTCCCTCTCTCCTCCCCCCCCCGTCGCGGCCGTCCCTCTCTCCTCCCCCTCCCTGCCGCCGTCCCTCTCTCCTACCCCCCCACCCCCATCGTCTCTCTCTCCCTCCCACCCCTCCCCCAGCCGTCTCTTTCTCCCTCCCCCCCGCCGTCTCTCTCTCCCTCCCCCCACCCTAGCCGTCTCTCTCCCCCTCCCCCCCCCACAGCCGTCTCTCTCCCCCTCCCCCCCCAGCCGTCTCTCTCCCCCCCCCGGAGTTCCAGAGGTTGGACGGCTGAGTGGCTAAAGGCTCACCTGCCAATGGTGCGGCGGGTGGGTCGGGGGGACATGGGGCAGGCCAGAGCCTGCTGAGCAGAGTGGGCGGGGAGGTTCATAAGAGGTTAGAACGTCACAAATGTAGGGTGAGGCATGGTTGTGGAACAGTGACTTGTGGACTTGTACTAAGAGTGGACTTGATTGCGATATGCCGTCGTCAAACTTACCACCTTGGAGCCAATTCAGTTGCAAGAAGATCCTTGCATGTGATATAGCGCGTTTCACACCTTATCAACGTCTCAAAGGTCATCACAGAATATACTGTAAAGTGAATTGACTGTATATTTGTGGGCAAAACATGGCAGCCAATTGCGCACAGCAGCGTCCACACAAACAGTCGTGGAATGAAATGACCAATTTTATTATTGTGGGATTTTTTTTGGACGGATTATTATTAGGCATGTATGTGTGGAGTAAGGAAACTTGCCTAAGGTTTCGCCCTGACCTGCCTTGAATCGAAACATAGGTCTCACACTTGTAAGGTGAGTGCTCTAACCCCTGAGCTACAGGAGCTCCACCCTTAAGGAAATAGAGCTACTAATACTCTTCTGACCTAGAGGAGAGATTGCTACCAACTGAGCTGAGCTGACACGCAATATGTTGGAGACTGTGTATGAAGCAACGGCCGGTCCCAGTGCAGTATTGACCTGGATGTTATTAATATACACATACACCTTTGTTTGCCTGGATCCAGGAGTCAATTTGCTGTTGGCTTCAGACAGGAGTCTGATCTCAGTGGCGTTTGGCGGCTCTCGCAGACATCCGTCACTGTCAGAGAGAGGTAAACAGCTACGCTACTGATGGCGAGTCAACCTTCACTTCCTCGCCTCAGTGACTCGCTGACGGAAGGGAGAAGCCACACTCGAGAGACCCGTGCTCTCTCTGACCCCTTCACAACTGGAGTCCGCAAGCCCTGGGTGCAATTCTGCATTAGTGCAGAGCTTGAGGGAGTCCCCGGGTGATTAATGAACATGACCCGTTAAAGCTAATCACAAGCAGCTCTGTCTCTGAGAAGGGGAGTTTGGTGTCAGTGGAGCTCAATAAATGTTTACTGTATTAATAAGAATAATCCTTGCATTTGATATAAAAATAATGATCCTTGCATTTTGATGGAGCACTTTTCACGTCTTCCAGATGTCTCAAAAAGTGCTTCACAGAATATACTGGAAAGTGAATTGACTGTATATTTGTGGGTGAAACGTCCCACATACAGTCGTGGATTGAAGTGACCAATTTTATTATTGTGTTTTTTTTGGAGGTATTATTATTAGATGTGTGGAGTAAGGAAATTTGCCTAAGGTTTTGTCCTGACCTGCCTGGATTCGAAACACAGGTCTCACGCTTGTGAGTCGAGTGTTTTTTTGGGGGGACAGATTATTATTATTAGGCGTGTCTCATATGCCTTATCATAATGCCTTATCACATTAATGAGATGCCTAAAGCATTTCACAGGATACACTATAAACTGGAGTGATTTGTGTATTTTTCTGGGCGAAATGCAGGAGGTACGTTGCGCACAGCAGTGTATCACTAACAGTTGTGCAGTAAGTGACCATGTTTATTTGGGAGATTGTTCACAGATAGAGAAAAATTCAGTTCTCTTTCCGAATAGCGCTAACGGATTTTTAACATCAACTCGAACAGGCAGACAGATCTCGGTTTTAATATAATAATACTTAATAATAAACCTTGCATTTGACATAGCGCTTTTCAGGCCTTCTAGACGCCTCAAAGCGTTTCACAGAATATACTCTAAAGTGAATTGACTTGTACATTTGTGGGCAAAATGTGGCAGCCAATTGCATACAGCAACGTCCCCACAAAACAGTCATGGATTGAAATGAGCAATTTTATTATTGATTTTTTGAAGGGATTATTATTAGGCGTGTGTGTGTGTGTGTGGAGTAAGGAAACTTGCCCAAGGTTTTGTCCAGACCTGCCTGGATTACTCACTTGTAAGGCGAGTGCTCTAACCACTGAGCTACAGGACAGCGGCTCTGGCATTGCAACACCCACCCCCCACAATACTGCATAGGAGTGTCAGTCCTGACATGGGACATGAACCCACAACCTTCTGCTCAGAAGCGAGAGCACTACCATTGCACCACACTGACATATATATCTCACTGTGTGGAGCAGAGACAGAGGTTTATTCTATTGAGACTTGCACAGGGCTCAAAGTGAAACAATTTTATTTTTATTTTATTAACAAAAAAACCTTCTTGCGGTAATAAAATAAAGGTGCAAAATATATTTTCATATCCACACATACACACAACAGTGCAAGACAGCAGGCATTTATATGCAAATGACTAATTTCACCTGTTATATGGTAGAGGCCTGACATTCCATCCAGTTTGAGCCTGTAAAATGAGAATAAACTTTGCATTTGATATAGTGTCTTATCACATCGTTGAGATGTCTCGAAGCACGTCACGAAATATACTGGAAAGTGAATTGACTGTGTGTTTTTGTGGGCGAAATGCAATTTCGTTAAAGAAATGAAGAAGGGTGTTCTCTCTCCCGGTGTCCTGGGGCCCACAATTTCCCCATGCAAATAAAATTGGTCGCTCACTTCATAGCTGTTGGTGGGCCAGTTTTTTATGAAGGAAAGTTGGCCTGTATGGGTTTCTGCCTGGGTGCAAATTCAGGTGTTATAGAGAGAGAGGGAGAGAGGTTCGATCAAGGAACGTTGCACACATCAGTCAGAGCGGATGTTGGGTTTCAATTTCCCAAGGCAGCCTCTCCACTGTGAAGCTCATCCATCATCTTGTCCTCTTCTCCTGTCTGCCCTCTGTGTTTCCAAAACACCTTGTTTGTTTCAGGGGAACAGTCACGCTCCCTCCTCCTCCTCCTCGTCCTCCTCCTCTCCGGTGTCGGAATCGTCATTGTAGAAATGCATGGTGGCTTGCACAGGGAAACTAGCCAACACTCGCTCTCCCATGCCTTGCAGGTAACTCTCTGCTTTGGATCTGGGCAGATACAGCCTGGAGGATCACACACCAAACAAAGCTCATTTAAACGACGTCCCTCGTCTCTGAGATTGTGTCAGAATAATAGACACTTTTTTTTCTAATGCATGTAAACGTGGAGTGGAGTACCGTAGCTTAGTGGTTAAATAATAATACAGTAATAATAATCCTTGCATTTGATACAACAATTTTTCACATATTCTAGACATCTCAAAGCGCTTCACAGAATGTACTGTCAAGTAAATTAACTGTGTATTTTGTGGGCGAAACGCGGCAGCCAATTGCGCACAGCAGCGTCCCACAAACAGTCGTGGATTGAAATGACCAATTTTATTATTCTGTTTTTTTTGGGAGGGATTATTATTAGACGTGTGGAGTAAGGAAACTTGCCTAAGGTTTTGCCCTGACCTGCTTGGATTCGAAACACAGGTATCACGCTAGTAAGTCGAGTGCTCTAACCACTGAACTACAGTTAGTACTTAGTTAGCACGCTCGACTCGCAAGCGAGTGGACCTAGGTTTGATTTCCGAGCAGGATGAAACTTTAGGCAAGTTTCCTTACTGCACACGCCTCTGTTTACTTAGCAGTTTTACTCTGTTTTACTCTGCCAATCGACCCATGGTTAGTCGATTGGCGGATCGCCTTCCAGGGGTAATCATCCTTTTTTTTAAAAAAAATGTGGCCACTCAATCCACGACTGTTTGGGACACTGCCATGCTCAATTCGCTGCCACATTTCGTCCACAAAATATACAGTCAATCCACTCTACTGCATATCCTGTGAAGCACTTTGAGATGTCTTGAAGACCTGATAAGGAGCTATAAAAGCAGGAATTTTAAAAAGACTCTGGGAAGGGAATATTGGATTGCTGGGAGCAGAGGGTAAAGGATTTATGTAATTCTCTTGTTTTGTGGATTGAGAATCATTACATGTAATTAAAACAACAACAACTTGGATGTACGTATACAGCGCCCTCCATGCCAGACAGCGTCTCGGGTCGCTTCATAATAACGGATCACAGGCTAAGCCAGGAAAATGGGGGAAAATGGTGATCAAAAACACAGTCAAAAAGAAATGTCTTTAGGCGCGACCTGAAAATAGGAAAGGAGGGGGCGAGACGAGGCGAAGGGAGTGAGGAAGGGAGTTCCAGAGCCTCAGGTTGCTGAAGGCATCCTTAGGGTGAGGGGTGGTGGTGCTGAGGAGGACAGTATGCAGTATATTCTGTGAAGCGCTTTGAGACGTCGAGAAGATGTGAAAACGCTATATAAAATGCAGGGATTATTATTATATAGTATTTATTACTGTTAAACAGCATTGTGTGGAGTAAGGAAATTTGCCTAATGTTTCACCTCGCCAAGGAGTCAAACTAATCACAGTAGGCTGAAAAGCTAATGGGCGAGATATTGAATTGTTTTTGGGAGACGGGACCTTGGATTAATGTGTCAACTGAAGTACCTCACCTCGTTTCCCCCCCAGCGCTGCAATAGTGTCAACTTAGGCTGTGATTCCAAGGTCCGACGTGAGGCGTGAACCCTAAACCTTCTGACTGAGAGGCGCGAGAGCTAACCACTGAGCCAGGCTGACACACTTAACACAACGATTGAAAGGAAAGGATGCTCTCAACTCACCTGACCGGGTGCTGGAATCCCAAAAGTCCAGCAGGGAGAGAGGTCACGCCGAGCTGACCAGTCCCGTGGCTGGGCTGTGGGGGAACAAAAGACAAAGGTATTCAGACAAGGCGGTAGTTTTACCACCACTACAACAACTTGCATTTATAAAGCACCCATCATGTGTTTCCTCGGAAGACATAAGAGCAATATTCGTCCCATTTGATATAATAATAATAATCCTTGCATTTGATACAGCTCTTTTCACATCTTATTGACATCTCAAAGCGCTTCACAGAATACACTGTAAAGCGAATTGACTGTATATTTGTGGGCAAAACGCCGGAAACCAATTGCACACAGAAGTGTCTCCTCAAACAGTCGTGGATTGAAATGACCAATTTTTATTATTGTGGTTTTTTTTTGGAGGAATTATTATTGTGTGTGTGAAGTAAGGAAACTTGCCCAAAGTTTGGCCCTGACCTGGCAAATTCGAACACAGGTCTCACACTTGTGACAATATACTGAAGGCAGATAGCTGTACAGATCATCTGGAGCTCTGCAGCAAGGCATTGGAATAACTGTGTTAGCAGTGCTGTTGATGCTGCTGCCTTGCCTCAGCAGTCTCACAGTCATGTTTGTATGAAGAGGACCTTTTGGTTACTGTGCTATGTTTTACCCACCTCTCTGTCTCTCCCTGATCTCTGGTCTCTCTGCTTTACTGGGGCTCTGGTCAGCAAGTCCCAGGGTCTCCACAGCAACGGGCGGCTGGACAAAACAAGACACGAGTTAGAATTCACCCACCGCCTCCTAAATAAGCAAATGTCGACCTCATTTGGTGATGGCTTTATGATAAATAAAAAAATAATAATCCTAATAATCCTTGCATTTGGTATAGTGCTTTTCACGTCTTCTAAATGTCTCAAAGAGCTTCACGGAATATACTGTAAAGTGAATTGACTGTATATTTGTGGGCGAAATGCGGCAGCCAATTGTGCACAGCAGCGTCCCACAAACAGTTATGGATTCACATGACCAATTTATTATAGATTTTTTTTTGGGGGGACGGATTATTATTAGGTGTGTGTTGGAGTAAGGAAACTTGCCAAAGGTTTCACCCTGACCTGCCTGCCTGGATTTGAACACAGGTCTCACGCTTGTAAGGCGAGTGCTCTTACCACTGAGCTACAGGACTCCATAATACTATGAAAAGGAGACAATGTTTGTTTTCTCTCTTTTTTTTGGAACGGAGGTGAAAAAACGGGGGTTAAATCAACATGTGTCCTGAATTAACAACAAAAACTTAAATGTGAGCCCCCTGCCCCCCTCACTCCTTCATCACACCAGCTCTAGAATAAGTATTCATTCAAGACAGAGACACACTGTAACACACAGCACTTGAAACTAATACACTTCTGATAATTTCAAAACACTGAGAACTGGTGGGAGAGAAAGAGAAATACCCAACATATCTATTTCTTACAATATTCAGTTTTCACATACACCTATATTAATTTAATTATACAAATACAATCTTGTTATGGTTGTTGTCAACTACCTCAGTGACTTAAACACTCCAGTTCATTTTAATTCACTGAATGAAGGAAGTTAAGTATTAAGAAGGATTTGCGGTTAAGATTAAAGTAGATTTACTGATTTCAATGTGAAATTCATTGAAAGATACACACACACGCTTTTCAACCCACACATCAGAAAGAGTTACTTATTAGTTAGTAGTCCGTGCAAGGATTAGTTAGTTAGTTGATTAGTTAGTTAGCTAGTTACCTACCGTGGAGCCTGGCCTGTGTTAGGCACCTCTCGTCTGGTATTGCCGTGACACTGACAGCAAAGTGCCAGAGTAGCTCCAACACCGGACTCCATGGCTCACACCACTCTCTCCCAGGCTCGGCTCAGTGCAAACTGTGCGAATGGCACCATCCCACTTGGTACTGAGCCTCTTCAATCCTTTCTGAGGGGAGGAGAAAGAGGGGGAGGGAGGAGAGGAAAGAGGGAGGAGAGAAGAGGGAGTGAGTGGGGTGGGGAATAAAAGGGTGTTTTAACAACCTTTCCCCTCCTGTCTGCATTGAAACACCACTTAACTGTTTTAATACGCTTTCTCATCTGGGTACAATGCCTTATCACATTGTTGAAAGGCCTGAAAGTCACACAAGTTGAGTGACTGTGTATTTTTGCACAATCGGTGAGTGAGTGAATGAGTGAGTGAGGGAGGGAGTGAGGGAGGGAGGGAGGGAGGGAGGCAGTGACCTGTGTTTATTCAGGGGATCTCTGTCGGGAACTCCATGTGCAAAATCATAACTGTTCCCTGTGGCTAAGAGTTATTGTGTAATCTGACACATTGAGCTACATGACTGTTTGTGGGGACGCTGCTGCGAGCAATTGGCTGCCGGTTTCCCCCACAAATGTACAGTCAATTCACTTTACAGTACATTCTGTGAAGCGCTTTGAGACGTCTAGAAGATGTGCAAAGCACGGTATCAAATGCAAGGATTATTATTATTATATTCGCTGAACAAAGCTCCTCCCCAATCCTGCTGCCATGTCATTTTGTGACAGGGATAGTGTATAAATTAACACTCACCTAGGGATATGTCACTAACCTTTTCTAAGTTCAGAATTTCCTCTCTTTCCCCACCCACCCACCCCACACACACGGATTAGGTTGTGGAGATGGGACACAAAGAAGATCCATCATAATAATAATCCTTGCATCGAATATAGCGCTTCATCATCACGTTTCCTAGCCGTCTCAAAGCGCTTCACAGAATATACTGTAAAGTGAACAGAAATGCACAATATTATATTGATGCTGGAAAGCTGAAACCAAAACAGAAATTGCTGGCTACAACAACAACATAACACTTGTATAGACAGAGCCTTTCACGTCAGGAGGACATCCCAAGATACTGAACATTCATTGTTTCAGACCCGAGCTAGGGACGGGGGGGGCGGGGGACGGGTTGGAAGGGGGATGGGTGGGAGGGGTTAGTGGCGGGAAAGGTAGGGATTAGGAGTAGCCAATGGCACCATCGAAGAGGAGAGTCGTGAGGTGGGACTTGTAGGCGGCCAGCGAGTGGGCGAGGCGGAGAGGCTGCAGGATAGAGTCCAGAGGTTGGGGGCAAAGTGGCTGAAAGCTCACCCGCCAATGATGGGGTGGGTGGGTCGGGGGACGTGGCCAGGGCCTGCTGAGCAGAGGGGGTGGGCAGGTTGGTAGGGAGTTAGGAGGTCACGGATGTAGGGTGGGGGTGAGGTTGTGGAGGTGCTTTAAATGTGAGGACCAGGATCTTGAACTGAATCCTCTGGGTGATGGGGAGCCAATGGAGTTGGGAGAAGATGGGACAGATGGGGTCACGGATCTTGGAGCGATAGAGGACATGGGAGCAGGTCAGGCAGCATCTATGGAGAGAGAAAAAGTGAGTCAAGGTTTCGAGTCAACGACGATGGGTTGAAACATTGACTCGCTGTTCCTCTCTCCACAGATGCTGCCTGACCCGCTGATTGTGCCCAGCCATTTCCGTTTGCGATACTGTAAAGTGAATTGACTGTATATTTGTGGGCGAAACGCAGCAGCCAATTGCGCACAGCAGGCATCCCCACAAACAGTTGTGGATTGAAAATGACCAATTGTATTATTGTGTTTTTTTTGAGGGATTATTATTAGGCGTCTGGAGTAAGGAAACTTGCCCACGGTGTCGCCCTGACCTGACCTGCCTAGAATCGAACCCAGGTCTCTCGCTCGTAACGCGAGGGCTCCAGCCACTGAGCTCCAAGAAGGATTCCCACAATATCCCATAGTATCCCTCCGCCCTCCAATATCAGCTTAAACTGTGTGACTGCCACCTCCCCTTCCAATGGGTCTGATGTGGGTCTTGAACCTACAACCTCTGACTGTCAAGCAAGAGCGCTGCCCACTGAGCCAAGCTGACACACACACAGTCAAAGGTCATCTAGTGGCTGCCGGGCGGTACTGCGGGTACTGCAGCCTTCATTGGATTACAATATGGTGCGGTTGCCATCTAGCGGACCCCAGTCAGGCATTGCATGGTTTAACACTCGCACTATCCCAACTACAACAACAACAACTTTGATTTATATAGCGCCCTGCACGCCGGACAGTGTCTCAGAGCGCTTCACAGTAGCGGATCCCGGGACCGAGCCAGGGGCAGCAAGGTGACCAAAAGCTTGGTCGAAGAGAAAGGACTTCAACTGTGACCTGAATCTGGGAAGAGAGGGGTCGAGGCGAAGGGAGTGAGGAAGGGAGTTCCAGAGCCTTGGGGCGTAGTGGCTAAAGGCACGGCCACCGAGGGTGGAGCGGAGGACTCGGGGGGACACGGAGGAGGCCAGACCCAGAGGAGCGAAGGCAGCGGGTGCTGGGTTGGGGGGAGAGGAGATCAGAGAGATAGGGGGGTGCAGAGGAGTGGAGGGATTTGAAAACAAGGGTGAGGATCTTGAAGACGATCCTCTCTGGGATAGGGAGCCAGTGAAGTCTGGCAAGGATTGGGGTAATGGGGGAGCGAAGCTTGGAACGGGTGAGTATGCGGGCGGCAGAGTTCTGGATTAGCTGGATTTTGTGGATTGTGGTGGAGGGGAGACCGGAGAGGAGGGCGTTGCAATAGTCCAGCTGAGAGGTGACAAAGGCGTAGACCAAGGTTTTGGTGGCTTTTAAGGTGAGGTATTGCCGGAGACGGGCGATCCGTCGGAGGTGGTAGAAGGCAGTGCTGGTGAGGGACCAGATGTGGGGGAGGAAGGACAGTTGGGGGTCGAACCTGATGCCAAGGTTGCGCACAGGTTCGGAGAGTTTATGGGGCAGGCCGGGAAGGTGGAGGAGGTGAGAGCCGTGGGAATGGAGACGTTGACGAGAGCCAAGAAGTATGGCCTCCGTCTTGTCGACATTCAGCTGCAAGAAATTTGTGCTCATCCAGCCCCTGATGTCCGACAGGCTGACAGAACATCGGGGGACTGGGGGGTCACAAAGTGAAGTGGAGAGATAGAGTTGGGTGTCATCCGCGTACATGTGGAAGTGTACCCCATGTCTGTGGATCACATCCCCAAGAGGGAGCTAGTGGGACAAGAAGAGGAACTAGTGGCCACCCGGCGTTACTGCGGGAAGATGCCTGTCTTTACCTTTACCGGCCTCTAGCGGCCACCTGTCTGTACTACACGGGACTATGTACAATGCCACCCAGTGGTCGCCTGGCGACACTGCAGCAGGTCAGACAGTCAGTCAGTGAGCCGCCATGCTGATCACCCTGTGTTACCTGTACCTGTGGGTCCGCTTCCAGAGATGTTACCCCGGGGTCATCCGCAAGGCCGTCAGGCGCTTCCACAGCAGCAGCCGCCTGACCTTCACCAGGGTGGGGCCGGGGTCAGGGCCGCCCTTCCTGAGACTGGCCGACAAGGCGCTGGTGCTGGGAGAGGAGCAGGTACCGGCCCTCCCCCCCCCTCACCCCCCCCTCACCCCCTCACCCCCCCCCTCCCCTCACCCCCCCCCTCACCCCCTCCCCCCCCCTCCCCCCCCTCACCCTCCCCTCCCTCACCCCCCCTCACCCCCTCACCCCCTCCCCCCCCCTCACCCTCCCCTCCCTCACCCCCCCTCACCCCTCACCCCCTCCCCCCCTCACCCCCCCTCACCCCCCCTCACCCCCCCCCCTCACCCCTCCCTCCCTCCCCCCCTCCCCCCCCTCACCCCCTCCCCCCCCCCTCACCCCCCCTCACCCCTCCCTCCCTCCCCCCTCCCCCCCCCTCACCCCCTCCCCTCACCCCCCTCACCCCCTCCCCTCACCCCCCTCACCCCCTCCCCCCCCCCTCACCCCCCCTCACCCCTCCCTCCCTCCCCCCTCCCCCCCCCTCACCCCCTCACCCCCTCCCCTCACCCCCCTCACCCCCCCTCCCCCCCCCTCACCCCCCCCCTCACCCCCCTCACCCCTCCCCCCCCTCCCCTCCCCCCCCCTCCCCCTCCTCACCCCCTCCCCCTCCCCCTCACCCCCTCACCCCCCTCCCCCCTCCTCACCCCCTCCCCCTCCCCCTCACCCCCTCACCCCCCTCCCCCCTCCTCACCCCCTCCCCCTCCCCCTCACCCCCTCACCCCCTCCCCCCTCCTCACCCCCTCCCCCTCCCCCTCACCCCCCTCACCCCCCTCCCCCCTCCTCACCCCCTCCCCCTCCCCCTCACCCCCTCACCCCCCCTCCCCCCCCTCCCCCCCCTCACCCCCCTCCCTCACCCCCCTCACCCCCTCACCCCCCTCCCTCACCCCCTCCTCACCCCTCCCCTCACCCCCTCCCCTCCCCCCCTCCCCCCCTCCCCCCCTCCCCCTCCCTCCCTCACCCCCTCACCCCCCTCGCTCACCCCCTCACCCTCACCCCCTCACCCCTCACTCCCTCCCCCTCCCTCCCCCCCCTCCCCCCCCCTCGCTCACCCCTCACCCA